>CM056050.1:536443780-536910832 GCA_029574335.1 Rana kukunoris | reverse complement strand
GCCGTTACGTCGTTTTACTAAGTTGTTCGCGAATAGGCATTGCTAAGTGACGATCACTAGTTTTGACCGTCGGGTTCAACGACGCTTTCCGACGTGAGCTGGAGCATTTTTTCCTGGCCGCGCATGCGCAGTTTCGATCGACGCGGGGGGCATGCTTAATTTAAATACAAGCCACCCCCTTTGAATTACGCGGGGATACGCAGGGCCATTTACACTACGCCGCCACAAACTACGGAGCAAGTGCTTTGGAATATGGCACTTGCTCCATTAAGTTGCGGCGCGTAGTGTAAATGGCTTACGCTAAGCCGCCGAATATGTTAAAATAGTCAACTCTGTTTTTTAGTTCTACCAATTCTTAAAGTGGTACTAAAAGCTGAAGTTTTTTTTACTTTCATGCATTCTATGCATTGGGTAAAAAACCTTCTGTGTGCTACACCTCCCCCTAGCCTCCCTAATCCTTACCTTAGCTCTCTCCGATCCAGCGATGTTCACGATAGCCTTAGCTGTCCTGGGACTCTCCCTCCTCATTGCCTGAGACAGCTGCAGGAGCTCATTTGTCTCTCACTGCTGTCAATCACAGCAAGTGAGCCAATAAAAAGAGGGGGGGCAAACAGCAGCTCTATATGTCTTATGGATGTATTGAGCAGCAGCTCAGAAGTGAGCACATAACGGTGACCCCAGGGCAAGCAGCTTTCTCTGGGGGCACTCTTTGAGACGGAGGAGCCAGGAGCGCAGCAGGGGACTCGAAAATAGGATTGGAGCTTCCCTGTGCAAAACCACTGCACAGAGCAGGTATATAACATATTTGTTTTAAAAAAATTTTAATGCCACTTTAAGCATGCCTTTAAGAAAATAGGAAACATGTATATTTTAGTATGAATTCTAATGAACAATTGTAATAAATATAATGGGTAAGAGATAAGTTGATCTTCAGTATGGATGAGAAGAGTAATTTCACACCTTGAGCTTGCCCTGAAAACAGATTTCATCTTCATCAAAATTAGACTTAGATATCAACAAGTAGCACTTCAGGTGAGAGTCTGAACCCAGACTCACTGCAACCCTCTGTGGTATCCTAATATAGGATTTTTTTTTTTACATTTGAGAGCTATATGTGCAGCTCCGTTAACATTTCTGGCACAGTGCCTATGTGGTGTGATGTCATTCCGTAGAGGCCAATAAAGACAGCTGAAGCCCAGCACCTGGAGTAAGCCAGGTAAAAGATGTCAGTGCTGGCAAAGGATGTCGTGGATGTTGAACTAAGCTGAAAGGGTAAAAATAAAAATAAAAATATAGCGTATACAATTGCAACACAAGTCAAATTGTAATTGTATTTTTCTGAAAATACAATGCAATATGGCTACCTGGAGGTGTTCTGTACACAGAATGTGTACTAACCACTCCCCACAAACATCATTTCCTAATTGTGTGATTGGCTCACCAATATTCTCAGATGCCTAAGATACAAGTCAGATTTCAGGCATCCCCTGCAACAAAAATTACATTTTTGGTGAGGTACTTCCAATAGGAAATCACCCATGTAAAGGGATGTAGGCCCAGCAGCTTTCCTCATTAGTGCTCTGCTGTTGCCACAGCTGACTGATAATTACAACACCACTTCCATTAGACCCTATTAGCACAAAGGAACAAACAGTGATTGTTTTTTTGTCAACAAAAGTTATGGAGTTATGCTTTAAATACATTTTGTAGACTTTTTTTAGAGTTGAAAATATGTTTATTGGAATTTTTACATATTAAACATGAACAGCATGAGGTGTCACAAACAGGGAACAGTCATAGATACGTAGTAGTAAGGAGTCAGTCAAATGGATATCGCCCACAGCTGGACTCCCATCAACGTATAACATAACAGGAACAGTTATGACAAAAACCCGATACAAAAATTGTGAGCGGCCAATATGGCCTCTTAATAGGTGACAACATTGTAACCAGAGTCTCCAGGAAGGAAACAAAATCAAAAGAAAAAATGATAAACAGGACAAAAAGGACAAAGACCAAAAATAGAAAATAACAATAAAAATAAAAATGGGAGGTCAAGGATCAGAGGTGTGAGAGGGTGGGGAGAAAGAGAGAAGAAGGAAAGAAAGAGAGAATGGTGGGAAAGGGAAGAATAGAGAGAAGAAAGCTAGAGGGGCATCATAGAGTAGAGTAAGAGTTGCTGATATAGCAATTGGAAAAGACAGTGTGACGTAAGCGGGTTGTAGACTTTTTTTAGTCAGTAGTTGTGTGATCAAATTTCACTGACCTAATACTAAATTCACACCTTTGGTACTCTATTTACCATTTCTGCCTCCAAAAACATCAAGTAGTGTGCCAAGGTTAAAATACTATATTACCAAAAGTATTGGGACACCTGCCTTTACACGAACATGGTAACTGCATCCCAGTCTTAATCTGTAGAGTTTAATAGTGAGTAGGCCCACCTTTGCAGCTATTACAGCTTTTATTCTTCTGAGAAGTCTGGCGGCGGGTTTAGGAGTGTGTCTTATGGGGATGTATGTCCATTCTTTCAGAAGCGCATTTGCGAGATCAGGCACTGATGTGGACAAGAAGCCTGACTCGCAGACTCTTCTCTAATTCATACCAAAGGTGTTGAGGTCAGGAATCTGTGCAGGTCAAGTTCCTCCACCCCAAACTCGCTCATTCATGTCTTTATGGACCTTGTTTTGTGCAGGCACCACAAACCTCCCTCCACCAAATGATTTGGATCCACACATGTACACCCATAATAAATACTAACAAGATTGATGTAAGTTATAAGATTTGTTCTTTATTGTTTTATATCACTTAGACAACTGTACAATGCTTCTTGTTATATGATGATTGTAATGTAAATGTACTTTAATCTAGAGTACAAAAGATATATCATTTTTTTTAGCTTTGGATACAGTTGGGAGTGGTTATTATAACAACACCACTTGTGTTCTGTATTATCTGCACATAAAATAATTACTGTATATACTCGAGTATAAGCCGAGTTTTTCAGATCTCCTGGATTTTGGGGACCTGGTATCGGCCAGCCGTAGGTTTCCTGTACCCCAAACTTAGCACACATGCATCCCCATTTTCCTCTACAAGTGTGTAAAGTTTGTTGTCCGGGTGACCTACGGCGGGGGAGCACCAATTTTTCAAAGCCGGGCACTCCTTTCATAGACACCCATGTTAAACATCAGTCTAGTCATGGACACAGTGAGGCATGGGCACAGTAAGGCATGGGCACAGTGAGGCATGGACACAGTGAGGCATGGGCACAGTGACGCATGGACATGGACACAGTGAGGCAAAGTGAGGCACAGTGAGGCATGCAGATGGACACCCTAGGCTTACACTCGAGTCAATACTTTTTCCCAGTTTTATGTGGTAACATTAGGTGCCTCAGCTTATATTCGGGTCGGCTTATACTCGAGTATATACAGTTATCAAAATGCACTGTAGTAATATTGCAACAATATTTTTATGAATGAAGCCTACCTACACTGCATAGTCACAGCCTGCACTTACACAGAAACCACTGTTAGGCCGCGTACACACGACCAAATAAATCCGATCAAAACGGTCTGACAGACCGATTTGATCGGATTTGTCTGCTGGGATAGATTGGTTTGATCGTGTACACATGATCAAACCAAAATCCCCGCCGGCAGACAGCGCGGTAACGTGACGATGACGTTGACGCTGCCACGTCACCGTCACCAGGAAGTAAAACGCTTCCGCGCATGCGTCAAATCCATTCGACGCATGCGCGGGCAGATACGTCTGCTGGTTAGCATACTAACCAGCAGACATATCGTATGGACGGTTTCCCTGTAGACAGATTTTAAAGCATGCTTTAAAATCTGTCTGCTGGAAAAAAACGTCTGTCCGCCCGTACACACGATCGAATTTGTCTGTTGAAACAGTCCGTCGGACCGGTTTCCAGCAGATAGATTCGATCGTGTGTATGCGGCCTTAGAGCTTCTACAGAACAGAGCAGGACCTGGCGGTTAAAGTGGCAGCCAGGCCCTTTGATTTTGAAAAGCAATGTGAGAAGGAAAGTCTGAGCATACAAGATGCTCCCAAGATCTAGCAATAGCGACATAGACAGACATGAGCCCCTAGGATACTTCAGCTCCGAGGGCCACCAGAATCACACCAATAGCGATATCCCATTGCCTACCCTTTTTAACACAAATCTACCCTTCATTTTGCATGCACACCTTTTCCTGTGCCAGAGATCTATGCACTGAAATCACAGAGTGCTATTGCTGATTTCTACAATCTCCAGATCCCAAATGCACCTTCATTCTTTTGTTTTTGGGTAACATATTCTTTATGGACTTTATTGCATTTTAATACATTTCCTTGAGCTCATCTTACATGGCAAGCATTTGCTTTGAAACATTTGATGCAGTGTAGATTACTTAGAGTATGGTCGCCTCGGGTCACCAATTCCTCTATGAACTCCATAAAATTCTGTTATGTATTGAATTTCAGTACATTACAATACACTGCAGGAAATTTCCCTCATATAATTCATTACATAATAACATTTATCGGATGAATTACAAAAGAGAAAAACTAAAATTTAAAGCTGAACTCCAGGCACAAAACCTTAATTTAAATATATTGCCCAATAGCCACAATGATTATAAATCCACTTAGTGTGTACCAAATGCCTTTAGACCTTAGTTATTACCTTGTACAACTGAGAGTGATATCATCACTGTGCTGCACAGCCTGTGCACAGAGCAGAGTTGTTGGTCCACCTACTACAGGCTGGCTGTAAAAAACTTCAGGAGGGAGCAGACAAGACCAGTTACACTGCATAAGGAGAAAGAGCAGCAGTGACCAGTCTTTATTACAAGAAATTTCTGCACAAATAAATCCAGAATATATACCTTGGCATTAGGGAGATCTTTGCTGACAACCAAGCCGAAGAAATCCTTTGATGGACAAGTGGCTCTTATCACAGGCTTTAACCGACAATACCGACAGGTGGAAACTATTTTTAAGAAACATTGGCCGCTCCTTCTAAAAGATCCAGATATAAAATACACTTTAACATTGCAACCGAAATGTATCTACAAAAGGGCCCCAGGTCTTAGAAATCTGATTGCACGTAACGTACCAGAACCTCCGAAGAAATTAGTTACGTTTTTGGATAGTTCCGGTTTTCACCACTGCACAAGGTGCAAAGCATGTCATACTACTAGAAAACCAGGAACCACAAAGAAAAGAACGCATTTCCAGTCTAATGTAACTCAAGAAATTTTTTAAATCAAACCACTGATCACATGCAATTCAGATCATGTGACCTACATATTGGAATGTCCCTGTGCCCTCCAATATGTGGGCCGTACGACACGGAAACTTTGAGTAAGAATAGATGAACATCTGACAAATATACAAAAAGGGTTTCCGAACCACAGTGTATCAAGACATTTCAAAAAATACCACGACAGTGACCCCAGCCTTTGCAAATTCTATGGCATAGATAAGATATTCAATCACTGGAGAGGGACACATATGAGGAGAATGATCTCCCAGAATGAAACAATGTGGCTGTATAAAATCAAAAGTGTGTAGCCATATGGGTTAAACATCGAGTTATACTTGAATTGTTTTCTCTCCAATGATTAAGTAATGAATGTAAATATCAACCTCATATCTGAGTCAATTTTCCTCTCCCTAATACATTACTACCTCATAGTGAAATATACAATCTGCCCAGTCCTCATTTCCTTTGTCAATACCCCCCCCCCCCTTCATGTTTTCTCCTTTTTCATAATTACCTATAAGGCTTACCCTGATTTCAGAATTAGGTGATTAGTCATTAGGGTTAAAGTTTTGAATATGTTGTTTAACAACTAACAAAGTTAGATACCCATTTTTTCCTGAATATAATATATTCATTTATACTTTGTAGATTATTACCTACTTCACCATTGGTATATTGCCATTCAATATAGATATTATCCTTTTAATATTCTCGATAGATTTATGCAATTTATATGTGTAATTGCATTTCAAATCTATTATTTTACGATTCAATTTTTTATATATACTTTTTTATATTAAATTGAGGTCCAGAGGTCCAGAGCATCCTACAAAAACCCAGTAGCGAGGTTCGGCTGCATTATACACAAACAGCACCACTGTTCATATGTATTGTGATATGTTAACCTAACCTGGCACTGAGACTGCGGTGTTAATTGGCCAAACCCGTCGTCCATCAAAACATCAGATGTCCGGATCCACGTCTGAGCACGTTTTTGGGTGATCTAATCTACTTGGTGAAGGAGCTGTGGAATCTCATGAGGAGGTGTTCCTTTTCTCCAGAAGATTGTGTGAACTGCATTGATCTTCATTGCCAGAAAATCACTTTGAATTAGGACTTTATTGTTCTCATCTATGCACTCTTTGCACTTTATTGCTGATTATATATAATGTTTCACATATTATTATTTTTATTGTTTGTGTATTCATTTGGAATATATGTGGATGACACCGCAATTATTTAGATACACATATCCACTTAGTGAGAGCGCCCTCTACCACTTTTTTATCACTTGCAATATTAGTTTCACACTATTATTTCAGAGGAGCAGCTTTATTTATTTAAATGTATTTGAGTCTCACGATTTTATTGATATTGGCCTGAAAATATCCTTTTACCATACCTTTGCATTACTTTGCTTACTGTTTTGGAAATAAATACATATCCTATTCTGCTGCATCTGAACACCTTTTTCCCTTCATGGAAATCCATACGAGTGCAGACAAAGGCAAGTCAAATTGATCCCAAACACAAGTAATTTTTACTTGCCCAAAAGCATGCTGTGTTCCATAAATTAATTCTAGTTATGTCCATTTAAAGTAGGCAGTTTTGTTTTCCATTTAGGATAGAGCGAGGGGGGGGGGGGGTTATAACCCACATGTAAGGTTTATATTTGCCATCTATGTTACCTTGAGGAGATTTACCTTCACTTCCTGTCCCATAGCCAAACAAAAAGTGGACCCCCAGGTCTCCAGAAATAGTGTCCCCTTTGGAAGATTTCCTCTCTATTACTTATTTGGGGGGCACCCTGAAATGTGGGTTTTCTTTTACCTTCACTTTTAATGATAATGGTAAACAGTTCCCGCCAGGTCCCCAGAACTAGTTTCCCCTTTGGAAGACTTTCCCTCTTTAACTTTTCTCCGGACAACCCAACATTTGGGATTTTATTTTAATTTCACTTCTAATTAAAATGGTAAACAAGATACATAGGGAGGGTGAAACTGCCCAATGAGACACCCGACAACAAACAAAAATGACAGGTGTTCTAACCCATCTCCACTCTATCCAAAACTGAAAAAAAAATCTGCCTTTAGTTATACTTTACTTTATTTATCCATCCCTTCTATGTATTGCTAAAAAGCCTCTGTCAAATAGTGATTTGGTCTAGCTGATCACCATCTGGCTGTCTATGGCATTGATTCTCATATACTTGAAACAAGCACATGGATGAAGAAAGTCAGAAATCGTCATCAGCATAGCCATTCCTGTTCAGTGGCTCAGAAGGTAATGAAGACAGTGTATTACCATTACAGCCAGAAAACTAGAATTTCAAAAGTAAAGGTCAGCAACGGCAGCCTCCATAATATGTCAGTATTACTAATAAGCCAAAGCAGGATTTTATCTATGCATGCATGCTCATACATTTTTAGAGTTCTGTAAATCTAGTAAAAAAAAAACATATGGAAGATATCCTTGATGTTCTCTATAGTAAATATTATACTTCCTTTTAATGCAGAAAGCCTTTTACTGGCTTTCGTTTTCCAACCACAAGTCATAAAATGTTCAGGTTGCCCGAGAAACCAATTTTATTGTTCTTTATTCCTTGTTAAGCCACCCATATATATATATATACTGTACTTAGGGTATATACCAAATTATGTTAATATGAGAGAACATTGACAGCCAACAATATTTGAAAACTGGACATCTGGCAACAGTGTAAATGTAAACCAGCACAAATCAGTCTTCTTCAAGTTATATTAAAGTAATGTAAAAATACTCACAGGGCACTGCAAAAATCTATTTTTAATGCTGTGTCATGTTAGCATTATCATGAAGTTTTAATAAACCTCTGGAGAAGATTGTGAAGTGGTGGATTCCATTCGTATTGTTGTATGAATGTGTTTCTGTGGGAGTGGGAGCTGGACAATCAGGATGAGCAATTTTTACTTTCTCTGCTGTTAAATATGTGGCAAAACTTAGAAGAAAATGGCAGACCTAAACACACTTGCTATATATTGCACGCGATTTTCCAAATATATGTTGGCAGCTGAAAGAATTCCTGCATTTCAGAAGTGAAAATTGCTGAATGCAAGGGTATGTCCACATCCAGAGCAATGGAGCCCATCAGCACAAAAACCCAACACTGCCCCGGTATGTGACTAAATGAATATGTTCAAACATATCTATAAGATAGATACAAAATAAATTAGTATGATCTCATTTGATTTACTGTTCTGGAAAACACGTGTCAGTAGTAGGGATGAGCTCCGCGTTTGATTCAAACGTATGTTCGACTCGAACATTGTCTCTTCGTACGTTCGACAAATTTAGAACAAAACGGGTCGTTCGCGCCAAATTCGAGTGACGCACAACGGCCCATAATTTACTGCGGCATTGCGCGCTGATGATTGGCCAAACATGCACTATGACCCTGCATGCTTGGCCAATCACAGCGCGCAAAAAACGGAGAGCCATAATTGGCCAAAGCCAGGGTGACTTTGGCCAATTATGGCTCAGGGCTTTAGCACACGCCCCACACTATATAAGGCCGCCTGCTGGGTGGCCTCGTGTAGTGTGTTCCAGCGCTGAACTGAGATCAGTCAGAGAGACAGAGAGATAGTCTTTTTAGATAGCTAGATAGAGCAGGCAGGCTAGTCAGTTTAGCTTAATTTACAGTGTGTAGAGGATATATATACATCCCTAGGAGTTGTACATATATTTATACACTGTATAGCTTAGCTAGATCAGTTCTTCCTAATTTACTGGCAGGCAGGTGATTGTGCTATTTAAAGACGTTATCACAGGTATAGACACACAGCAGGTACAATATTTAAAGGAATTTTTTTTTTTTTTTAATTTAAGCATCATTAAAATCACTGCTAGACACCCAGCAGGTACAACATTGAACTAGAGCAGTGATTTTAATAATGTTTAAATAAAAAATGAAAAATTCCTTTAAATATTGTACCTGCTGGGTGTCTATAGTTTGCCTGTGAAAACGTCTTTGAGAACCCGGATCTTGCCCGAGGGAACATGTATCAATGGAAAAAAGTCCTGCTCCTGAAAAAAACGGTTTTTAAAACTTTTTTCCATTGATACATGTTCTGTTGGGCAAGACTCGGGTTCTCAAAGACGTTTTCCAACAATAACTTGAATATTGGGCTTTAAAATGAGCACTTTTGAATTCGAACGTTCGAGTCCCATAGACTTTAATGGGGTTCTAAATGTTCTATTAAACGGGCGGTCTGTTCACACGTTCTAGTCAGTAGTGTAAACCATATAATGATTTTGCACTAGAGACCTGCCATATATACTTACATCTCTGCTCAGGGTTTAAGTAACTTTTCAATTAAAAATATAAAGCATTGTTGTTGCTAGAGTCCAAACTGGGTTGATTTATTGTTTTTTTTTTTATTATTATTTTAGGATTCAAGATTAGTTTAACCCCCCAAATAGTATATATTTCCTGAAAGCAGAAAATAAAATAGTGATATTTCCAATATATTATCACAATGGTTTTTCACTTAAAAATACATTAAAGTTAATTTCAACCAAATGATTATTAATATTATTATTATACAGGATTTATATAGCGCCAACAGTTTTAGCAGCGCTTTACAACTTGAGGGTAGACAGTACAAATACAATACAATTTAATGCAGCAGGAATCAAAGGGCCCTGCTCCGTAGATCTTACAATCTAAGGCCTCGTACACACGATCAAATCTGTCTGCTGGAAACGGTCTGCTAGACCGTCCCAGCAGACAGATTCGATCGTGTGTACGGCCGAGCCAACGGATTTGGCCACCCGACAGATTTCAAAGCATGCTTTGAAATCTATCGGGTGGGAATCCGTCCGCCCGACATGTCTGCTAGTTAGTACACTTACCAGCAGACATGTCGTCCCGCACCGCCGCCGAATGGATTCGGCACATGCGCGGAAGTGTTTTACTTCCTGGTGCGGTGACGTGGCGGCGTCAACGTCACTGCCACGTCACCGACACGTCAGCGCGCCATCTGCTGGCGGGGATTTTGGTTTGCTCGTGTGTACACGCGAGCAAACCAAAATCCTATCAGACAGATTTGTTCAAATCGGTCGGTCCGACCGATTTGAACAAATAGATTGCCTCGTGTGTACGAGGCCTAAGAGGGAAGGTCAACAGACACAAGAGGTAATAACTGTGGTAATGTGCTGATGGAGCAAATAAATGTACAGTTGTTAGGTGGGGGCCAGATAGGCTTCTCTGAAGAGAGATGAGTTTTCAAGGATCGTCTAAAAGTGGATAAAGTAAGAGAAAGTATGACAGATTGAGGTAGAGCATTCCAAAGGATGGGAGAGGCTCTGGAGAAGTCCTGAAGGCAAGCATGGGATGAGGGGACAAGGGAGTTTGAGAGCAGGAGGTCTTGGTAGGAGCAAAGAGAACGATTAGGTTGGTATTTTGAGACTAGGTTAGTGATGTAGCGGGGGGCCATTTGTGTAGCTTTGTAAGTTATAGTTAGTATCTTAAATTTAATTAGTTGGCTGAGTGGCAGCCAATGGAGGGATTGGCAGACGGGTATAGCAGACGCTGAGCTGTTTGTGAGGTGGATGAGCCCAGAGGCAACATTCATGATGGACTGAAGTGGGGATAGCCTTTTTAGAGGTAAGCCAATAAAGGAGTTGCAATAGTTAAGGCGGGAGATGACCAGGGAATGGATTAGAAGCTTTGTGGTGACATTGCTTAGGAAGGGGCATATCTTGGAGACATTGTGGAACTTGAGGCGTAAAAGTTTGGGGGGGGGGGGGGCGAAAGGTTAGCTCAGGATTACACCTAGGACCTTGGCATGAGGAGACAAGTTCATAGTTGAGGTGTTGATATTGACAGAGAAATCAGAGGAAGTTGCACCTGGGAGAGAAAATATTAAGAGCATGGTTCTGGATAGGTTGAGTTTGAGGAAGTGATATGACATCCAGGCTGATATGTCTGCTAATAAGTTGGTGATGTGTGAGGAGACAGATGGAGACAGCTGGGGGGTGGAGAGATAGATCTGGGTGTCATCAGCATAGAGATGATATTAAAAGCCATGGGAGGAAATCAACTGACCCAGGGAGGTGATGTAGATTGAGAAAAGGAGAGGTCCAAGAACAGAACTTTCGGGGACCCCAACAGAGAAAGGAAGAGGAGAGGAGGAAGTAGAGTTGTAAGTGACACTGAAGGAGCATTGGGATAGGTAGGATGAGAACCAACAAATTGGTCACGGAGACCAAAGGAGTGGAGTTTATTGAGGAGGAGGGGGTGGTCCACTGTGTCAAAGGCAGCAGAGAGATCCAGAAGAAGTAGTACAGAATAGTGTTTGCTGGTTTTAGCCATTGGTAGGTCATTTAAAAGGAGAGCAGTTTCCATGGAGTGTTGACGGTGAAATCTGGACTGAAGGAGTCAAGAAGTTTGTTCATAAAAAATACAACACACACGTAAACACACACGTCCCTGTTCTGTGAGGAGAGGAGAGACAGATCATGAGATCCTAATAGCTAGGAACCACGATCTGTCATCTCCTTTAGTGAGTCCCCCCCCCCCCACAGTTAGAACACACACTAGGGAACACAGTTGACCCTTCTTGATCACCCCCTAGTGATAACCACTTCCCTGCCAGTGACATTTATATAGTAATCAGTGCATTTTTATAGCACTGATCGCTGTATAATTGTCAATCATCCCAAAAATGTCACAAGTGTCGAATGTGTCTGCCAAAATGTCGCAGTCCCGATAAAAAACGCAGATCGCCGCCATTACTAGTAAAAAAATATAATAAAAATGCCATAAATCTATCCCCTATTTTGTAGACACTATGGGCCAGATCCACAAAGAAGTGCGGCAGGCGTAGCTTATCTAAGTTACACTACGCTGCTGTAAGTTACAGCGACGTTTCCTTATCCACAAAGAATTTCCGCTGTAAGTTACGGCGGCGTAGTGTAATTGTTGCGGCGTAAGGCCACGCAATTCAAATCAGTAAAATGTGGACGGGATTTAATGTAAATCATCATCACCCCATGCGCCGTTCGTGGAGATATCCCAGTGCGCATGCGTGAAATCACGTCGCAAATAGTCACTGAAAACGACGTGAACGTAACTTACGCAAATCCCTGTTCGCGAACAGTTTACGCAAACGACGTGAGTGACGGAAAATTTGCTGTCTGTTTTCATCAGATCGCTCCATAGGAGACAGCGGCTCTGCACAAGCTCCTCCCCGCTCAGTGAGCAGAGAGGAGCTTGTCATCCGTCGGCTCAGCGGAGATCTGTTGACTGATCTCCCGCTGAGCTGGCGGACGCAGGCGGACTCCATTGGGATGGACTGCGACGGAGTGAATGAGCCCTAAAAATCCCCTCTAAAGGTATTTCCTCATATAACAAGAATGCAATACAGGAGAATTTTAACTAATCAGTTTGTCAGCTTGAAGCTCTGGCCTTGGGAGCCCACTGAAAACCAGCTGGTTAAGTGCTCAACACACACAATATCAGTTTAATCAATTTTTCAAAAATCATTACGGGTCATTATAAAAAAAATTGAAAGCACAGGTACTACACACAAAAGCCACAGGAAGCAGACAGCTAGTGCCCCCCCCCCCCCAAAAAAAAACAGTTGAGATCTGTGACAGAATGGCCCGTGACACCCAGAGACGTTGGAAGGATGAGAGATACTCTTGTGCCAGCAGCACCAAAAACTCTTGGGTCGAAATCCACCCTGTGCCCTTTTGGGTATAGGGTGGCTAATAGTGAATCATAATTCATATTACATGAGATGGGACATTAATAATACTTCATATTGCAGGACTGAGATATCACAAGGAGTCATGATGACCTGACCAGGTCAGCCAGTGAGTCATACCTTTTGTATAATAGGCTATTGAAATATCTGAAGGTGTGGATTGCACCCACTCTCACTGCCATTGTGTGATAAAGATGTCTGTGTTACTATTCAAGGTTAATTGAACCCTATTGATAATACGGTGCCGTCATGTCTAGCTACCAATTAAAGAATTATCTTCAGTGAGTGAATAGGGGGGTGGAGATTGCATTGCCCTGTGATTAACTGTATTATGCTGTACTGGATATAAGAAGCTGAGAAAATACTAATAAATTGTCATATCTTTGGAAGCAAGAACGGAGCGCTGTCTCGTTTATTCTGGGAAAGGATATGGATCGTGTATGCAATATTGTCGGAGTGTGTCAGATAAGCTTGTCGTGGTTGGATGGAAGGTTGTAAGCAGTGGTAACCCGTTACATGATCCAAACAAACGTCACAGCTGTGCTACTGTCACATATTTCACTGGGTGTTCAGGGACCCATGGATGGAAGATAGCTATGTTGTGTGTTATTAGCCGCTCTTTTCTTGCAAAAATCTGTGCTTGGCTGAAAGCTCATCTGTGTTCTGAAGACAATCTTTACTAAAAGTCAGTTCAATTGCACCTGCACAGCTGTGCCTACAGTGAATTTCATAACTCACCATAGCCAAATTCATTAGGCTTTTCACACATTATGCGTAACAAAAACACTGCAGTTGTTGGTGCGTAGAATGTATAAAGCATTCACACTCAGGCACGTTAGAAAGTAACAAATATCAGTAGCCAAAGGAGTTTAGCTAATGAGGCACACAGCTAGACATAATGAAAGCTCAAATAAAAATTAGAGCCTCCTAGTGTGTAAACTGTCTACCTTCTCCTGGTAGCAGCCAATCAGGGGAGAAATATATTCTAACAATGAACTTCTCTTATTTGGCACCTTTGGTCTTTTAAATATAACATATATATCATAGCTCCCAACTGTCCCTGATTTGGAGGGACTGTCCTCTCCTCTGTCCCTCTCATTCCTCCTCATTTGTCCCTCATTTTGGTCTGATCTATATAGCTGTATATAAAATGCACTTTTTATCTATCAAAAACTGTTTTTCCAGCATCAAACCTTTCATCCGATTTCTAAATTGCTGCATTTGTAAATTCCAAAAGCCAATATAAAGGAATAGTAGTGGATAAAAAAGCACTTGTGGGTTTAACCAATCTTGTTTTTTGTACAATTCTCCTTTGAGGGGGAGTGGCAAGGGGTGTGTGCCATGCCTGCATACTTTTGCTGATAGGTGCCCGTCATTCCCATCTCAAAAAGTTGGGAGGTATGTATATATATATCTGCTTGATAAATACAGAAAAACACCTGTTGATCTTACCATAAATCTTCTGTGCTGATAACTTCCTGTACTCTCCATCTATGCTGACTGTTATAAATTACATAGTTCCAAGCAGTCCCAAAGCCTAGGTTCACATTGGAGCGATTTATCATGCGATTTGAGAGATCAAATTGCATGATAAGACGCAGCCTATTGGTGGCAATTGCTCTATTTCAATCGGGGCGACACCGATTTTGTGGTGCCACACAGATTTGCAAAAACGGAAAATTGTATACTCACCTTTCCGTAATTTTCCTTTCCTGACGCATCTTCATGGCACCACACACTGGGGTTGTGACTCCGCCCCCACAACCTGACAGGATTGATTAGCTATAAATTTGAAGGGGAGACGCCCTGCACCATTCTCTGTATATATCATCATTAAACAGTAGGGTGGGCATCTGTGTGCTGCCATGAAGATGCGTCAGGAAAGGAAAATTACGGAAAGGTGAGTATACAATTTTCCATTTTCCTGACGCATTCATGGCAGCACACACTGGGATATAACTCGCCAGTCGGGAGGGTGCAAGAAAACAGTAATATTTATTCTTTATAGCGCTGAGGAATTGGCTGTAACAACAGATCTGCCAAAGTCGGCAGTAGCTAAGTGAGCAGAAGTCCATAGTGAGAAATGAAGGTGTGCCGAGAAGACCAAGTTGCTGCTCTGCATATAGTCTCCAGGGAAATCCTGCAATATGCTGCACATGAGGTATCCACTACCGTTGTCGAATGAGCCGTGATGCCCTCAGGAGCTCTCAGGAGCTGTAAGTTGCTAGATGAAATACGCCTCTTCGATAGCTTTAAGTAACCAGGAGGCGATGGTACGAGAGGTAGCTGCTTGGCCTCGTCTGCTCCCGTGTGGGATAATCGAGAGAGAATCCGACTTCCTCCTCAGGTGAGATGTAGCTGCGAGGTAACTGGAGATGGTTGACTTGACATCCAAGGCATGGGGCTCGCCCCTCCAATTAGTGGAAGACGGAAGGACGATGACCTGGTTATAATGAAAGGAGGAAGCTACCTTTGGTCTAAATCAGTCTAGAGGTTTCAGTACCACTCTGTCAGGGAAGAGCACTAAATAGGATTCCGTAGCCATAGTGCTTGAATCTCTGACATCCTTTTAGCTGAGGTGACAGCAATTAGGAAAGCCAGCGTCAGAGTAAGGTTCAACAGTGAGACCAAGTTAAACTAAACAAACAAACAAAATGGGTGGATTGAAAAAGGCCTCAAGAACTATTGAGAGATCCCATGTTGGAAAAACTGGCTTCCTAGGTGGTCCGATCTTCATGCAGGCCCTCAGAAATTGAGTGACCAGAGGGTGAAGCGCCCATCTAGTAACAGTCTTGGCAAAAAGAGCGGATACTTGCACCTTCAGGGTATCCGAGCTCAGGCCCTTGTTAAGCCCTGACTGAAGAAATTCAAGAATTTGAGATGGTTCTGGCGAGATAGGATTCCAATCTCTTAGTCGTGACATTGAAACTAACCTCTCCCAGATTCTAATGTAGGTGGTATTAGAGGAGCTTTTTCTCTAGCTGCATTAGGGTCGATATTACTTCCTGGGAGCATCCTTGTTCCCTTAACCTAATCCTCTCAACTTCCATGCTGCCAGATGCAGCTTCTGTGGGCTGGATGGAAGAATTGTCCTTGATATAGGAGATCCCTGGTTATTGGTAGCTGAATTGGAGGCTACGTACTGAGTTGTACCAGGGTCGTAAACCGTGGCCTCCTCGGCCAGAACGGTATTACTTCTATAACCGTGGCTGAGGATTTCCTCAGCCGGGACAGGAATCTTGCAATCAGAGGAGTGTGAGGGAAAAATGTACCCCAGCTCGAAGTTCCATGGGTGGGCTAGGCAGTCTGTTCCTTCGGCTGATGGAAAGGGGGCTCTGGACAGGAACCTCTGACATTTGGTGTATGTTGGCGTAGCTGCTAGGTCGACCTCTGGTACTCCTCAGGTCTTCGTAAGAAGGGAGAATGCGTGGTGGTTCAGGGACCATTCGTTGTTCGACAGTGTCTCTCGGGTTAGATAGTCAGCCAACAAATGTTGTGCTGCTGTGACATACACTGCCCTAAGATCTGACAGGTGGACTTGGTCCCATTCCAATATGGGGTGAACTTCCTCCAGATGCGCGAGACTCCTGGTCCCTCCTTGTTTCTGGATGTATGACACTGCCACCTTGTTGTCCATTCGGAGAAGGACATTCTTTCCTTTCAGAAGAGGAGCAAAGGTCATGAGAGCCTGGAAGGCTGCTCTGAGTTCTAATACATTTGACACCATGCCCTGAGCTTGAAAGTGCCACTGGCCTTGGGCTGCTTGGTCCCGATAATGTGTTCCCCACCCCCTCTGGCTGGCATCCGATGTTACTACTTCTGGGGTAACTATCGGTCTGAGTTTCCTGAGGTTGAATGGGTGCGTCCACCACCATAGTGTTTTACCCAGCTGTTCCACTGTCTGAGAAAAGAATTCTGTAGAACTCTCGCATGTGCCACTGGGACCACTGTACCACCATGGGTATGATCGCAGACATGGACCCCAGGATATTGAGGTAGGCTCTGGCCGTAGGTGTCTGGATGATAACAGGTTCTGCATCTTCTGGACTAAGGGTTTCAGCTGCTCCTAAGGGAGTTGTACATGTTCCAGCCTGGTATCCAACTCTGCCCCTAGAAACACCATGACTTGCATGGGCTGGAGACTGCTCTTTTTACAGTTGACTAGCCACCCGGAGTCTTGCTGGATCGTGAGCAATAACACTGGTGATGAGTTAAAGGTTTCCTGATTCCCTGCCAGGAGCAATATGTCGTCCAGATAATGATGGACTCGCATCCCCTTTTCTCTGAGAAGTGCGATCAGGGGTAGGAAATTTGGTGAATGTCCTGGGTGCTGAGTAGATGCCGAATGGAAGGCACTGGAATTGCAAATGACACTGACTGATTGAGAACCGAAGAAACTTTTGGAAGGTGGAATAGATCGGCACATTAAAGCGGTATTTCACCCTAAATATAAGATCTCCCATGCGCTTCAGCATACTGGCGTCAGCGCCAGTATGCTGGGTTTTTTTTTTTTTTATAGCACACTTACTGTTTTATCGTAGAAATCCTTTTCTGTCCCCCGCGTTGGACGGCGCCAGTACAGCGCGTCACATCTTCCTAAGATACCCGATATGGACTCGGGTATTTCCGGCGCTATGCGGCGCCTGCGCACAGACCTAGGAGCTGACTGCGCAGGCGCCGTATTTCTCCGAGTCCTATTTCGGAGAAATACGGCGCCTGCGCAGTCAGCTCCTAGGTCTGTGCGCAGGCGCCGCATAGCGCCGGAAATACCCGAGTCCATATCGGGTATCTTAGGAAGATGTGACGCGCTGTACTGGCGCCGTCCAACGCGGGGGACAGAAAAGGATTTCTACGATAAAACAGTAAGTGTGCTATAAAAAAAAAAAAAACCCAGCATACTGGCGCTGACGCCAGTATGCTGAAGCGCATGGGAGATCTTATATTTAGGGTGAAACTCCGCTTTAAGGTATGCGTCCAATAAATCCACCGATAACATCCAGTCTCCAGTTCACCGCCAATAGGATGGAGTGAAGGCTTTCCATTATATATTCTATTTAGATCCTCTTGTTGAGCCTCTTTAGGTCTAGGGCTGGGCGCAAGTCCCCCATTTTCTTTCACACCAAAAATAAAGGGGAATAGAACCCCCTCCCCTTTTGGTGCGACGGTACCTCTACGATTGCAGAAGTAGCTTTCTTCTGTCTGGGGAAGACGGTATCTTGGTAGGCTGAAATATATTTTCTGGCAGTGTGCCCATGAATTTCCATTTGTGTCCAATCTTGATAGTGGATAATGTCCATGGATCTGATAAGTGACTTGACCATATTTGAGCAAAGTTCTTGAGCCTGGCGCTCACCTGAGCTGGGTGGGCGGGCGAATCCTCAAAAGGATTTCTGTTGGTCCCCAGCCGTGATGGCCTTGCGGAGATGGCTGGATCCAGATTTGCGCCAAATAGGTTTGAGCCGTCATATGAGATTTTGCACAAATTCGGTACTGATGCCGCATCAGCTAATTAGGGCTTCAGCCATAAAGCCCTTCTGGCCATAACCAAGGCTAGCATAGACCTTGCTGAGGATCTGTCAACTGAAGCTCCGGCCATGAAGCTGCCTGCTAATTTAATCTCCTGTAGGGAGAAAATTATTTTCTCCTGGACCATAGCATCTAGGAGGGAGTTCTCAATGTGAGGCCTCGTACACACGATGAGATATGTCCACTCAAACTTGTCCGACGGACAGTTTAGAGCGGACATGTCTCATCGGATTTCGGTCCGATGGCGTGTACACACCATCGGATCAAAATCCCCGCCGGCAGACAGCGTGGTGACGCGGCGGTGACGTTGACGCCGCCACGTCACCGCTACGTCACGCACCAGGAAGTAAACACTTCCGCGCGCATGCGTCGGATCCATTCACAGGATACGACGCATGTGCGGAAGGGATATGTCCGCTGGTTTCCCGTACTAACCAGCGGACATATCCGACGGACAGGTTTGTAGCGGACAAATTTCAAAGCATGCTTTGAAATTTGTCCGATGGACAAACCTGTCCGCTAGCCCATCGGACCGTTTTCAGCGGACAAATTCGATTGTGTGTACGCGGCCTTAGCCGTCCATGCAGAGATGGCTTTTGGCTACTGCGGCAGTGGTGTTAGCCGGTCTACAAGCGCCTCCTGCCATGGAGTAAGCTTTTTAAAACAGGATCGATTTTGCGATCAAGTACATCCCGGAAGGTAACTGCGTCTGCGCTCGGCAGGGTAACGTGTCTGTCAAGTCGCATCATTTATCCGATCTCTCCCACTCATCTTTTTTGAGGTCCACCAGTTCCTTTATGAAGGGAAACGATTCAGGATCCCTCTTCAGTTCTGGAAAATACTTCTGAACCTTCTGCGGTTGTATGTCTCACCTTCCTCCCAGCCAATTGCTTCTTCGACTGAGCGAGCAATCGGTTCGACTAAGCAGAAGTGGAACCCTGATGCTGATGTGCGTTCTTCATTTTCAGAGAGGGTTTCTGAAGCTTGTATGTAGTGACAGGGTACCGGTGAAGTGCTTGGGGTAGGATCGTTTATCGGCGGAGCCGTAGTTCCCAAAATGTACCCTTGTGCGACTCTGTCGCTACTCTGGCATCTGGCTCCTTCTCCTTGGTTGCTTCGTTGAAGCAAGAACGGCAAGCCAATTTTCCTGGCAATGCTGGAGCCCCGCATACCCAGCAAGTGTTTGCTGCGGGACGGGTATGGTAGTTCCGATCATGGTGAGACGATGGTGATCGTCTGCAGTGAGACCGACTATGAAGGGATCAGCTATGACGCGAGCAGCTACATCTTGAGCGATGATAGCAGTAGGGTGATTTGAGTGACTTCTGCGTGACCTTCTGCCACTGGATGCATGACTTGATCTCCCTCTATGCCGCGAGCTTGCGTCTCTTGACCTGGTAGGGCTGCCAAAGAATGCAGCGTTGGTGGTCAGGCTCTCTTTTTTGTCTCTTCTCTACCTACCTTTTCCGATGGCCTCTATACCTAGCTGATGGTGGTCTGCGAGGGCAGTGGTCTCCATGAAGGGTGCAGAGGATACAGTCTTGAGGACAGTCTAGAGAAGATGAAACAGTACTACTAAAATAGGGCAGAAATAAAAGGAGCACTATAGAAAAAAAGGGCCAAAGAATCCTGCCAGGGAGAAAAAACCTGTGTTTAAATGTAATCAATCTCTGCAGAGCAGCCGCCTGTAACCCTATAGCAGAGTGTGCTGTGTTTTTAAATTTGCCGCTGCTATCGTGGTGCTGAAGACACGCACGCGCATGCGCAGAAGCGGTCCGATCATACCGGCGCCATCTTGGGTGAGGGCAGAGGGAGCTGCCGGCGTCATCACCTTGTTGCACGCATGCGCAGAGCGACGGACAGGAGCGACGGCGCACACACACAGAGAAAAGTAAAACACTCATAAAAGATCATAGTTTTGGTCTAAAATAGTAAGGAGGAAATATAGGTACAATGTGGACCATAATGGACCAAAAGACATAGAAGTGGAGACCAATGCAAACATTTTAAGCTTCTTTAAAGCCTATCAGATTGCCAGTACTTGCTGTTTGCAAAATAGTAAGGAGGAAATAGGTACAATGTGGACCATAATGAGCCAATAGACATAGAAGTGGAGACCAATGCAAAAATGTAAGTTTCTTTAAAGCTTATTGTCACATTGCCAGTACTTGCTGTTTGCAAAATAGTAAGGAGGAAATATAGGTACAATGTGGATTGTGGACCATAATGAGCCAATAGACATAGAAGTGGAGACCACTGCAAACATGAAAGCTTCTTTAAGGCTTGTCACCACTGCAAACATGAAAGCTTCTTTAAGGCTTGTCACATTGCCAGCTTGTCACAAGTGCTGCTTGCAAAAAAGCAAGGAGGAAATATAGGTACAATGTGGACCATAATGAGCCATTAGACATAAAAGTGGAGACCACTGCAAACATGTAAGCTTCTTTAAAGCTTGTCACATTGCCAGTACTTGTTGCTTGCAAAATAATAATATATAGGTACAATGTGGAGCAAAGAGACATAGAAGTGGAGACCACTGCAAAAAATGTAAGCTTCTTTAAAGCTTGACACATTGCCAGTACTTTGAAAAATATATATGTACAAATGTGCATATAACACCGCGCTACCTAACTAAACATAAAAAAAGCTGCCAACACAACAGAACTGGATAAATTCTGCAACAAAAAAAAAAATATAGACAAAAAAGTGTAGCGCTAAAATATGTGAGAAATAAACAATATAAAATACTGCAAAGCATCATATGTGGCATGAGATAAATTAATAAATATATTACATGAAGCAACACATAAAACTAATCACCAAGTGTCCAAAATGATCATATCTGATTAGATATGAATAAAAGGAGAAAAGAAAATCTAAAAATTCTTTAGTTGATTCAAAGTGTCCAAAAACGTGACAACAGATGATGTGAATTTTGATAGCAGGTCCACCACCAGAGAGAAAATAGGAGGCTTACCAGAAAGCGTGGACTCAACTAAGTATATACCTAATGAGTCAAACAGGCTTAAAATGATGGTATCTGGACATCAACCTTCCATTGGAAACCAGGGATGAGTTGTGGGTATAAATCAACTTCTCATATGATGGAAAACCAAGCAGAATGTAGCAATATCGGGACCAAAAAACTCATAGGTTCTCAAGCCTGCGGGGACAGTCCATGAAGATATTCTTAATCATCTTCTTGTGATACTTCAAACATAGGTGCTTTGGTATCTTCTTCCAATGGGTTGCTTTCAGGAAATGCCCCGGGTGTGAAGAGTTTCAAGCGCCCACCGCCCAGTATTAGGGTGAAAGGGTCACAGCAGACGTCACGTGTGCACAACAATAATATATTTATTAATTTATCTCATGCCACATATGATGCTTTGCAGTGTTATGTTGTTTATTTCTCACATATTTTAGCGCTACACTTTTTTGTCTACATTGCCAGTACTTGCTGTTTGCGCCCCTGAGACCACCAGAACGGGGTTCCCTCCATAGAAGCTCCTTTAGAGACTGTACAGGAGGGACTTCCAAACAGGAGAGGCTGAACCTGCTGGGGCGATTTGCAGTAAGAGGCATGCTTGCTTGTTCATCCAATCTGTCAGGTGAGGATAAAAAAGGAGAATGGTGCAGGGCGTCTCCCCTTCAAATTTATAGCTAATCAATCCTGTCAGGTTGTGGGGGCGGAGTCACAACCCCAGTGTGTGCTGCCATGAATGCGTCAGGAAAGTAGTTTCTGCTTTCTACTTTTTTTTTTTTGTTGATTTCAGGTGAGACTTCCATAAACATCTGTGTATGAAGCTACACAGATGTCTATCAAGTAGCACCTGAAATCACGCTGACCTTTTGCTGACCTTCAAGGAACTAATGCAGACCCAGAGACCAACTACCATAGTACAATAGTGAGAGGCCTTGTGGACTTTCTCTGTCGCCTGTTTATTTGGATAGTACTGCCATTTTACTAGAATTACTGTTTCCCTTATGAGAGCCGTCTTAACTGGTCCGACACAAGTCGGTCTGACTTTGAAAATGCTCCCTGTACTACTTTGGTCCGACTTTGACCCTATTCAGCCCATTGAATATCATTGAAGTCGGACCAAAGTAGGATCCTTGTCCTAACCATCCGACTTTTGACATCCGACATGATGATTACAACAACAGTAAAAGGAATTTAATTCACACTGGATTGTTTTTTTTTTTGTTTTTTTTTAAATATGTTTTTATTAAAGAAATTACAAACAGAGTGTAAAGCAATACATATGTATACTTTCCAAAATGTTAATAAAAAGAGGGGGGAGGGAGGGGGGTAGGGGACAGTCCTTTGCCTCTAGATAGCACATAACATTGCATTTTTTGGCACCCTCATGTTGAGGGCGCCGGAAAAGGTTCAGGGGGGTGGGAGGAGTCGTGGTACAAAAAAGACATCTTCTCAAAGTTTATGATATCCGTAGGAGTGAGCGTATATATACCATGAAAGGCTTCCAAATGTGGTAGAAGCGAGTTTTAGTCCGCTCATGGGTTAGGTCCGTATTGAGCTTGTCTTTGTAGAGTAGTTTCAACAGTTCCTTTTTAACTTGAGAGGTAGTTGGGCTAACGTTGGAAATCCAGTTTTGTAGAATGGCTCTCCTAGCGAGCAGGAGGCAAATCAGGGTCCAGTCTTTGCCGGGGTAGGTGGGAAGAGGTGACCAGGGGAGCAGTTGGGGGTCCCAGTGGCCGAAGATGAGTAACAAAGGGTCCTTGGGTAGTCGCAGCAAAGTAACTTCGAAGACATATTGGAGAACTTGATCCCAAAAGGTGGCAATGTAAGAGCAAGACCAGAAGCGGTGAGAGTTAGATTGGGCTTGGGTTGTTGACACAGGGTGCATACTGGGGTGGTGTGGGCCCGACTAAAAAGGATATGGGCCCGTGGACAATCTTCATCTGAGTCTCCCTCCAGATCTCGTTAGGGACGAGTTTGTGTATGGTGTTGAGGCCATGCAAAAGTTTCTCCACCAGCTCAGAGTCGGGGAAGTCCTTAGACCAGTTGGCCGAAGACGAAGATGTTAAAGGGGGGGGCGGTAGTTTGCAGGAGAAGAGGTAAGTAGATGTCGGAGATTTTGTACGAGCCCAGGGCGAGAAGGGAGTCAATAAACAAGCCCTTGAATCTTTTGGTATCATCTCTGCAAGCATTTTTCAGGAAGCTAATACATTGCCCATAATGGAAAAAATGTGATGGAGGGAGTGAAAACTTGTCGGCTAGGGCTCTGAATCCGATGGGACGACCCGACTGTGGGTCACATAGTGAAAATAAGTCTTTGAGTCCCTTACCCTGCCAGATTGTCCAGGCCAGGGGAGAAACTTGGGTTCCCCCGGGTTGGGAGGTAACGGGAGATGTAAGAAGGAAGATTGAGAGTTTTCCTGACTTCTCTCCAGGCGATAGCCATGTCCCGGAGAAGGAGGTTATGTTGGAGGGGTAGGGGGATTGATTTCCACTGACAGTGGAGAAGGGCTGTAAGGGAGAAGCGGTGGACCATAGCTGATTCCAAGGGAAAGTTTGAGTACCGGGAACTGGGTGACCCAGTTTAGACTCGTCCTCAACAAACAGGCTACGTTATATGTTCTGATATTAGGCAGGGCAATGCCCCCCTCGCGCCTGGGAAGATGAAGTTTGGCAAAAGCTATACGTGCCCGTTTGCCTCGCCAAAGGAATTTAGTTATGGCTGAATTTAGATTTTGAATGTCTATATGGCGTAGAAGTAAGGGAATGGTCTGTAAAGGGTATAGCAGGCGGGCAAAGCTGACCATTTTCACTAGGTGACATCTTCCCAGTAGCGAGAGAGGCAGATCCATCCAGTTGTCCAGTTCCTGGGATATTTTTGTGAACAGGGGGGGATAGTTGAGATGGTATAAAGAGGAGGGCAGTTTACCTAATTTAATTCCCAGGTATGTGATGTGAGATTTTGCAACCGTGAATAAGGATTTTTGGGTCCAGGAGGGGACGGAGAGGGAGCCTATGGGGAGAATTTTGCTTTTGCTATAGTTTATGAGAAGCCCCGAGCACTGTCTGAAGACTCAAAAGTCTCCTTATATCTCGTGTGCATGTCCTGGGAGGGGTTAGATGTGAAAATGAGGACATCGTCAGCAAAGAGGGAAGTGCGTAGGTCATGGTCACCAATCTTGATACCATGGAGGGGGGCTACTTGGGACAGATATCGAGATAGGGGGTTCTAGGGCAATATTAAAAAGGAGATGGGATAGTAGGCAGCCCTGTCTTGTGCCTTTGTGGAGGTGGAATTCGTCCGATAGGAGGCCCGCAGCTACCAATTTTGCTGCCGGGGCAGTGTACATGGTTTTGATGAGATGGGCAAAGGGGCCAAGGAAGCCCATTGTAGACATGACCATGGATAGCCATTCAAAGCTAACATTATCGAAGGCTTTTTCTGTGTCTAATGTAATGATGGCATGTTCCACCTTCGGGTATCCTTTTGCGTGTTCCAGGGCCAACATTACCTTCCTAATATTCATGGTGGCCGTCCTTCCTTTCACGAAACCTGATTGGGCAGGGTGTATCAGGGAGGCTATGATGGTCGCCAATCTAGTGGCGACTATCTTTGAGAGGATCTTGACATCGAGGTTCAAGAGTGAAATGGGCCTGTATGAGCCGGGTTCTAGAGGATCTTTCCCTTTTTTCTCCAAAAGTTTAATAATAGCTTGGTTGCCTGTGGGTAGGTAGGGGCCACCTGACCAGATGTGCTGGTAGATGTCATGAAGAGTGGGGGTGATCATCGAGCGAAATAACTTAAAATTCCCCCGTAAAACCATCCGGGCCTGGGGCTTTAGAAGGGGCAAGGTTCTTAATGACATTGTGTACCTCCAGAGTGGAGATAGGAGCATTCAGGGCTTTGAGTTGGGAGGGAGAGATCTGATCCAGGGTGTTTTTTTTGGAGGAATTCAAGGGCCATCGGTTTATCTATAGGGTCAGGGGCGTAGAGAGAAGTATCCCATACGGAAGAAAAATATATTTCCAATATATTTATTAAAAAAAATTATATATTTTAAATATATTTACAATATATTGACCTACGCGAATATATTTTTACATCTATTCCAGAAATGTAAATTCAAATATATTTTCCAAAGGCATATATTTTAAAATATATTTTTTTCAATATATTTGACAGATATTTTTGAGCATCTAAAAAAATGCATTTAAAAATATATTTTTAAATATACTTGTAAAGGCATTCCAAAATATAATTTATATGCATTTTCCAAAGACATATATTGGAAAATATATTTTTTAAATATATTCTTCAGATTTTTTTCAACATATATTTGTACATATATTTGTAAATGCGTTCCAAAAATATAATTTTAATATATTTTCCAAAGGCATATATGTGAAAATATATGTTTGTAAATATATTGTCCAGATATTTTTGAACATATAAAAAAAAATGCATTTAAACATATATCTTTAAATATACTTGTAAATGCATTCAAAAAATATAATTTAAATGTATTTTACAAAGATATATATTAGAAAATATATTTTTAAAATATGTTTTTCTGAAAATATTTAATGTCTAATAAAGACATTTCAACATATATTTTGTCTGATATTTTTGTAACTATGTCATAGATAACATTCTGAATACATTTATAAGAGACCCACTCCCATTTTGTTTTGTATTTTACTCTTTTAAAATAAAATAAAATAAAATAAAAACCAAAAGATTTAAATAAAATTAAATTTTTTTTAATAAGATTTTAAGCACATAATCCATTTAATACAAAGCAGATAAACCTCTCGCATCCACTTTCCATTCCCAAAGAATTTTTGTATAAGTCATTCTGAATTGAGAACGCTTGTCGGCGGACCAGCAAAATGTCTTAAAATACAGCAAGTCCAGTTATATTGATTTATTGATTGACCTGAATGAATGAGAACCTTTACAAACATCCACCTCCACAGTCCAAGGGTCTTGTCTGCTTACAGAGTACAGAGAGAAACTCTGGATATAAATCTTCAATGTTCTGTTTAATCCATGAATCAGAAGTTGCACTATTATTACCAAACTCGCTCATCAGTGTCTTTATGGTCCTTGCTTTGTGCACTGGTGATCAGTCATGTTGGAACAGGAAGGGGCCGTCCCCAAACTGTTCCCACAAAGTTGGGGGCATGACATTTTCCCAAAATGTCTTGGTATGCTGAGGCCTTAAGAATTCCCTTCACTGGAACTAAGGAGCCAAAACCAACCCCTGAAAAACAACCCCACACCATAATCCCCCCCCCCCCCCACACACCATAATCCACCAAATTATTTGGATCAGTGCACAAAGCAAGGTCCATAAAGACATGGATGAGTGGGTTGGGGTGGAGAAACTTGACTGGCCTGCACAGAGTCCTGACCTCAACCTGATAGAACACCTTTGGGATGAATTTGTGTGGAGACTGTGAGCCAGGTCTTCTCATCCAACATCAGTGCCTGAACTGACAAATGTGCTTCTGGAAGAATGGTCAAACATTTCCATAGGACAGCCTTCTCAGAGGAATTGAAGCTGTTATAGACTGGCATGCTATTAAAATTCATGTGCGTGTAAAGGCAGGCGTCCCAAAACTTTTGGCAATATAATATATATAGTATATATACTGTATAT
This sequence comes from Rana kukunoris, assembly GCA_029574335.1. NCBI lineage: Eukaryota > Metazoa > Chordata > Amphibia > Anura > Ranidae > Rana > Rana kukunoris. The sequence continues at coordinate 536,883,637 of CM056050.1, read as the reverse complement.
TCTTTTTATACTAAGTCCAGTCCATTGTTTGGACTTAGTACCTGCCGAAGGGTAATTCCAGCAGCCAATTAAAAGGAATTGGGATATTAAAGTTCTCCCCAGCACAAAATTAAAACTCAGCAGCTACACAAAGGGGGTTATTTACTAAAGGCAAATCCACTTTGCACTACAAGTGCAAATTACAAATGCAAAGTGGACTTGAAATTGCAAGGAAAGTGCACTTGGAAGTGCAGTCGCTGTAGATCTGAGTGGGCAAGGAAAATAAAAAAAAACAGCATTTTAGCTTACACATGATTGGATGATAAAATCAGCAGAGCTTCCCCTCATTTCAGTTCTACCCCTCAGATTTACAGCGACTGCACTTACAAGTGCACTTTCAGTGCAATTTCAAATGCACTTTGCACTTGTAGTTTGCGCTTGTAGTGCAAAGTGGATTTGCCTTTAGTAAATAACCCCCTATACTATACACATACTGCAGCTACTGACTTTTAATATTAGGACACTTACCTGTCCTGGAATCCGGCGATGTTGGTATCCCAGCCAATGTTTCCATTGGCTCTCGGGTGCTGCTGCCTCCATTGCCTATAGGGGCCAATTCACACCACATGCAGTCCAGTGCGTTTTTTTTTTTTTTTTTGCATGAAAAGTAAGTTATATGGTTTTCAATGGCATAATTTACACCAGTGCTTGCAGTTCCAGAAAAAAAGTAGAGCATGCTGCATTTTTCCTGCACTGGACTGTAATGGAACACTGTAAAGCACATCAAAAACGCACCAGAATGCACCTGAACACACTGGAACACACATGTCTTTATCTAAGGTTAAGAAAAAAGAGAGGAAAATGCACTGGAATGCTTTAAAAACACACCAAACATGTCCTGGAATGCATCAAAAACACACATGCAGAAAAGCATCGGGAACGCATCCGCCGCAGCGAGATCTCTCGGAAGGGGAAAGGGTACCTGTCAAAAATAGGCGAGAGGCAAATACGTGGAGCTTCCACTTTTGGGTGGAACTCCGCTTTAACCACTTCCCTACGGCCGTACGACTATATGCGGCCCGCAGGGTGGTTCTAATTCTCCGGGCTGCCGTGAAAATTTTCACGGCAGCTCCTTTCTTTGTTCCCAGCACGCGCTCCAGAGTGTGCAGCGGGGGAACTTGTGTACTGGCCGTGTCCCTTGGACACAGCCAACCACAGATCGCCGCGAGACGGCCAATCAGAGTGGCCGTTTGCGATGCGATCTGTGGCGCGAATGAGAGATGATCTCATATGTAAACATATGAGATCATCTCTCATTGCCGTTTTACACAGAAGACAGTGTCCTGTCTCTGGAGAGGGAGGAGACCGATTTTGTGTCCCTTGTACATAGGGGACACAGATCGGTCACCCCCCAGTCACCCCCCTCCCCCCACCAGATTAGAACACTATGCAGGGAATCACATTAACCCCCTCCTCCCCCCCCTAGTGTTAAACCCCTTCCCTGCCAGTCACATTTATACAGTAATTAGTGCATATTTATAGCACTGATCGCTGTATAAATGTGAATGGCGGCAAAAATGTGTCAAAAGTGTCTGATGTGTGCTGCCATGATGTCGCCAGTCGCAATAAAAAATCGCAGGATCGCCGCCATTACTAGTAAAAAAATAAATAATAAAAAATAATAATTCTGTCCCTTTTTTGTAGGCGCTATAACTTTTGCGCAAATCAGTGGCTTATTGCGATTTTTTTTTTACCAAAAAATATGTAGAAGAATACGTATCGTCCTAAACTGAATTTTTTTTTTTTTAATTGGGCTATTTTTTATAGTAACAAGTAAAAAATATTGTATTTTTTTTTAAATTTTTTTATAGAGCAAAAAATAAAAACCGCAGAGGTGACCAAATACCACCAAAAGAAAGCTCTATTTGTGGGGAAAAAAAGGACGTCAATTTTGTTTGGGAGCCACGTCGCACGACCGCCGCAATTGTCAGTTAAAGCGACGCAGTGTCGCAAGCTGAAATTTCACCTGGTCAGGAAGGAGGGGGTATACATGCCCAGTAAGGAAGTGGTTAAATGTCATATCCTTGCCCAAGCTGCACTGTTGTCATGTGCCAATACTAGGCTGGGCTGGAAGATAAATATGTAAGTGATGAGAGCTGCATTCTTGTTGTGTGTTGTGTGTGTATATATACAGTATATATATGTGTGTGTGTGTGTATATATATATACTGTGTGTATATATAATATATATATATATATTATATATATTTATATATACACATAATATAATTATACATATATACACACATACACATAGAGTATATCTGATATACACACACACACACATATGCCAGAATGAAGATACAAAATATATATATAGAATGCATCTCCCATAACTTACTTACATGTATAAATATTTTCTAATTTTCTTTTATCTCATTCTTTATATTAAGCTATGGGTCTGATTTATGTGCCTTCGATCTTCTAATATGTAAATCCAGCCCTGGGAAAACTCTTTAAACAGAGAGACTGCAATCATAATACATGAGGTCTGTTACAGGAAGTGAGCTGTGGGAACCAGAGGGGGGAACTTTCACCTCTCACTTCCTGTTCCTGGTAAGGCCTCTGAAAAGAAAGCATGGCATGGTGGAGAGGCTCCTGTAAATGTCCTGGATGTATTCTGCTGGATGTATTCTCCTGGATGAAAGGGTAAGCCTTCTATCAAATAATATTAGAATTGTGAAAGTTTGGTGTATGAGTTAAGTTGTATTTGTCTATTTCCTGCTGAATAGTTCTCATTCTGTCTGCATTCACCTCACCAGTTTACCATACAGCATGTGCCACAGTAATGTAATATTATAGAGCTCCTCTGTCACAGCATCACATCACCATGTCACCCTGCTGCATATAATATGTATGGCTTCCATGTTATATCCAGTAACTATGTAACATACTTTCAGTGCACATTGCTGCATATAATATGTATGGCTTCCATGTTATATCAGTAACTGTGTAACATACTGTCAGTGTACATTGCTGTATATAATATGTATGGCTTCCATGTTATATCCAGTAACTGTGTAAACATACTTTGAGTGCACATTGCTGCAATAATATTATACGGCTTCCATTCTATATACACTCACCATGCAGCATAGGGGGGTTGATTTTACTAAAGGAAAATCTATATTTTGCACTACAAGTGCACTTGGACATGCAGTCACTGTAGATCTGAGAGGAAGATCTGAAATGAGGGGAAGCTCTGCTGATTTTATCATCCAATCATGTACAGGCAAAAATGCTTTTTTTTTTGTCCCCTTCAGATCTATAGTGACTGCACTTCCAAGTGCACTTGTAGTGCAAAGTCGATTTGCCTTTAGTAAATATACCTCATAATGTCAGTGCATAGTGCTACCAATATTTGATGTCTCCCTCCCCTTTTGCATATTATAATCTGCTCTGCTACTAGGTGCCATTAGATATGGGATTTTTCCATACAGATACCAATTATGGGCCACCTTTCAGGCCGATAACAATATGAGGTACTAATATTACATCCAGCTGCCCCAGAAGTTGCCTGATATCAGTTGACACTAGGCCTTTTTTTGTATTCTAACAGCCACTGGGCCACTGTCAGAATACAGGAAAAAAGAGCAGATAGCAGGGGAATCAATAGCCAGGTTGCTATTGACTATTTTAATTTGCAGTAGCCAATAGTGGGCTATTGCGCCCCCTTCCCACTCCCTGTTGTCAATCAGCAAAGGAGAGGATTTGAAGGAGAACATTCTTCTTCAGGTCTTCCTCTGCTGATTGACAACAGGGAGTGGGAAGGGGCGCAATAGTCAGCCTAATTTTAAAATTGAAACAGCCAATGGCAGTCTGGCTATGGTTCCCCTCTACCTGCTTTTTACATTTAGCTGCCATCAAATAAATTGTGCAGAAGAGAGGTTAGCGGTGTCTGGGGTGTGTGTGTGTGTGTTTTGTGTGGAGATGGAAAGCTAATTTTTTTTTTTTGGATTCTGACAGATGGGCGCCAGCGCTGTCAAAGCACCTGACCAAGACTGACAACCTGTGAACATAAAACCGGAATAAGCACTTGGAAGAAGAAAACCAACAACTGAGACAGCGTGTCTTTGGTAAGCGGACAACTTAATTATGGTGGTGGGCACCTTCCATTTTTTTTTATATCACCACATTCAACTGGCACTGTATCTGATCATCATATTGCATCATCCTTCATTATTCATTTTGGTCATCAGTGTTTGAGTTTTGTGGTGATATCATTAAGAACTTTAGAGGTTTGTTTGCCAATTGTGTGCTGTTGGCATACAATTTTTGGGATCACGGATTTGGCGTATTAACCTCTCATTGTTTATACATATAATTTGACATTCGTTTTGTGAAATTTATATACAAATTTTTCCTTGCACTCTGATTTTTTTGTTTTAGTTATATTATTGTGCACCGTTTTTGGCATATCAGCCCCTGGATGCCAGTCTTTCAATGTGAATTGGTATTGGTGAAATTTTCAATTTTAATTTTCATAGAATGTTTTTATATTGGTGCAGTCTTTTTATTTTTTATCTATTTATTGTCTATTATTCCACCAGTTCTGCTGCCTTTGTTATTTTTATCTTTATTTTCTGTTTGACCAATCATTTGCCTTTTCATTCTACAGTGTTTTAGGGCAGAGGTAGGCAACCTTAGAGAGGTGGAGATCTACCTGAACAACATGGGAGAAGTCAAAGATCACAGGTAGGGTTGTCCCGATACCACTTTTTAGGACCGAGTACAAGTACCGATATGTTTTTTTCAAGTAGTCGGCGATACCGAATACCGAAACTTTTTTAAAAATATGTCCCCAAATGCAGCCATGTCCCCCACATATTGCAGCCATGTCCTGTCCCCCACATATTGCAGCCATGTCCTGTCCCCCACATATTGCAGCCATGTCTGTCCCCCCACATATTGCAGCCATGTATGTCCCCCACATATTGCAAGCCATGTATGTCCCCCATATTGCAAGCCATGTATGTCCCCCATACCCGTAGCTATGATTGCCGCCACCGCATACCGCCGTTAATCCCCCTGCATTATAGCGTAGCGTGCATTACAAGCTTCCGTTTTGAATACTTGTAAATGCCACGCCGCCCATGTATAGACACTCCCCTTCTCGGGGATCTGTCAAATACCGAGCACGCCCGTAACGTCACCACTCCCCCTTGCTCGGTATTGGACGGACCCCCGAGACGGGGTGTGTCTATACATGGCGGCGCGGGCATTTACAAGTATTCAAAACGAAAGCTTGTAATGCACGCTACGCTATAATGCAGGGGGATTGACGGCGGTATGCGGGTGGCATACGTGGGCATACGTGGGGACATATCATAGCTACAGGTATGAGGGACAGGACATGGCTGCAATATGAATTATTCTATTTTTGGTATCGGGGGTATTTGCGGGAGTACAAGTACTCCGCAAAAACTCGGCATCGGTCCCGATACCGATACTAGTATCGGTATCGGGACAACCCTAATCACAGGGCAAAGTGTCCTCCAATGTTGCCTCATCACACCTGACTAAAACCTATAATTGCCGTACTACCGCGCTGCAATCCTGTGCCTTTCACTGCAATTATTGGTGTTAACATTTTGCCTCCTGACCACCTTGTATAATTTCTCAGAGGCCCATTGGAGCATTGCATAACGCATTATGAATGAGCCCTTAGTTGCATTTGGCAATAGCACTTTTTAGGCCTCATCGCATGTGAATTTGGGGGGTGGGTAAACAATGCCCCCAATCCCTACCCCATTTAGCTGCTAAGTGGGAGGGGGCAGGGTGCCATGGGAGGTGGATGCTTTGAGAGTTACTATTAGATCTCAAGCAACCAGAAATAACAGTAACTGGGAGTTTACTGTACTACATTCATTATAGTATCAGTGAGTGCACAAGTAAGATTTTTGTTTTGTGGAACATCTTTACTTATACCTTGGGAGAAACCCTCCTGGAATATTTTTGATCTGGTGGGGGGGATGGGTCAGAAGCAGACTGGAGGAAAACCCTCTAATCATGTAAAAGTACATTTTTCCACAAGTCATCAATTTCTAACAAATGAAATTAATGGATATGGTGAGAAAAATAGGCCATTATGTTACTTAAAAATGTTTTTTTAATGCATTTCCATAGAGTTGCCTGGCGTAATGGATACTTTGAAAACAACAAGAGCGCAGCTAATAGCACTGAAGAATGATGGTGGAAGTTCATCCTGTGTGGGTGTATCGTGTGCATCACCTTCTGTCCCATCTAAAGACTTGAGCTCATCTCCTTGTCAAGTGTCGTACTCAAGGCCTAAACAGGTAGGATTTCTTTTGGTACCGAAACATTAAAACGTTGTCTTTTTTGTAAATATCAAATATGACATATTTTACCTGCTCTGTGTGTAAGGGTTTTTGTACAGAGCAGCCCAGATCCTTGGCCCCATCTCCTAATTAGCTCACTGACTGTGATTGATAGCATCGGGAGCCAATAGCTCCCACCACTACAGAAAGCCAATCAGCAGTGCAAGTCCCTGGAGAGACAAGGCACTCGTGGTCATCGCTGGATCAAGAGGAGGCTCATGTAAGTATAGGGGGGCTGCTGCACACAGAAGTTTTTTTTTTTACCTTAATGCATAAAATACATGAAGGTAAAAACCTTTGTACCTTTACAACCACTTTAATAAAAAGTAACTTTCAAGGCGGTGCCTCCAAGCGGCTGACAGATGGAGAGAAGCGGGTGCAGTTAGACCCTATGTAAACATCAGCTTTGACATGTAGACTGTAAGCCAATTTGACTTTTGTTTCAAAATAAGATATCTTGCTCAGTCTGGTGGTAGTCTGAACTAATAAGACAAGTTGTAGGCAAGATGTTGATTATTATACTGATTTTTGAAAAGTCTACAATATTTTGATGTTTTTATACATGCTTAATTTGGTTAGTTTTATTTACTCAGCTGCATCTGTTAGACCCCTTTCACACTGAGGCAGTTTTCAGGCGTTTTAGCAATAGAAATAGCCTCTAAAAAGCTCATGAAACTGCATCCCTTTCAGTGCAATGAGTACTTTCACACTGGGGCGATGTGCTTGCGGAACATTAGAAAGAGTCCTGCAAGCAGCATCTGGGGCGGGTTGGGAGCACTATAAATAGCGCTCCTAAAACGCACCTGCCTATTGAAATTAATGGGCAACGCTTCCAAAGCACTTTAAAAGCGCATTAAAACTGTACTTTTTCCCTTTAAAAAAAAAAACGCCTAAAAAGTGTTGCAAAAACCGCCGGAGCTTTAGCAGCGCTGCAGTGTGAAAAGGGTCTTATATGGCTTTTGATTCACAGGGAAAATCTAATAAGTCTAATATTTTCCATTTACTTTTTAAAGCTGCCACTTTGGCAAAGTTTCCTGGGACTTCAAATGGTGTGATCAGTGACGCTGTTACAAGAAAAATTGTTGAAATATCACCTGAAGGGAAACATGGGGAACCATCAGAATACCACAAATAAACTTTTATGTCATTAATGTCATTTACCACAGTTAACACCACTTTCTATTCTCTGTGTTGTAGTTTTTGTATATTTACATGCTAATAAAGTTGTGTGTATTGTACTGTGTTATTGTTTTTATTTCCAAATATTTGCTGGTTTTATAGGCCTACAATATATAAATGCACAGCCTTTCAAAATGTATTTTTTTTTATTTTACAATTAGTACATTTATATTTAAAATATATTTTAAAAAACATTCTTAATATATTTTTTCCCAAATATATTGCCATATATTTGAAATGCTACAATTTTGGCCAGATTCAATATATTTCAAAAATATATTTCAATATATTTGTGAATATATTGGGTAATGCATTGTGAAATATGTTGCAAATATATTCATAAATATATGTTAAATGCATTTAGCAATATATTTTTGCAGCCATAAATATATTGCAAAGTGCATTTTGGAATGCATTGTGAATGTATTCAGAAATATATGTTAAATGTACTTCTGAATGCATTTAGCAATATATGTCTGAATATATTCACAATGCATTCCAAAATGCATGTTGCAATATATTTATGGCTGCATAAATATATTGCTAAATGCATTCAGAAATACATTTAACATATATTTATGAGTATATTTGCAACATATTTCACAATGCATTTCCCAATATATTCAATAATATATTCACAAATATATTGAAATATATTTTTGAAATATATTGAATCTGGCCAAAATTGTAGCATTTCAAATATATTGCAATATATTTGGGAAAAATATATTAGGAATGTTTTTTTAAAATATATTTAAAATATATTTTTCTTCCACATGGGATAGAACTGACGCATAGTATCATTGATACCTTTTGGGTTGTTGTGTACAGAGCCCGATGCGTCCCTAAGGGGCGTGATATGCATTGGGCGATTCAGGCCTTTGCTCAGTCTTGAGAGTAATTTACCTGCCTTGTTGCCAAATTTATGTAGGGAGGCATCCAGACGTGCCTTTTGGGTCTGCTCAAGGTTCGCTGCCCAGGAAACGAAAGACTGTTTGGCCGTAAGCCAGGTCGTCCGGTTGGTCGGGGAGTCATCAGTGTAGAGGGAGCGTTGAGCCTGGTGTAGTCGTGCACTGGCCAGTTTGTAGTGTCTGAGGGTGTTTCTTTTAAAGGAGGCGGCGTACGCTATTATACAGCCTCTGAGGAAAGCCTTACCCGCTTCCCAGAAAAGATTGGGATTGTCGGTGTGTAACGCGTTGGTGGAGGCGTAGTCAGACCAGGCTTTCTCCAAATGTTGTTGGAAGTCGGAGTTGTTGTGAAGGTAGGATGGGAACCGCCATATTTTGGGGTTTGAGTGCAAGTCGGGATCGTCGAGCGTGGAGGAAACCGGGGCGTGATCAGAGATCGCAATGTCATGAATGACAGCTTCAGAAATCAATGGGAGGAGGGTGTCAGAACAGAATATATGGTCCAGTCTCGTGAAGACGTTATGAGGGTTAGAGTAAAATGTGAATTCCCTATCTGCCGGGTGGCGTAGACGCCATATGTCGTGGAGGTGTAGAGAGTCCATCGTTGATGCCAATAATGTCTGGCCGAGAGGTAATGAGGGGGGTCGTGGATTTCTAATGGAGGATCTGTCGTTTGTCGGGTGCATGGTGGAATTGAAGTCCCCGCCTATTAAGTGAGGATGGGTCGGGTCACGTAGTACCCAAGTTGTGAGGTCCCTGAAAAATGTGCTCGTAGGATTGTTGGGCGCATAAACATTTGTGATCACCATGGTCCTGGTCCCCAATTGGACCTGGGCGGATACAAAACGGCCCTCCGAGTCTGAGTCCGTAGAGAGGACCATGCAGGGGAGGTTTTTGTTGATAAGGACCATTACTCCCGCTTTACGGCCGCTGGAGTCAGAGCCGAGGACCGTGCCCACCCAGAGTTTTCTCATACGTGGATAGTCGGGAGTGGATAAGTGGGTTTCCTGGAGGAGGGCAATATCAGTTTTAAGTCGCTTAAGGTGGCGTAAAATTTTCATTCTCTTGTTGGGGGAGCGGAGCCTCTTGACATTCCAAGAGACTATTTTCATGTTGGGAGAACCGTTAGGGGGATGTGAGCTGGAGTTGGAAACTTAATGTGGATCATGAGGATCTGCATGAACAGGGTGTGAAGAGGGAATACGGAGCGACAATTAGCTATGAGGGAGACTGAAGATGGGGATGTAGATGTAGATGTAGATGTGGATGTATATGTAACCGGTGCGCATAAGGCAATGTTTATAAAAGAGGGCACGGGTGGGGGGAGGGGGGGTGGGGAATGGGGGTGAACATAACGAAAAACAAAATCAGGGAACTTCACTTTTCAACTCCCAACACAGGACTCATAAAGCTACAGGTTACCCACAATGCATAAGGGGAGAAAGGCAGCTAGAGTAGGGTGTTGGAGGTGAGGACCAGGCAAGGGCCTGGGATTGTTTTGATTGGTCAAAGGACAAGTCAGACTGTCACAAAGTCGGGTCAAAGTAGTATCCTGTTCATGAAAGTCAGATGGATGTCGGACCGATGTAGGATCGATGTAGGACTGATGTCGCAGAGCAAAGTAGGATGAAAGTCGTATGACTGTCGTGTCGTATAAGTGTGAACCCAGCCTCAATGTAGATTTCCTAAAACTGGAGCAGCTGTGTATGGTAGCCAATCAGCTTCTAACCTCAGCTTGTTTAATTAAGCTTTGGCAATAAAACCTGGAAGTTAGCCTGATATTGCACTCTCCAGCTTTAGCAAATAAACCTCTAAAGGAATACAGAGCCACAACCCTCTATGTTATGGACAATAGTAGAGGAATGGGGATCTTTAGCCCTATCTTGATTCTGTTGTCCTGATATAAAATGTTGAACGGGGGGTGTCATCCTAGGACTAGAAGTGTGTTCCTGGCAGAATTACTAGGTGAAAGTAAAGGATACAAAACTAAGGACTGATGTGTTTAATTTTCCTATACCACCAAAAATATTTATATCTTGTTTTTCTGTGTTGGCTATAATGCTGTATTCCTATGTGTTGCTGTATAATTTTTCACTGTGACAGCATAAATAGGAAAAGTGTGAAATCCTCTATTTATCAAGATCTAGCTCATTTTGACATTTCAAAAAAAGAGAACACAATACAGAGAATATATCAAACAATAGAATCTGTCATGATTCCTTTTGTAATGGTTCACGTGTGAAAGTCTTCATTGATTTTAGATCTTTTGCTGAAAATTCTGATCACAATTTTGCTGTCATTGACAGTAACAGGAAACATATACTTATAATTATCCTCATGAAAGCAGTTGTTAAAGATAATCTATATTCTTTTAAATGTTTTTAGATGTACATGTCAGTGTGATCAGTTTAATATAAATAATCTTGTCAGAATTTTGAAAACCAGGCAGATATAAGACACACATAAGTGCAGCTCTGCAACCAATAATATATCTTTAACAGTATTTTTTTTAAATGCAAGCAGGGTTTGCGCCTGAATTTGACTTGGTACATCAAAGTTCATAGGGAGGTAGAAGCAGCACAAGAAACCAATCAGATGTGCTGCAGTGCAAGGAGCAATCTGAGAGGAACAGTGAGCAAAGTGACTAATGCCACGTACAGACAATCCGTCATTCCGACAACAAAACCATGGATTTTTTTCCAAGGAATGTTGGCTCAAACTTGTCTTGCATACACACGGTCACACAAATGTTGTCGGAAATTCCGATCGCCAAGAACGTGGTCACGTACAACACTACGACAGCACTATTAAAGGGAAGTTCAATACCAGTTGTGTTAGTAGAAGTTTGGTAAGAGACGATTTGTGCTTTTCAGCCTCATGCTTTTCAGTCCGTTACAGCGTGATGAATCTCCATGACGAGCGCAAGTTTTTCCAGACCGAGCGATTCCGTCTTGTACTTAATTCAGAGCATGCATGGAATTGTGTGTCGGAATTGTCTACAAACGATCGTAATTTCTGAGAAAGGATTTTGTTGTCGGAAAATTTGAAAACCAGCTCTCAAATTTTTGTTGTTGGAAATTCTACACACTGTCGGAATTTCCGACAACAAGCTCCCATCGAACATATGTTGTTGCAAATGATTAATCTGTCTCTACTTTCACCATTCAGTCACATGGTTGGGGGTGAGATGGGGGTGGGACATGTAGGTGCCCTTCTAGAAAGGGCTCTGTGGAAAAGCTGTGGAAATTTCAAGACGGATGGACAGAAATACGAATCCAGGTAAAACACACCTGGCATGTATTTATCTACTTTGGGTATTTAGCTGTTTGCCTGGAGTTCTGCTTTCAGAATCTTTCTTTTTTATTAGGGCATAAGGGGGCACCTATATATGCTCACCATATTTCGATTGTCCTTCCTATTTGTTATTATTGCACAGTGATTACTGTTTCTGTTCCCAGGTTGGAGTGGTTGCCATTTGTCTGCACAGGTTGTGATTTGGTGCAGTTACGCACACGATACAGTACCTGTCATCGAGAATGTGTTTCCAGCACGACAGCATTGCGCTGATTCTCAACGACAGGGTGCCGACATCTCGCACTCGCTGGAATAGAAAAAGCACATTCCAGCGAGTGCGTCATAGAAGTGACGGAGATCCGATTTGGATTCCCGCCAATTCTACACGCGGCCTTTGGTATGAATCATGAGGGGGAACTTCACAACAACATTTTAAATAAAAATCTGGCATGGGTTCCCCCCCAGGAGGCATACCAGGCCCTTAGGTCTGCTATGGATTGTATTGAGAACCCCCCTACGCCGAAAAAACAGCGTGGGAGTTTCCCCACATTCCATACCAGACCCGTATCCAAAGCACGCCGCGTGGCCAGTTAGGAAGGGAGTGGAGACGAGTAAGCGCCCCCCCCCCCTTCTGAGCCGTACCGGGCCGCATGCCCTCAACATGGGGGGTTGGGTACTCTGGGTAAGGGGGGCACCCTGTGGCCCCCACCACCCCAAAGTATGTTGATAAGGACAGGGTCTCTTCCCGACAACCCTGGCCGTTGGTTGTTGGGGTCTGCGGGCAGGGGGCTTATCGGAATCTGGGAGCCCCCTTTAATAAGGGGGCCCCCAGATACCGGCCCTCCACCCTAGGTGAATGAATATGGGTACATCGTACCCCTACCCATTCACCTGGAGGCAAAAACAACACAACACAGGGTTTTAAAATATTTTATTAGTCAGCTCCGGGGGCCCCCCTCTCTTCTTTAAGCTCTTTTACGAGGAGGTGGCTTGCTTCTTCTCCGCTCTCCGGGGGTCTTCTCCGCTCTCCGGGGGTCTTCTCCGCTCTCTGAGGGTCTTCTCCGCTCTGCGGGGGTCTTCTTCCGTCTTCTACACTTCACCGCTGTTGTCTCGGCACTCCCTGGTTCTTCTCCCGCTCGCTCTCCGGTGCCTTCTTCTTCAGGGCTGGTCGCCGTTATCTTTGTGTTAGCTCAATTACTAGCGGCGGCCAGCCCGCTCGTCTATCCTCTTCTGTTCTTCCGATGTTGACGCGATGCTCCTTCCCGCTGGAATGGCGTGTGCGCGGCTCACACCGATCTATATAGGCCTCCTACAACGTCACAGTCCCATCATGCTCCGGTTTCTACCCACGTGGGTCGGTACCGGAGCATGATGGGACTGTGACGTCGTAGGAGGCCTATATAGATCGGTGCGAGCCGCGCACACGCCATTCCACGGTTTTCCATTGTTTTAAATGGGTAGGAGCAGTGAAGGAGCGGTATACATACCGCTCCTCTCACCACTCCAAAGATGCTGCTTGCAGGAGATTTTTTTCTCTCCTGCCAGCGCATCGCCTCAGTGTGAAAGCCATTGGGCTTTCACATTGAGAAGGCTGGGCAGGAGTTTTTCAGGCAGAATAGCAGCGCTATTTTTAGCGCTGTAATGGCTGAAAAACTCCCCAGTGTGAAAGGGGTCTTAGACAGGGTCATTTGATTTGTTGCAGGCTAGCTGGTAAGAGAGCTGGGAATGTTTGCCGGTTTGTTTTAGGTGCGTTGTCCTTCCATGTGCTCCTTGCTGCAAATGTTAGGTATATGTTGGGGCGGTTGCTATTTGCAGGAGAAACTGATTGGCCATTGCACAGTGAGCAGAGTGGACCCCAAGCACTGCTCTCAGAGCTGTGGGGCATGAAAGTCGGAACCTGAGGCTAAGTTGGGGGGCCAGAAGTGAATCCCACACATTGCTTATGAAAAAGATGCTGTGTGCCTGAAAAATTGTGACCTGAGGGACAGGACTAGAGAGAAACATGAGTCTGTTAGTGTGTGTCTGCAGCTAGAGAGTGAGGCCAATTTACAGAAGCAGAGCGTGGAGTCGGAGGGGCTGAGGAACTGTGTGCTGTGTGGGCTAGGAATCTGTCAGAGTCTCAGAGCCACATGACTGCTGTGGCGTGAACCTGTGTAGAAAGATTAGAGTTTCAGTGCTGCTGAGAATGAATGTTTGCTGTGGCTAAGTTTTGAGGCTGTTTCTGTGCTACTGCTACAGAGCCTTGTGTTGCTGTGCTTAGAGCTACTGGCTGCAGGGATCAGAGGGAAGAAACCATGCGCCGATACCACTTTTGAGAGAGATTGCCTGGAGTCCAGGAAGGGGCACTGAAATGGCTTCTGAGATTTGGTGAGAGAGTGCAGCTGAGATCCGATGAGAAACTGTGACTGATTCTGGTTCTGTGGGAGCTGATTGTCATTTCCTGCCCTCAAGGGAGGTGGTGGGAGTTGCTGTGGGGAGCCGGTTTGAGAGGGGCAACTTTTGCTGACCTTCAAGTAACTGATGCAGACCCAGAGACCAACTACCATAGTGAGAGGCCTTGTGGACTTTCCCTGTTGCCTGTTTATTTGGATGTTACTGCAATTTTCCTAGAATTACCTTGGAATATTTCCTTTGGGAGCACCCTTGCTTTGTTTGGGATTACAAAACTTTGTTATAGATCGATAAACCCAGGACTATGGGTCCCAGAGCTGGCAGGGTTAGGTTTAGCAATATTGGCCAGTAGGGGTAATCAGGGACTTTGACTAATTTAGCCAAGCTGTTTGATATCATACTACACATTATTTTAATATTACCTTTTGTGATAGTATTAATGTGTTGTTAATCCACCACTTTCCCTCTGTAGGGTTTTACCTGTAAATGAAGCACATTAAAATGTTTTCAAATGTCTTGGTGGTCAGTCTGGTCCAGGTACTGAGCAAATTATCACTGATGCAGAGCAGAACGCAAACAATCCAGTGGCTCCCCCTGGGGTAGCTCTACATATGCATGTTTCTTTTATCAGACAATGGATTGTCGTTGTATAAAAAGACATAATGGTATTTTTGGTGCTTTTTATAAGCAGTCCTCTTTGTAATACTCAGCAGGCTACTAACATGTTGTGTTGTCTCCAGTGTTTTAACTGGGAAACCCCAACTGTGTTTGGTATAGCAGGGTCTGTAATTATAAGCTGTAGTTCTTCCACTCCATTAGGCTTTGTGAAATACAAGTGCAGCCCCCAACTGAGAAAATATGCTGTATGTGACACACATTAATCCATATTGAATTGTATAAAAGTTGCTTATTTTTTAAGAAAATGTGTAACATCCAAGAGAATAAGTAACTTCCAGAGCATGCAGACAAGCTGAATACGAGATTACCCTGTTCACCTGCAATTTACCTCTCATAGAGCATATACAACATTAGCTTTCTGACCTTACCACTTACATGTACAGCGGCTCCGCTGCGCAGGATCACGTACTAGACCAGCGACCTGGCTGTGCTGTAATTATACACAGCAGATGCTGATCAGCGGGGTGCCAGCCAATGGATGATTTCCGGCATCTACCGAACGTCGGGAAGACACACAGGACAGAGCTCTCTATGTAAACAAGGCAGAGCTCTGTCTTGTCAGTGGGGAAGTAATAGCTTTTACACATTTACCCCTTTGATCGCCTCAGGTGTTTAACCCCTTCCTAGCCAGTGTCATTAGTGCAGTGAAACTGTATAATTTTTAGCACTCATCACTGTATTAGCGTCACTGGTTCCCAAAAAAATTCAAAAGTGTCAGTTAGTGTCCAGTTGTTCGCCGCAGTATCTCATTCCTGCTATAAGTCGCTAATTACCGCCATTACTAGCAAGAAAATTAATAAATAAAAATTCCAGTATATATATCATAATTTGTAGACGTCATAACTTTTGCGCAAACCAATCAATATATATATATATATATATATATATATATATATATATATATAATATATATATATATATATATAAAAGCTTATTGGGATTCTTTATCAGAAATATGTAGCATAATACATATTGGCCTTGATTTTTTTTGTTTATGTTTTTCCCCCACTGGAGCAAATTGGATGATTTAATTTCCTTTATTTTGCCTTCCTCTGGATCAACTGTGGGTATTAGATTGTACATATGGATGTTTTATGGGTCTTTTGTTGGTTGAACTGGATGATCTTGCCTCTTCTTTTTTAACCAGATTAACTATGTAAATGTCTAAAGTTTTAGTTGAATGAACCTTGAATCCTTTGTAGTCCTTTTTGTCATTTTGTATAACGCTGCATTCACCCTTTTTACTGCGCGTATCAGTCAACACCAGGCAGCTAACACATTTGTCACTTTATTCTAATGTTTTTTCCACACAACCTGAAAGATGGGATTTGAAAGGAAAAGCACATTTCAGATTCATAGCAATTATTTTTATTGGGGCAATTTTTTTTTTTCCAAATAACCTTTAGCACATGTATATAAATACAACATTCAGTTACATAAAAACAAACTAGATTTTAGTAATTTGTAAATAAAAGAAATACAAGTAACTTTTTGCTATGAACTGGCATATATTCCAAATTCGATCACATTCATTACTAATATAAAGAAATGCTTTAAACCTCAAGCCCCATACACACTATGGCCCGGATTCATGTAAGACTTACGGCAACGTATCTATAGATACGCCGTCGTAAATACAAATGTGCGCCGTCGTATCTCTGTGCCGATTCCCCAAGCTAGATACATTGAAAAATGTGGCTTCAGCCGCCCAACGTAACTTGCCAACGCCGGCGTATCGTGGGTGCATAGTTACGCTGGACGCATTCGGCGTACCCATGTTAAATATGCAAATGAACGTACTTGCGCCCGGCGCATGTTTTAACCACTAAACCCCCGGACCAATATGCTGCTAAATGCCCAGAGGCATTTTTACAATTTGACACTGCGTCGCTTTAACAGACAATTGCACGGTCGTGCGACTTGGCTCCCAAACAAAATTTGCGTCCTTTTCTTCCCACAAATAGAGCTTTCTTTTGATGGTATTTTATTGCCTCTGCGATTTTAAATTTTTGCGCTATAAACAAAAATAGAGCGACATTTTTGAAAAAAAAACAATATTTTTTACTTTTTGTTATAAGAAAAATTGAATAAACTAAATTTTAGTCAAACATTTAGGCCAACATGTATTCAGCCACATGTCTTTTGTTTTTTTTAACAACAAGGTTGGTCTTTATTGGGAAAAAAACATAGGAATGGTACATGACAATTTAGTCTGGGTAAGAGCAGAACAATACATAGATTACATACAGAGGGGAAAAAATAAAAAATAAATTAAAATAATATATATATATATACACATATAAGGCCCACAATAATAAGGCACACTTCTCTACTGTGAAAGAAGGAGGTTATATCAAACAAGTAGGATAGCAGGTAACTTCTCAACAACCAACACCACAGGCATCAGAGCGAACGCCCCGGAGAAGGGGAGGAGGAGGGGGGAAGGGGGGGAGGGGAAGGGGGGGGAGGGGAAGGGGGGGGCAGGGGAGGGGAAGGGAGGGAGGGGGAAGCCCACCCACGACGCCAAGGACAATTCTCCCATGTACATCTCAGGGGTTAGCAACATATGTGGGATCGGTCCAGGGCCGCCAAACCCTCTCATACTTCATAGGACACGCTCTACTTATGTACGTCAACTTATACAATGGAAGCACTGCGTTTACCGCCCTTTCCCAGGAGCCCACAGTGGGGGGCAAGGGGGAGATCCATTTCAGCAGAATCTCCTTTTTAGCATAAAAGAACAACAAAGAAATCAGCGTCTTGGTATATCTAGGCCTCAGCTCGTCATCCTGTACACCCAGCAGGGCCAATTCCGCCGACAAGGGTAATTCCAGTTGGAGGCGGAAATTGATAGTCTCTCCCACCGCAGCCCAGAACCTCGCCAGCTTCGGGCAGGTCCAGAACATGTGTAAAAAAGGTACTACTGTATCAGACGAGTGACATCGGGGGCAATTTGGTGAACGGAGCGGATAAATTCTGTGCAGTCTCTGAGGCGTAAAATAAACCCTGTGCAGAAATTTTGTTTGAATCAGCTTATCCCTAGAGGAGATGACCACTTTAGAGCTAGCCTCAAAACACTCCTCCCAGGTTTCTCTGTCCAACTCAGGGAAATCCCCCCTCCATTTATCCCACAAGGCTTCCATCTTTGGGGAATCCCTCCTCTGGAGAGCAAAATACAGCTCAGACAGCGGCTTAACCAGAGTCTCCTGCGTTAACAGGTCCTCAATGAAATCGGCTTTCAGAGTAGGGGGGGACGGGAACTGCGCCCTGGCTGCATAACGGAGCTGCTGATACCTAAACGCCATCCATAAAGGAAGGCCAAACTTATTCGCCAGAGCTCGGAATGAGAGAAGAGCCCCGTGGCTGTAAACGTCGCAGAGCAACTTAATGCCAAAGCGGGCCCACAGCTGCGGATCCGGAATGGTTCTAAAATGAGGGAGACAAGGGTTGCCCCACAGGGGGGTAAAGGGGGACCGCTGGTCGGGATTCAGGAACCGTCTTCTAGCCACCCCCCGACCCGAAGGGTCGCCACAGTCGGGATCGGCAACAGAGGGGACGCCGAGGGGCCCCGGTACACAAGGTTGGTAAGCTCCATGAGGGAGCCCACGATGGCCGCTTCCAAACAGACAGCCGCATTAGCCCTGGACTGCTGAAACCACCATCTCACCATGACCAACATAGCTGCCCAGTAGTAAGTCAGCAAGTCAGGGAGGGCAAGTCCCCCATAACTCACAGGGAGCCGGAGGGTCGCCCTAGCCAACCGGGGGGAAGAACCCCGCCACAGGAAGGAGCCGATACAGCCATCCACCTCCCTAAAAAAAGAAGCGGGTAGCCACACCGGGCAGTTCCTAAAAATGTAAGTCAGCTTGGGGAGGTAGATCATCTTTATGAGATTGATACGACCCAGGAGGTTGAGAGGGAGGTCAGCCCAGCGGGAACAGTGGTCTCTAAGGCGCTGGATCACAGGTAATAGGTTGAGGCGGTGGAAGGAACGCAGGTCTCTCGCCACCCTGACTCCCAGGTATACAAACTCATCCACCCACCGAAGCGGAGTCTGAGCCCCCGACATTCCGGCCCGCGCATCCAGGGGAAATAGAACAGATTTGGACCAATTAATACGTATCCCCGAAAACCGCCCAAATACGTCAAAGATCTCTAGGGCTGCAGTCAACAAGAAATCCGCGTCGTGTAAATATAACAGGGTATCATCCGCGTATAGCGAGATCTTCTCTTCTAGAGCAGCCACATGTCTTTAAAAAAATCGCAATAAAAAAAAATTAGCTACCTAGCAGCAACAGTGACACTAATACATCGATCAGAAAAATGATCGCTTAGTGATACTGGCAATAGGGAGTGAAAGGGTTAACTAGGGTGGTGATCAAGGGGTTAAAACTTTATTAGGGGGGGTACGGGGGCTACCCTGAACCTAACACTTACTGCCTGTCACACTGCCTGTCACACTGACACTAAATGCAGTGATCATACATATATGATCACTGCATTCAGTGACAGTGTGACAGGGGGTGGGGGGGGGGGTTGATCGCAAGGGGTTAAATGTGCCTATGTGTACTGGTGTTAGTGTAGTGTTGGTGCAGACCTACTGTGCCTCTTCTCTCATCTCGGCTGTTTGAAAATACCGCCGAGATGAGCGCTGCATCACTTCCTCTGTCTGTGTTTACATTTTACAGGCAGAGGAAGTGACACGGCGGCGGCGCACAGGATTGGCTGGGAGCGATCACGAGGGGGCGGATATAAATGAACCGCCGCCCCCTCGAGTCGGATCACTCCCGGAGGTAAGCCCCCATCGCACGCAGTGGAGGGGGTCCCGATCAGACCCCCGAACTGCTAGTAGTAAGGGACGTAAATTTATGTCCATCTGCCTGTCCGAGCCCTTCTGTAGATGTAAATAGGCATGCGGCGGGCGTTAAGAGGTTAAGTGATTTGCGTAAGGGCTCTTTCACACGGGGCGGATCAGTAATGATCCGCCCCGTGCACCTCTGTTTGCTCAGCGGGGATCGCTCTGTTGATCTCCGCTGAGCTGCCGTATGACTGGGCGGTCCCCGCACACTGTGCAGGGACCGCCCTGTCTTTTCTCCGCTCTCCCCTATGGGGGGATCGGATGAACACGGACCGTCTGTCCGTGTTCATCCGATCCGATCCGCCAGACGGAAGGAAAAGTAGGTTTTTCCTCCGTCATACTTTGGCGGATCGGAGCGGGTCGGATGTCAGCGGACATCTCTCCGCTGACATCCGCGGCTCCATAGAGGTGCACGGAGCGTCCGTTCAGGTCCGCAAAAAAAACTTGCAGGCGGATCTGAACGGACGCTTCGTGTGAAAGAGCCCTAAGGGTTACGTCCGGTGTAAAGTTATTCCTCATATAGGAGGTGCAACCCATGCAAAGGTATGGACCAGGGAACGAACGCCGTCGATTTTTACGTCGCTTACGTAGTACGTGAATAGGGCTGTGCATAGGTTACCTTCACGTCGTAGGCAGTGTTTTGACATATCTTAGCCAGTTATTTCGACGTGACTGTGATCATGCGCACTGGGATGCGTCCAAGATACGACACATGCGCAGTTCGTTTTTGAAGCTCAGCCCATCATTTGCATGGGGTTACGCTTCATTTAAATGTTACACGCCCACTTCCACCTACTTTGACTTACGTCGGCTTACGCTGACAACTATACGCTACGCCGGCGCAACGTTGAGAGGATTTGCTTTGTCAATTCCATACTTGCCTCTCAACGTTGCGCCGGCGTAGCGTAAAGAAGATACCCTACGCCCTCAGAAAGATGCGCCGAGGTATGTGAATCTACCCCTATCAGTTTTCCTGCAGGTTTTTCTCTTCAGGTTTACCAAAACCATCTAATATGAGGTCAAACCTTAAGGCCACGTACACACGACCGAGAAACTCGTCAGGCGAAACACATCGTTTTCCCCGACGAGTTTCTAGTTCTGCAGTCAAAAAACTCGTCTAGCCAAATTTTCCCATTGCCCAATGAGGAAATAGAGAACATGCTCTCTTTTTGGCTCGACGAGTTCCTCGACGGGTTTCTCAGCGAAAAGTGTACACACGACCGGTTTCCTCGGCAGAATACGTCTCCTATCGAGTTTCTTCCCGAATTCTGCCAAGGAAACAGGTCGTGTGTACGCGGCCTAAGAGTTTCAATTCCTATGCAATCAGGCAGGCCTTTGCACTACATGGATTTGGTAAACCTGAAGAGAAAAACCTGCAGGAAAACTGATAGGGGTAGATTCACGTACCTCGGCGCATCTTTCTGGCGGCGTAGCGTATCTTCTTTATGCTACGCCGGCGCAACGTTGAGAGGCAAGCATGGAATTCACAAAGCAAATCCTCTCAACGTTGCGCCGGCGTAGCGTATAGTTGTATAGTGTGTATGGGGCTTAAGAGTAATTCAAACAGAAAAAGAAAACACGTGTACAAAAATGTTATGGTTTACAGGCCATGCAAAAAAACTATTTTGTGAAAAGGGGATGCCTGGGAGTGAAATACATACCAACACTTGATGTGTTCCCCCATCCGGCCAATCCGTGGTATTCTCAGTTTTAATTTACATTGTTTCGATTGCAGGTCCACTGTTTAGATGTGGCACTGCAGCAAGATACGCCGGTTTTTTTTTGCGTAGATACACCGTCTTACGCCGTCCTATTTAAGTTGAATATTTACGCTGGACGCTAGGGGCGCTTCTGTATATTTTCCACGTCGAATATGCAAATGAGCTAGATACGCCGATCCACGAACGTACGTACGGCCGGCGCAGTGTTTTTACGTCATTTGCGTAAGCGTAGGTCCGGTGTAAAGTTACCCCTTCTGTATAGAGGCGTACGTAATGTTAAGTATGGACGTCAGGCCAGCATCGAATTTTCCGTCGTTCACGCCTTTTGCGTAAACCGTTCGCGAACAGGGAATTGCGTAAGTTACGTTAACGTAGTTTTTATTGACTATTTTCAACATGATTTTGCGCATACGCACTGTGATATCTCCACTGACGGCGCATGCGCCGTTAAAAAAATACGTCATTTACGTGGGGTCAAGCTGATTTAAATTAAATCACGCCCACAGCTTTATCATTTGAATTGTGCGGCCTTACGCCACAACAATTACACTACGCCGCCGTAAGTTACAGCGGAAAGTGATGGTGGATAAGGATACGCCGCTGTAAGTTACAGCGGCGTAGTGTAGCTTAGATAGGCTACGCCAGCGCCAGTTCTTTGTGGATCTGGCCCTGAATCTCTGTGGTAACCATTTCATGTAACTTGTTGGACTCCAGTCCACCAAATAATTTTTAATACAGTGAAACTCTGGATTGCGAGTAACGCAGTTAATGCGTTTTGCAATACGAGCACTGTTTTTTTTTAAAATCCGGACTCGGTTTGTGAGTGTTGTCTCGCAACACGAGCAGGATCCAAGCCACCGTGGTGTGCAGTACTGCGTTTGGCCTAAGGTGGGGGGAGCCGGAGCTGAGCGGAGCAAATCAGAGCCAATCGTAGCAGTTTGGAAATGCTCAGAAAAACTCGGAAATACTCAGTTCCCAAGCCTTTCCGAGGTTTTCCGAGTTTAGCCGAGCTGTCCTCGGGCCTTTCCAAGTGTTTCCGAGGCTCTCCGCCACCCCCCACCTCTGGCCACATGCGGTTTTGCATGCCATAGAAGTCAATGTGGAAACAAATTATTTCCGTTTCCATTGACTTCTATGGGGAAATTCCCTTTAATATGTGATGGATTACAGGCATTCTCCTGGAACAGATTATGCTCGTAATCCAAGGTCCCACTGTAGTTGGAACAGAAGATTGGAGCACCACATGAAAATCCAAAAATTAGGTTTTATTGCAAACGTGATTCAATAAAAACCAACTTGTGATTAAAATCCACTACTTACTTTAAGCAACAAATAATGTGAGCAGCAATAATAGACTTACGTTTTCCAAGGGGCTATTTAAGACGGAGTTCCTTTTAAGTCACCCTTGGTAGATTGTCCCAAATTAATCTTAAATATCTTTTGATATTTAATTTTGAGATTGTTTACCATTTGAACCTCTGAAGCAGCTGACACAGTCCGATGAAACCGATCAGGCGTTCTTTCTGACCACTTATCTTGTTCTGACCCCAACAAGCTATACCCTATGGACTCAAGGCATGGCAGTTTTGTGACGAATCCTGCGATGAAAGGTAATATACAGTATCCCAGGATCAGATAAGCACTTTTGCACTTTATCTTACTGGGACAGTGATGCTTGCAGGATGCACATTGTGGATTACAATATTAGAGGGACCCCATAAGTTTAAGATTGGCGAGATTGTTTTTTCCATAGATCTTAAATCAACTATACAGTGCGAGGGAGGGTATCTAGGTTACAGAGTGTCCTCTACAGCTGAATATGTATACTCATGCCATTGGACGGGCCGCCACTGATATGTATACTCATGCCATTGGACGGGCCGCCACTGATATGTATACTCATGCCATTGGACGGGCCGCCACTGATATGTATACTCATGCCATTGGACGGGCCGCCACTGATATGTATACTCATGCCATTGGACGGGCCGCCACTGATATGTATACTCATGCCATTGGACGGGCCGCCACTGATATGTATACTCATGCCATTGGACAGGCCGCCACTGATATGTATACTCATGCCATTGGACGGGCCGCCACTGATATGTATACTCATGCCATTGGACGGGCCGCCACTGATATGTATACTCATGCCATTGACATTGACCCTGTTCGTGGTATCTGAACTTCCTCTGGACCACTGTTATTAATCACTAAACATCAAGCCAAATATCAATGTTTCTCTGGGTTATCCTTCTTCTTCGTTTTGTCAACCTTGTATATGTAATTGCAATTTGGGACTTGATCCACGTTCTTTAACCACTTCAATACCAGGCTTTTATACCACCTCCATACTGGGCCTATTCTGGCACTTCTCTCCTACATGTACAAATCATGGACGTGACGTCATCACATCGCGCCCGGGTCCTCCGACGGTCATAGAGATGACTGGTGACCATCTGGTCACCAGACATCTCTATGCTTCCTGCCGACGCCGGACGATTCGTTCTCCGGGCCCCGAAGGCATGGGAGAGCCCGGAGAAGCACCGGATGGCGGCGGGAGGGTGGCTATGATCATTCTTATGTCGTGCAGAATCGCCGGCTGAACAAGAGGATATCTGGATGATGCCTCTGGCTGCAGGCATCATTCAGATATTCACCCGCAAAGCCCAGGACGTCATTTAACGTCCACCCAGGATGGGAGATCCCATCTTTGGACGTCAAATGACAATGGGCTGGTATTGAAGTGGTTAAGCATTCAGGATTCCCCACATCTAATTCCCCTTCTAGGAGATTGCGCCATTCCACTATAGTGCTAATCTAGTTCACACCATTTTTTCCATTGGAGCTTCATTGGAGCTTTTGTGGAACTATAGAGCATTTATACAATGCAAAGTACTTTATGGTCTAATATTTACAACAACAGAGATGGTCAAGCATTTTATCATTGTACATGTCTTGTGTATGTGTTTTTATGTGGCTTTATTCTATTTTTATTTTTTGTTATAATAAATCTATATTTTTTAATATGAACAGTGAGCTATATAGATTAATTTATCTTTTTTTTTTTTAGACGGTTGAGCTATATCAGGTTTTTTATTCAAGCAAGAATTAGTTATTGAGACGAAGCGTTACACTTTAGCCTGCAAATAAAACATTGCAAAAAGAATATTCTTTACATATGAATCTAATAAGCACTCATTATGATTTGAATATTTCCTACTGCTGTACCCTGTACATGATAAACTGGAACCGTGAGAATGTTTCCTCTTTTGCTTAACATTAAGATGTAATTAGTATAAACCAGAACTTGCCTCCAGCTATGTCCCTCAAGGGATACTTTGAGAATATTATGTCCGGAATTTTATAATTTTAGATCATGCTTTTCATTTTTGGAAAATTAATAACTGCAGAGATTAGGATAAGATACTGGCAGCTAGATGGTAAAAATATTTAACAGATTACGTTTCCTGCCAGACAGTGGCTGAAATCATTACAGCATTTTCACTTACTTTTTAAACACAATATTTCAATAACAATATTATACAATGATTTTTTTTGTCTCTTTCATCTATTGCAATTATTACCATTCACCGGTTATTCTACAATAATAAAAGAAAATTGTAAAATGTTGGCATTTCATTGTTTTGAACATTTAACATTTATGAATTATTATTATTCGTTTTTTTTTTTTTGTTATTATTATTATTATTATTAAAACACATTTCTTATAGGTTGAATGTATGACACCTCAATTGAAAACCATACTCGGTTTTCTACTTAGAAAACTTCATACTGAATTTTGGCTTTGGTGGCCTGTGCCATTCAGCCATTCAAAACAGTGTCATTCCTTTGAGTCATTCAGTCATTCAAAACAGCTCCTAGCCTTACAGCTTCACCTGCTGGTTGCAGTTGGTAAATAAAATATATTTGTGTGCAATATCTTATATTTACTTGATTAAAATAAAATTAACTTTTTTATTTCTTAAACTGAAAATAATCAACAAAATACAGTAAAACCTTGGTATGCAAGCATAATTTGTTGTGAAAACATGCTTGTAATCCAAAGCACTTGTATATCAAAGCAAATTTCCCCCTGCGAAATAATGGAAACTCAGATGATTCCTTTCACAACCATTTATTCATAAGTCCTTCAATAAATAGTCCATATAAAAAGATTATAGCAATGTGTGGTTGTGTAACCATAAAATATCCATCCACAAATGGAAGCCTCCACATGGGGATTAGAAGCAAATTTCAGCGGGAGCTACAGAGTATAAAAGAGAAGAGAGGCGCCTCTAAATGTAGCAATATGGATCTCACCGCTGTCAGTCTGTACTCGTGACCGGGAAGACTATCCTGCAGTAGAGTGATCTGAAAGCGAGGCTTGAAGCGATTGTGGAGCGCAGTGTGGAAGGGATGATGTTGACAGCAGTGAGGAGAATGGTCTATGTGGACAGATTTACCCCGGATACCTGCATACTTAGATGTGCCTGTTTTAATCATCTACCATGTGAGTTGCTTAATGTTGTACCTTCATTAAATGTAAACATATTGTTACACTTAGAAGCACCTCTCTTTTGAGTCTGAAACTTAGCTGCAAGGGAAGCCTTCTTTCCATTGGCCTCCAGCATTTTGGTACCTGATACCCCCCCCCCCCCCATAATCATCATACCTCTCTGCTTTGTAACGTAGTCATTATCCTTATTCTTGTATTCTCTATGTGCTCTTTCCTTAGTCATCCCTCTATTACCACCACATGATTCATCCTCATCCCTCTCTCCATAATCATCCTAATCCCTCCAGTGGCCTCTATCCATAATCACTTATCATCCTCATCCCCACCATCACTTTTACCATCATCTTCTTCATCCTCCTCCCTGATTGTCGCACAATCAAAATGCGAGCCTAGCAATACACTCCGCATGGATGTTCCGAATAGGAGTGAGTGTCCAATCAGCTGCTTGGAAAGAAGGTAGGGGGACAATTCATTATCCCTGTTTTGTGTTCCTCTTTAACTGCAGCCAGCACCCGCAGTCTGTTCTTTTTGGGTGGCTGGTCCATCCTGGCATCCTACAAGATGCAATTATAAAGATGTGATTGTAAACTACTTAACATTTCCCCTCCTCTTTGCAGAGCACACATTCGGTCCCTCTCTTACTTGGGCTCCTTTGAAGAGTTTGTGTCCCACTTATTTTTCTGACTGGAGGAATGTATGCCAATAGGCAACTAAGTAAACACTTTATATACAGATGACATACCACACAGTATTATGAGTGTGCCACATCATTTCAAGTTTACTAGTACCATTCAAACAAGAGCCCCTATGCAATAATAACGCATCTGCTGCATCATAAAATCAAGTAAAATTTTCTTATTGACATATTCACTCACTGGCATTCAGAGCACAGGTTTGACAGTAAGGCCCTGTACACACGATCAGACATGTCCGATGAGACTTGTCTGACGGACCGTTTTCATCAGACAACTCTGAGCTTGTCTGATGGTCTGATGTGCGTACACACCATCGGACCAAAATCCGATCAGACCAGAACGCGGTGACGTAGAACACAACGACGTTCCAACGACGTTCCAAGCATGCGTCGACTTGATTCTGAGCATGTGCAGGTTTTTGGTCCGATGCTTTTGTGTACTAACAATCGAACCTGTCCGACGGACAGGTTCCATCAGACAGGTTTTAAAGCATGTTTTAAAACTTTGGTCTGACGGACAACGGTCTGATGGGCCATACACACCATCAAACTGGTCTTATGAAACTGGTCTGCATCGTGTCTGATCGCTACGCAACTTAGAGAGGCAAGTGCCATATTCACAAAGCACTTGCGTCCTAAGTTACGGCGGCGTAGCATAAATTGGCCGGCGTAAGCCTGCGTAATTCAAAGTAGGCATGGAGTGGGCGTGTTGTATGGTAATCAACCATGACCCCACGTAAAAGACGTTTCTAACAAACGGTGCATGCACTGTCCGTGGACGTATCCCAGTGCGCATGCTCAAAATTACGCCGCAAATACTCATTGGTTTCGACGTGAACGTAACTTAGGCAAAGCCCTATTCGCGAACGTTTTACGCAAACAACGTAAACGACGGAAAATTCGACGCTGTCCCGACGTCCATACTTAACATTGCGTACGCCTCATATAGCAGGAGTAACTTTACGCCGGACATACGCTTATGCAAACGACGTAAAAAAATGCGACCAGGCGCAAGTACGTTAGTGAATTGGCGTATCTAGCTCATTTGCATATTCGACACGTAAATTGACGGAAGCGCCACCTAGCGGCCAGCGTAAACATGCAACTAAGATAAGGTCAGATCTTAGCAAAATTCCGGCGTATGTTGCTTTCTGAATACAGAAAAAAGATACGCCGGCGTGTCCTAGACATTGTGCGGCGTATCTCGAGATACGCCAACGTAACTTCTTTGAGAATCTGGGCCTAAATCCCTAGGTTCAGATTTAAGTGGTTCAAGTGGATTTGCTCATCCTTTAAAGGTATTGTACACTTTCAAATGTTTTTTTTTTGTTTGTTTTAACTAAGTATTAATATAGATACATTCCCTGTGTTGCTTGTTTGCTTTTCCTTGTAATGATGGGCTCACATGTTGCTCCTGCAGTTGATCAATGTCCATGTGTTCAGTCACCTCGGTTGTCCCTATTCATGACATGATAGGCAACTTCTTCTTCCCGGTCATAATTCATGCCTCACCATTTCCTCTGTGTTGCATCACAAATGTGGGAGTGCTAATGCTATGAAATGCTGCATGGTAATCCTAAGGTTTGTTTCCGATACAATTACTGTTTAGCTCTCACCTGAAGAGCACTAGATAAAGAGACCAGGGGAATGTGGAATATATAGTTTCTTCACAGGAAATGTCATCCCTTAGACTACAGACAGAAGTAATGCATTAACCTGTGCACTACCATGCCACATGTCGCATGCTTAAACTCAAACAGCATTTCTAACACAGGAATGTGAGATGTATTGTACTGTAGTCTGTGCATATAGAAGAACAAATAACACCATGAAACTACATAATCAATGAAAATTGTATGCAGGTTAAAAACACAAGGTACAGGTAGGAAGGTTTATAATTATTTTAAAGTGGTTGTTAACCCTTCTACTAAATGCTCCCATCCTCTCTGAACCATTATAAGAAGTGTCCCTGTGCCTGTGTTATGTAAATAATCTGCCCAATTGTACCTATATGACCGTGGCTCCTGGTGATCAGCTGACGGTCAGCTCTCTTCTCTCTCTCCAGCTCAGGGCCGAGCCCTCCCGCTGACATCAGCCGGTGAAGAGAGAGCCGACAGTCAGCTGAGCACCAGGGAGCCACACTCATATAGGTACAATCGGGCAGGTTTTTTACATAACACAGGCACATGGACACTTATTATAATAGTACAGAGAGGATTGGAGCATTTAGTAACATCATATCTATGAGCGCAGCACTGGTACGACAGGCAGGGAGGGGAGGGGAACAAGGGACACAGGATACACAGATACAGGAGAGCAGGCTGTGGATAATGGAGGCATGTACTCTGACTACGGTGTCAGGACTCAGTAGCCTGATATATATTGTGGTCAGCATACAGAGGGGAGGGCATAGCCAGGCAGGATCAGCCAGGTTTTTTAGGTGTTACAAGGGGCCAAATGGCAAAGCACAAGCACAATGTCATATAACATGCTTTAAAGAAACAGAATCTGTAGTTTTTTTGGGGGGGTTAACAAACGCTTCATATACATATAAGAGTTGTGTCAGTCTCATGGTGGGCGCTTCAAAACAATGACCTTATGCCTTTTTCTAGGAATGTAAGGCCGGCCATACATGGTGCAAGTTTCTTTCCTGCAACCACAGGAAAGGAATCTGCATGATTCCCCTATCAACATGAATAGTGCTGACAGCTATTGTCTGCTCCTGGCAGGGGGGCGAGGGTGTGCGGGTGAAGCCACCCTCACTGGGGGAAGACAGTGATTATCACTGAAAAAAAAAAACAGAAAAAGGAATTGACCAAGTGGTTTAGGAGAGCGGTGCTAAATAAAATGATACATCATGTATATAAAATTCTAATATTTATTTTGTGTTTCATAAAAAACATGTACAGTACAAATATTACATCTTGAAAGATAGATCATAAGTATATATTCAAGACGCTGACAATTTTTGAGACATTAGATTTATAGCTCAACGAAACCATAATCTCTACGCGTTTCGTGAACAACACTTACTTCATCAGGAGCCGGCTGAAGTTGTTTTTTGTATATATCTGTAGAAAAAACATGTCACAATAAGAGAAACCCATTAGACAATTTGAAAATTTAAAGTAGAAGAAAGGATATTATTTTATTTAAATGTTAAGGGTTATATAAATTTAGAATAAAAAAAAGGTCCAATAGTGTGCATTAGGCTTACTCAGACTGAGGGAGGTACCCTATGAAAGGGACCACTAAAGTATAAGCCAGTGGCTAAAATCAAATAACATCTGAGTCCTTGTGCTGTGGGAGGACCACCACAGCAGAGGTTCCAGCCGAGAGCTGAGGGTGGTAGGATAGACCTATGGCAGGGGCACACATAAGGGGTCACCACTGCAATACTCCTAGAGGAGAATATAAAGATTGTAAGGCTGGGAGTGGATGGGAAAGGTGAAGAAAAAATAGCAGCCACCAGCGATAATTGTAAGAGAATCCAGCAGGCTGGTTGTACCCAAAATCAACTTTTACATACATTTAGCCTGCCCATTAACGGTTGGAATCTCAGCCGGTTCAGCAGGAATTTGAATCGTGTATGGCCGGCTTACCCCCGTGGGGGGTAAGGCTTCCTATGGCTTGCTATCTTTGCAATGATTCTACGAGGACTTATTGTACCTGTGAATATAAGAAGTCAAAGGGATTCTTTTTTGAAGCATGCATCTGTGCTTCTTCTACTACTTTGTACACCCTCAGACGAAGTCAGGAAGTGACGAAACGCGCCTGTCGTGACTACCCAACAGACAACCGGAAGTGACGCATGCACTCCACATACTGGGATTCATTTTCTGCATTCATATGATTTATTCATGGTATGCATATTGTAAAGGGGGTATCAAGGGTTTGTGGCAATAAACTTTTAAAACGTTACTACTCAATGTGGCCATTTATTCTCTGGATATTGCAGAAATATCAGCGGAGGTGATATTGATTTGATGATCAGTTTATTTACATCTTTTTGGTGAGTGCATCCCCAAAAGGGTATTTTGGATCCCCCCACGTGGTGATAAATCCCCTGGTGAAAGAAGCACTACTTTAAAGACTTTACGTACCATCACAAATCATCCCTTTCTACTGCACTAATTGCCTCTGGTTTACATGTTATGAATCTTTCAAACGTTTGATTGCAGCGCTGCTACAGTGATATTGTGGACTTTGGTTTATTCTTGAGCTTTTATGAGTATATATATATATATATATATATATATATATATATATATATATTTATATATATATATACCGTATTTATCGGCATATAACACACACAGACGTATAACACGCACCCCAATTTTAGGAGGGGAGTTTAAGGGGAAAAAAATTCACAGCCCCCTTTACAGCTCCCCATCCAGTATACAGCCCCCCCATCCAGTATACAGCCCCCCCATCCAGTATACAGCTCCCCCATCCAGTATACAGCTCCCCCATTCAGTATACAGCCCACTCCATCCCCCTCTTTGCACTCCCAGGAGACCCCCAGGTTCAACAGAAAAAAAATCACTGCAGCTCCTTCCACACTGCTCCTCCTGTGTCACTCCTATTGTAAAATGAAGCTTCCATATACCTCAATAGTTCCGTTTTTCCCACTGACCTGGTCACACTCAGAGGAGGAGGACTGGGAGAGCAGCCAGAAAAAAATGGAGCTGTTGAGCTATTTACAAGCTTCGTTTTTTCACTGACACTGACACAGGAGAAGAGGTGTAGAAGGGGCTGGCAAGTTATTTTTTTTTCTCAACTTTTTTTCTTAACTATGCAGAGAATGCTGTCCCAGGGCCAGGAGAGGCAGGACGGCCGGCCTGACAGCCCCCCAATGGGTGGCTCTTGGGGCGGATCGCCCGATCCCCGCCCCCTGTTGGTAAAACGTAATATCGGCGTATAACACGCAGGCACTGTTTACCCTCTGTTTTCAGGGGAAAAAAGTGTGTGTTATATGCTGATAAATACTTTGTACACTGTCACTGATTTATGTGTATATAATCCTATGTGCATCATATTTGGAAGCTTCAATAAGACTTCTATGTTTTAGAAAGACAAAGAAGAAAGATAGTTCTAGAAGAGTTTTATCAGGGTCCATATATGGTTTTCATATAACCATTTTCTCCTGCATGATACAGTGGAAGCACTGAATATCCTAGTGGGATTTGACCATCACCAAGAATGATCGTGTGTGACGAAAGTCAAGGAACTATTATTTTTGGCAGTCACTGTTACAGGGACATGACCAAAGGGTGGTGATAAATAACATGTACTCAGAGGCGAGTGGGGTACCCAAGATTCTGTCTTGGGACCAATTCTATTCAATTTATTCATAAATGATATAGAGGATGGGATAATTAGCTCAGTCTCAGTTTTTGTGGATGACACAAAGATAAGCAGGGCAATAACTTCATACCAGGATATAGAAATCTTACATAAAGACCCGAACAAAATAATGGAGTGGGCAACTACATGGAAAATTAGGTTTAATGTGGAGAAATGTAAAGTAATGCACTTGGAGGCAAAAAAACATAAATGAAAACTACTCACTAGGGGGAGAACCTCTGGGGGAATCAAGGATGGAGAAAGATCTGGGGGTACCAGCAGATGACAGATTGAGCAATAGCATGCAATGTCAAGCTGCAGCTACCAAAGCAGGCAGAATATTAGCATGCATAAAAAAGGGATATACTCCAGAGATAAAACTATACAGTTAGGCCCCTTTCACATGTCCGCTCCGCTCGTCCGTTCATTACAAGTCCGTTTACGGACTTGTAATGAACCCCTATGGGAGCGGATCCGTTAGCGGATGATGCATCCGCTAACGTCCGCAAGATCCGCATCCGTTTTTTCGGACGGAAGAATGTCCTATTTTTCTTCCGTCCGGCCAAATGGATCGGATGCAAACGGACAGACGGTCCGTTTCCATCCGATTCCCCATAGGGGAGAGCGGAGGAAAGACAGGGCGGTCCCTGCACAGTGTGCGGGGACCGCCCTGTCCACCTGACAGCTCAGCGGGGATCCCCCGCTGAGCCGACGGACACACGGAGCGGACCGAAAAACGGACCGCTCCGTGTGAAAGAGCCCTAGTCCTACCACTTTATAAAACATTGGTTAGACCACATCTGGAGTTTTCTGTGCAATTTTGGTCACCAGTCCAAAGAAGGGCAACAAAACAAATAAGGGGACTGGAGGACCTCAATTACAAGGAACGACTGCAAACATTAAATTTATTCTCGCTGGAGAAGCTTGAGAGGGGACATGATATTAATCTACAAATACCTCACTGGGCATCCCAACATAGGAAAAAATAATTCATTCTCAGGGAGTGTAAGAGGACTGGAGAAGCCGTTTAACCTTAAATTGGACAGGTTTTTTTTTTACTGTCAGGGCAATAAGGATGTGGAACTCTCTTCCACAATTGGTGGTGGCTGCGGGGAGTATGGATATTTTTAAGAGACTCTTGGATGTATATCTTAAACAACACAACATACAGGGATATTGGAATTAATTGTAGACACTGACACACGTACACCAACACAGGTTGAACTAGATGAACTATTTTTTTTTCAGCCTTACCTACTATGTAACCAATCACAGCACATCATGCCTTTAGGCACACCGGTACACATATGTGTGTTTTTTAGAGAAAAAGCAATTTCTTTATAATGAGATCATTATCAGTTTAAAAAAATCTTTAGCAAGAGTCTATTTGTGCAGGTTCAAATGCAGTCAATATTGATTTATTGACATGCCTTTAATCAGCTTGTCTTTTTTTCTGGAATAAATTGTTTTTGTGACGCAGCCTCTAATGTTATTTTAAATCACAGCTTTACTGATTGTGGTTGTTGAAACTTTTTTTCTATCAAAATGGGATGAGATGAAAAATACAGTAACAGTCACTAGGTGTAACAAAGTATCTGTTTTAATTTTTCTTGATCTGTTTAATATCGCACTGTATCATATAAATAACAAAAACGATTTAACCACTTGATCTCCGGAATGTTTTACCCCCCTCATGACCAGAGGTCATTTAAATACCAAGAATGTTGGGGAAAATACATGTTTCTCTTATGCCCCGTACACACGATCACTTTTTGTGATGGAAAAAAAACGAAGCTTTATGTGACGAAACAAAACAACGTTTTTCAAACTTTTCAAGCTCCGTCTCATAACTATTAAAAAAAAATCTTTAGCAACAAAAGCCTTTGCATCGATTTAAAAAATATCCCAGCAGACAAAATTATTTCATAATTTAAAAATCATTCACATTACAAACAGAAACTGCCAATGTGGATATTGTTTTTCATTGCTCAGGTTAAAATTGGAAATTAGACAAAACAGGTTTTAACTTACTAGCATGAGCTCTGTGGTCAACTGTTGTCCATTCACCTTCATAATGGGCTTCTGAAAGTCCATGAGGCCGATTTACTGATGTTAAACATATTTTGGATTTTTGCTTGATGTACTTTACATTAAAATCAATGGAAACACATCCTAACATATGCTTTAAGATCCATGTCAACAAGCATCATGATACATATTGATGTGTCATAATGAACGTAAATGCACCATGCCACATTTCAACAAATATCAGTGAGCTCTCGTGAGCACTCATGTGCATTATGACATGGGTTGACATCAGATACAAAAAGTGTAATTTTAATGTGCCTTCATTGATTTCAATAGAGAACGCATCAGAGGAATTTATACTTTAATAAAATCTCTGCGTTACAATCAGGGGTCAGGCTTGAAGACGAGCTGCTACAGTATATCAGTATTGGAACTACCACCAACCAGAAGGATAGGTACACAGGCAGTCACCCTGCTGAATGACACAGGCTGACCTGAGGTCTAAGTACTAACTGGTGTTCACCAGAGTTCCTGATGGTGGAGATGTATTTTGCTGCATGTCAGTCTCAGTTTACGGTCCTTAGGATCACCCCAACAGGAGGTGAGCAAGCAGGGGTTCAGTAATGGATAAGCAGGTAGAAATCAAGCAGAAGAGTAGTCGAGGAACAAGCCAAGAGTCGATAACGAGTAGTTGTAGGTTGGGATCAGGCAGAAGCATAGTCAAGGTGCAAGCCAGAGGTCGATAACGAATGGTAGGAAAATATGGATGGCGGCAGGGAAGACAGGGGAAGATACTGGCTGGAGAGAACAGAATATTCTGGCAAACAGGAAGTGCAGATAGATGGCTTAAGTCAGGAAGTTTGTGGGAGGAGCAAAGAGTTCAGGGTTCAAGACAAACAATGTTTAAGGCAGGATCATATAAGCTCAGAAAGGAGAGACATTGTCTGACACAGCAGAGGTTTTGGGTTCAAATCCAGATCCTGACACCCTGCTTCCTTATTTCAACTACACATAACTGGATTGTTGAAGTGGCAGATCTTTTCTAGCTCCATGGTCCTGCCAAATGGACTTTTTTTTTCATGTTCCATTACATGACCTTGTAGCTTATGTATAGGTCATACTTTCCCAAGAGTGCTAAGAGCAGTACTACAGTAGCCATGAAATGACCTCTATCCAACCATTTTCAGGAAAATTAGGCTAAAATCTCATGTATATTGTAGCAGCAGTTATGTGTCAACCACTCTTGGTGGGAAAGATTGATCAGCCCGGTTTGTACATCTTGACGAATTGCTATTGCCCAAGCTGACTCCAGCTCCCTCTTCTCTTCTCCATTCCATTCACCAGAACATGTATGATTGACTATGTTGAGCATATACATGTGTAAGCCAACCTGTCAATAGATTTGTCTCAGAGGAGTCAAATTGTGCCTGTTTGTGTGACAAGCTATAGCCATCTTATTCAACCAACATTCTAATACCAAGGTTTTTATAATAAAGGCCTGTTGTTTCCCACGATGACATGTTGAGCTTTTACTAATTAGTTATATAGGCAGTCAGGTTCAAACAAGGCCAACATCCATCAAGTGTAACCAGTTTTACCTACTGTCAAAATATGTTATTACTGAAACACTACAGCTATTCCCTATGAGAACAAAATGTATTTCACTGGTTGCACTCCATTCTGCTAAGTAATATAAACAAGTGTCTGTTGTGTTCCATACTTGGAGAAAATTAGGGGATCACAATTGTTTTGCTCTTGTTGTTTTTTCTCTTGTTTTAATACATCATGCATCTCTGGCAAACAC
This sequence comes from Rana kukunoris, assembly GCA_029574335.1. Lineage (NCBI taxonomy): Eukaryota > Metazoa > Chordata > Amphibia > Anura > Ranidae > Rana > Rana kukunoris. Next base: position 536,847,834 of record CM056050.1, on the reverse strand, counting down.
AAATTAGTAAAATCTGGCTTCAGAAACTTTCCAGTACCCTAAGACCCTCTCCTTCAATTCCCTCCACTAGGTGGAAGTGCAGACAAAAGGTCCCAATGGCACTTTAGGATTTGGAAATTCAAATGGCCAGTAGGTGGGCTGGAGGTCATAATTATTTACACATTACAGTCTCTTCCGCCTGCTATGCGTGTTAGTGATTACTGGAGATAAGCTTTCCAAATAATAATGATAGCATAGTCATATTAACAATAACATATACATGGTCCAAATTATATAAAATCTGCATACAGTGATTACGGATAGGACAGAATAAATAAAATGCATTTAGTTTCCTCCTAATTGTAATATGATTTCATTATCGTACATATCATTTTCTTCTTAATCTAGTATGAAACGTGCTGTTTAGAATTATCTGCAGTATAATTTGAAACATACACAGCAGGAGAATAGTAGAATCGGTCAGGTCAAATAAATAATAAGCCTATGAACTTGAAATTTATAAGGGTCTTGAAAACATCATTGCAATCACCAAAATGCAATTAGGCAGGGTTCTTTGAGGAGTCAACATAGGGAATGTTATTATTGTATTAACAAAGCTTAATATTCATTATGTGATGCAGCCATGTTAGGGGGGATCTGGTTTAGTAATCAAATACTAATGGTTCAAAATCTGTTCTTAAATGTATCAAGTTATTTCGGTAATCATTATTATGTTGGACTGCAATTTATTACAACATTTTTTTTGGACTTGGGTGTACAGTATGCTACACATTTGCTCTGGAAACAAAAGTTTTGGACTTTGCTGAGTTTGGAACATAAAACTGAAAATATTAAGTATAACGTAGTTTAACCACTTTAGCCCCGGACCATATTGCTGTCCAAAGACCAGAGCACTTTTTGCGATTCGGCACTGCGTCGCTTTAACTGACAATTGCACGGTCATGCGACGTGGCTCCCAAACAAAATTGGCGTCCTTTTTTTCCCACAAACAGTGCTTTCTTTTGGTGGTATTTGATCATCTCTGCGGTTTTCATTTTTTGCGCTATAAACAAAAACAGAGCGACTATTTTGAAAAAAATTCAATATTTTTTACTTTTTTCTGTAATAAATATGCCCCAAAAATATATAAAAAAAACATTTTTTTCCTCAGTTTAGGCCGATACGTATTCTTCTACATATTTTTCGTAAAAAAAATCGCAATTAGCGTTTATTGATTGGTTTGCGCAAAAGTTATAGCGTTTACAAAATAGGGGGTAGTTTTATGGCATTTTTATTATTATTTTTTTTTTTACTAGTAATGGCGGCGATCAGCGTTTTTTTTCAGTACTGCGACCTTATGGCGGACACTTCGGACACTTTTGACACATTTTTGGGACCATTGGCATTTTTTTAGCGATCAATGCTATAAAAATGCATTGGATTACTATAAAAATGCCATTGGCAGTGAAGGGGTTAACACTAGGGGGCGGGGAAGGGGTTAAGTGTGTTCCTATTTGTGTTCTAACTGTATGGGGGGGTGGACTTACTAGGGGGAATCACTGATCTTCCGTTCATACATTGTATGAACAGAAAATCAGCGTTTCCCCCGCTGACAGGAACGAGCGCTGTGTGTTTACACACACAGCTCCCGTTCCCCGCTCTGTAACGAGCGATTGCGTGTGCCCGGCGGCGATCGTGCCCGCCGGGCACACGCACGGGACTCGGGGGCGAGCGGGGGGCGCGCGCGCGGGCCGCCGGCGGCGCTCACGCGCCCCCTAGTGGCCGTCGAAAGTGGCGACGTAGAGCTACGGGCTCTCGCGCAGCAGTGCCGACCTGCCGCCGTATTACTGCGGCGGCTGGTCGGCATGCGGTTAAGATTCATATGATAAACATAAATACATACTTCTACTCACTCTGATGGCTACACACTTGACCTTGTACTCTACTACTTATGCACTTGGTGCAACTTCTCCAACAATCCCTTTCCTCTCTCTGATCACAACCTTATTAGTTTCACTCTATCCCTGTCTTCCACCACCTCTCCCTTCAACCACCTAACAATTACTTCAACCCTTCTCTTACCTGTTCTGCTACTGACCACCTCTATGCCAAAATCTCCCCCCAGTCCTGCCCCATTCTAGATACTCTAGCTGCCCTCTGCCATGGCTCTCCCCCCGACCCCTACAACCCTGGCAAACATATGACACCAGAAGTCTTAAAAAATTTAGCCATTCTAATGTTAATTAACTCCAGGAATTACTTTGTAAGATACCTTGTGTACCCAGGGAGTAGTTAAAGCTATCATTAGGAGAGCCATTTAAAGAAAAATACAAAATATGCAGTTCTGTATTCATTGCTACAACATACATCATTTAATGTATTTTTTTAATGCAAGCAGTGTATTTGGATTTGGCTTGGTATCAATATCTTGTACAGCAGCACCCTGATGGATAAGTAAGAAGCAGCACAAACAGACAATCAATTCATGTGCCAACAACAAGCATGCTGTAAGGAGAAAACAGAAGAGATGAGATCATCACTGCACTGCTTCTCCTTCACTGCTCAATCATAGGATAGGGACAGCTCCATGACAGCCTAGGTTCAGAGGAAGTGGGTTGCGCTTGATGCTGTCATTTAAATTGAAAGACTGAGGACATAGTGGTACAAAGGAAGTAATTCATTGGAAGTACTTCTGGATTGAAAATGAGCAATGCAGCAAAATATTTTGTTTTTAACTTTAATGTTTTATATTTTATTTTATTAATAAGCTATTCATTTTTGCTTTTGTTTTTTTCTGCTTTATGTTTTAAAGTTACACAAAGCAATATTATTGTTCTCCAAAGATAATCCAAACACATCCACTACTTAATGGTCCTGTATTTTATTTATCTAAAAAAATATATATATTTTGCCTACTTGTATTGTAGTACATATTAGTTGTGGTCATGTGCACTGTTCTATACACATTCCATAGTCCTTGGTCCATCTCGGAAGAGTGCAAGAGAGGGTTGCTACGTTCATACATACAGTGGGGACCAAGGAGAATGAACATAGCCACCCTCTAACAAGAAGTTGGATCACAACAGCAAAAGAATAAAAAGGAATTGGAAGGGTTTTGCTTTTTTTGTTAAGTATTGCTGGGTCTTCCGTCTGTATAATTTTACGCAATTCTGACATGATGACATTCTTCACATTTCTTTTGTATGATCATCAAAGACTTATTTCAGGCTTTTTAAACCCATTATTGGCTTTTGCCAATTTACCTGGAAAGCTTTACCTCTGCCTACCTCTTCTGGTCAGTGACTCTTACAAATTCACACGTCATTCTTTTGATTGCTCTGTTTGTTTGCTCTGACAGTAGAACTGATCTTTGTACTCATCATTGAAGCTGTAGTCTTTAAATGACCTCTAGGAAAAATATATAGTGATTGAAATTTCCTTTTTTTTAAGATTTGTAGAAAACAAACAACAGAGACAGAGAGCATAATGAAAAATGTTTTATGACTTTGGGATGTACAGTAATGAGTTATTCAATTAACGTATATGATATAATTCTGTTTTAACTCCACTGTACATCTTCCATACATAGTGGGTATTTGAAGTAAAATTATTACAAAAAAAGCAGTATATTAAAGAGTGAAGCCCCGTACACACGACCGGTTTTCTCGGCAGAATCCATCAAGAAACTTGATGGGAGACGTATTCTGCCGTGAAAACCGGTCGTGTGTACACTTTTCGCCGAGAAAACCTTCGAGAAACTCATCGAGCCAAAAAGAGAGCAGGTTCTCTATTTTCTCCATGGGAGTCGAATTTGGCTCATCAAGTTTCTTGTCGGGCTGGTTTCCGTCGAGAAACTCGAGCGTGTGTATGCTAAGAAACCTGCGCACTTTCTGTAAAAGTAGCGTTTGTAATGGAAATAGCACATTTGTCACGCTGTAACAGACTGAAAAGTGAAAATGTCTCTTACCAAACTTTTCAGTAACATGAGATTATCAAAAGCAGCCCCAAGGGTTGTGCCAATGGAATCAAACTTCCCCTGTTATTGTATGTGTCGAAGTCACCGCGTTTGAGAACAAGGAGGTTTGGTCTTTAACGTGTGTAAAGTTCCTCGACAAGCCTAACAAGGAACTCGACGAGGAAAACGATGTGTTTCGCCCGTCGAGTTTCTCGGTCGTGTGTACGGGGCCTAACTCTTTCTCCTCTCGGTGATCAATGTACATTACAAGGATTTTAACAAACTGTATTGCAGTTTCCTACCTTTTTTTTATTCTGAAGAAATAACTGTGTGTTTGCCTGTATCCAAGTGGAAAGTGAATCTAATAGGAGTGGTTTCATAATTATCAATCAACTACTGCACTTGCAGGGCTACAATGAGGAAATTTGCAGGGTCTGCATCCCTAGATGTGATTTACTATTGGGAGTATCTCAACAAAAATTGCATCTTTGTTGTAGGGAAGCCTGAAATCTGACTTGTATCTTAGTGTAGACTGAGAAATCAGTGAGGCAATCACACAAGCAGAAAATGATGTTTCTGGGGGTGCTCTGTACACTTTCTGTGTTCAGAACCCCTCCAGGTAGCCATATCGCATTGCATTTTATAGAAACTTAAAGAGCTGCATATTGAAAAGGAAAGATAATTTGAATAACATTCAATGACAATATGACTTGTGTCTCAATTGTAATCGCTATATTATTATTTTTATTTGCAATTTTTTTCCAGAAAAGTGTAATTACCCCTTGAAGTAGATGTAAGGGGCTATAAAAACAACAAACATACAAACTCACCTCCAGTCTTTACATGACCACTGTTGGTTTATTCCTTGGTCTGCTCTGAGCAGAGAGGGTTGACTGTCAGTCACCACCGTTCTGCCCCTCCAGCACTCATTGGAGCATCAAGCAGGAGGCAGCAGCTTCAGGCTCTTAGCATTTGCGCCTAGAGGATTTTCCAGCTGTTGATCAGGCATCTAGGTGGATCTCAGCATTATTGTTGGGATCCTTCCAGAGCTTGCAGTAGCTTTGTGATGTCAGCCGTCAGCGGACATTAGCCTACTGTCGGCTGATTCTGGCTCACAGGAGACCACAAGTAAGTGCACTTCTGTGACCAACAAGAGAAGTAAGTATGACCAAAAAAGCTTTGGCTAAAGTAGTATTACTTTAATATAATATAACTGAAATTTGTCCTCTAGTCTTTTTTTTGCAAATACATTTCGTTTACATCTAAGGCAATATATAAGGGCATTGTGCATTAGCGTGCAGGCAGTTGCATTCATGTGTTATGGGATGCAATGACTTCACAGTAAGGTTACCAGATTTTTCAAATAAAATCCGGGGACATATTTTTTTTTACTAGTAATGGCGGCAATCAGCGACTCTGCCCATCGCTGCAGCCGCCCACCTCACAGCCTGCAAAGTCTTACTCTCCGGGCCCCGGCTACTACTGGGTGGGGAGCTGAGGAAGATCACTTCGCCAAGGAAGGAAAGGAGGTAAGCAGGCAAGCAGCAGGCTTGAGCTAAGGCTGAAGAACATGCGAGCGGAGATAAATGGGCATGCACCCAAAACTGAAGAAATATTCCCTCCGCTCCGACCAGCACATGATCATCAGAAATGGGCACAGGTAATGGAAAAATATACCCCCCCCCTCCTAAGCTAGTAGGAGCGGCAGAGTAGGGGGGTGTAATTCAGAATTATTATTATTTTTAATTCTGCACTGACTGTCTTTGAAATTGCCCCAACCGCTGTTCAAATACAATCCGGGAACAAAACTGGGGACAGACTTGGTCTGGGGACAGTGTCCTCAATTCGGGGACTGTCCCCTGAAACCGGGGATGTCTGGTCACCCTACTTTACAGACACAGTCACTGGTCAAGTTTGACAGATGTGGGCCCCAAACAAAGCCTTACAATACTGAAGCTGCTGTTGTACCTCCCCTAGCACTCACGCAAACTTCTGGCCAAAAAGTATGCACAGTTATTGTCACTGGAGGACCAAATATGCTGGTCCCAAAAACAGGTATTAATTATAAGCTGCTGGGCAGGTCAGACATTTTGTCAGTAGCTATGCAGAGACTCCAGGCAGTTCCCGCAAGGCAACATAGTCATCCTAAAAAAATTATTGTCCTCTTCATATATTACATTTTATCGCCTGGATAACACATGGCCCTGAAAAGAAAGACAGTCAGCAGCTCTTAGGCCGCGTACACACGATCGGTCAAAACCGATGAAAATGGACGGAAGGTACTGTTTCATCGGTCCAAACCGATCGTGTGTGGGCCCCATCGGTCAGTTATCCTTCGGTCAAAAAAGAGAACTTGCTTTAAAATTTGACCGATGGTCGCCTGACCGATGAGTCAAAACTGATCGTTAGTATGCAAAAGCATCGGTTAAAAGGCCGCGCATGCTCAGAATCAAGTCAACGCATGCTTGGAAGTATTGAACTTTGTTTTTTTCAGCACGTTGTTGTGTTAAAACACGTAAACATCACAGCGTTCTGACACAATCGTTTTTTTAACCAATGGTGTGTAGACATATCAGACCATCAGTCAGCTTCATCGGTTAACCGTTCTCATCGGATGGACTGATCGCGGCCTAACTGAATTGAACTGTAGCTTACAGATTATAAACTATGTTTATTAGCAAAGTAAATGATTATTAAATACACGTACAATAAATGCATACACTCACCGGACACTTTATTAGGTACACCTTGCTAGTACTGTTATTTAGTTATTGATTTATGATCTTTTTATAAATGTTGAGGATTGATTACTAGGAAAAACGCAACTATTTATTTTAGAACTATCTGTATAAGTCTTGTGTTCAGGCTTAGCAGGTTGCAGTTCTCATTTATTCACTAGTGATTGTGCTTTTAATTTTTCATTTAGCTATTATTTTAGAATGTAAAACCCTAAATCTAGAACAAAATATTTTGAGCCTATAACTTCAAGGCTACTGGTAAACCAGGTGATCTAATATCATTTTAATTGTGAGAACAAAAGTACAATGGCTGGGGGGGGGGGGCCATGTGGTCTGGGCAGACATATTTCGCTAACAAGATCCTTGATGTCCATTGCAACAGTAGCACAGTTTGCACAGTGATGCTAATTGGCAGTAAAACTGCTGTACCCTGATGAGGTCATCACTTTGCTTTTGCTTTCTTTCGGCATGTTCCCATTTAGAACAAGTGCCTACAATTGTGATTTAGTAGCCTCTAGTGGCTTGGCCCTCCCTCATTTATTCTGAATGTTCGAGTAAAAGTGATTATAGGAAGCTGGTATCAAGACAAATTCAGGTCCTTTCTCTAGTTGCAAAAGAGGAGTTCCACCCAAATTTGGAACTTCCTCTTGTTCCACTCCTCACCCCCATACATGCCACATTTGGCATGTAATTTTTTTTTGGGGGGGAGTGGGGGCTTCAGTAGGAGTGGGACTTTCTGTCCCACTTCCTGCTTCCGCCGAGGGGCTGGTTAGGCGATTAAGCCTTAATCGCCTACACCAGCCCCTCCCTGTAGGCGATCACATGGGACACTGACAGGCCCATGCGATCGCCTCTCCAATCAGCCGCGAGCCGCGCCGCGCGCATGCGCAGTGCGGCTCGCGCATGCGCAGTGGGTGCCCGGCCGTGAAGCCGAAGGCTGTCATGGCTTGGTGCCCACAGTCGGGATGGAGACGCCGGCCGGGGAGGGGGGGAGAGGAGCGGAGCCCCGGTCGGCGCGTCGCTGGAACGCAGGAGCAGGTAAGTGAGTGTTTATTAAAAGCCAGCAGCTACACTTTTTGTAGCTGCTGACTTTTAATAAACACATTTTTTGGCTGGAACACCCCTTTAAAAATTGCATGCATTGATTTATTCTTAATCAATAGATAACTGTATTATGTGTGTGTGTTTTTTTGTTTGTTTTTCAACGTTCAACACATAAATACTACCCTCATCCCATTAATTTTCAACCAAAAAAAGAAGGCAATTGCCCGTTCTACCTTATGTAAAAGCTGTCCCAACCCAGCTGGACCACTTAAAGCTTTTCAGCCCCAAAAATCTATACATGTTAATAATTTTTGAATGAGGAAAAGCTCTTTAAAAATCTTGAAAATATATGTGCTTAGTTTGTAAAATGTCCTTGTTTGCTTACCCAATCATTTTCCATTATGGTACATTTTTTAGCTTAGTATGTAAGTACAGAGCGACACAAATGGCAGGGGGCTGAAAGCATATGACAAAAATCTGATAAGAATTGATTGATCTGAGATGCCAATTTGTAAATGGAAGATTTAAAGCAATTCACTCCATCATAAAAGCTTTAACACATACGCTAAGCTGAAGGTCATTGCATTGAAATAATACCATAGACTCTATAATAACTGAAGCTTTGGAACCAGATCAATGTAATGTCAGAGGTTGACAGTGAATCACAGTGTAAATGGAGCATCAATAAGCCAGTACAAGAAATAACACCAGTGTTGTCTAGGAAAGGTATTTTATATATTGTTTTCAAGGTATCCTGAGATGGAGCAAAGACAGACTGGATATAATTTCACACTATTAAGACATATAGTCACAATGTTTGTAAAAAAACAACAAGTAATCCTATAATATCTGCTTTGCGGTATTAAACCCAAAGCCAGATATATATTATGTTGCAGCTTACAAATCATTAGATGTGGTGGCTGCATTGCTTCTCTTTTTATTTTTTTCCTCCTTTATTAGGGTGCCTACACTCTGGATGAAGGAGAAACATAAACTTTGGACCGCAGCAATTGGCCCCATCATATGGTTTCATTCAGTCTATTCACTTGCTTTGCCATTGCACTCCCCCTGCTGGCCAGGAGGAGAACAGTGCAGCATAACATCAGTATCTCAGTAGAGCAGGGGTGTCAAACTGGTGGCCCTCCAGCTGTTGCAGAACTACAAGTCCCATCATGCCTCTGCGTGCAGGAGTCATGCTTGTAATTGTCAGTCTTGCAATGTCTCATGGGACTTGTAGTTCTGTAACATCTGGAGGGCCGCCAGTTTAACACCTGTGCAGTAGAGGGAGAGAAGCATAAAAAAGTTTGATTTACTAAAGGCAAATATAATATAGTTGCTCTAGATTTGAGGGTAAGCTCCGAAATGAGAGGAAGCTCTGTTACATAGTTACATAGTAGATGAGGTTGAAAAAAGACACAAGCCCATCAAGTCCAACCTATGTGTGTGATTTGATGTCAATATTACCTTGTATGTCCCTGTATGTTGTAGTCGTTCAGGTGCTTATCAAATAGTTTTTTTAAACTATTGAAAGCTCCCCGCTGAGATCACTGCCTGTGGAAGGGAACTCCCCATCCTTGCCACTCTTATGCCGCATACAAACGCTCGGAATTTTCGACAACAAATATTCCATGGCAGCGTGTTGGAAATTCCGACCGTGTGTAGGCTCCATCGGACATTTGCTGTCGGAATTTCCTACAACAAAAATTTGAGAGCTGGCTCTCAAATTTTCCAACAACAAAATCCGTTCTCATAAATTCCAAGCGTGTGTAGACAATTCCGACGCACAAAATTCCATGCATGCTCTGAATCAAGTGCGAGATGGAAGCGCTTGATCTGGTAAAAATAGCGTTCATAATGGAGATAGCAGAAGGCGCCCAAAGGGTGGCACACTTGGTATTGAACTTCTCTTTTATAGTACCGTAGTACATGTTGTACGTCACCACGTTCTTGGCGATAGGAATTTCCGACAACAGTTGTGTGACCGTGTGTATGCAAGACAAGTTTGAGCCAACATCTGTCGGAAAAAAATCAACGGTTTTGTTGTTCGGAATGTCTGATCGTGTATATGCGGCATTACAGTAAAGCACCCTCTACGTACTGCTTTTCTTCTAAGTGGCCACGTGTCTTATTAAACTCCCTACCTCGAAAATGTTTTATCCCTATTGAGGGGTCACCAGTACGGTATTTGTAAATTGAAATGATATCCTCTCTCAGTCATCTCTTCTCCAGAGAGAATAAGTTCAGTGCTCGTAACCTTTCCTCATAACTGATATCCTCCAGTCCCTTTATTAGCTTTAGAAAAGGAATAAAAGAGAGCATCACTCTCTCATAGGGTGATCGGATTTTAACGAATATGTTTTTCTGTCACTGAGGTAGGCACAACCACAAGGGTATTGATATAATATAAATGTATTACAAGATATACAAGATATAAAATTGATTCAGTAATAATATTCGGCCATATACACATTTGACCACAGCTGATACGCTGTTTCTATTAGCTCTGTTCATGTACTTGGCAGATTGCCGAGCTTTAGCTGTAGCTCTGCAGGGGACATGTGAGTTGGCTGCAGAGAGACCACTGAGAGACCACTGCTCAGACTCTGAGCACAGTCTTTTCAGCACCATACTGATAGGACTAGGGATTTGGGCTGACTGTAATTTATTTAAAGGGGTGTTCCACCCAAATGTAATGTTTATTAAAAGTCAGCAGCTACAAAAAGTGTAGCTGCTGGCTTTTAATAAACAGACACTTACCTTCTCCACGTTCCAGCGACGCGCCGACCGGGGCTCCGCTCCTCTTCCCCCCTCCCCGGCCGGCATCCTCATTGCGACTGTGGGCACCCAGCCGTGACAGCCGTCGGCTTCACGGCCGGGCACCCACTGCGCATGCGCGAGCTGCACTGCGCATACGTGCGGTGCGGCTCGCCGCTGATTGGACAGGGGATCGTCTAGGACCTGTCAGTGTCCTAGACGATCACCAAAGGGAGGGGCTGCAGTAAGGCGATTAGGCCTAATCGCCTTACCAGCCCCTCGGCGGAAGCAGGAAGTGGGACAGGAAGTCCCACTCCTACTGAAGCCCCCACTCCCCCCCCCAAAAAAATTACATGCCAAATGTGGCATGTAAGGGGGAGGGGATTAAGCGGAAGTTCAATTTTTGGGTGGAACTCCGCTTTAAATGGCAGAGATATTTTAAATATCCACTCACCGGCCACTTTATTAGGTACACCTGTTCAATTGCTTGGTAACACAAATTGCTAATCAACCAATCACATGGCTGCAACTTAATGCATTTAGGCATCGAGCCGTAGTGAAGAGAACTTGCTGAAATTCAAACCGAGCATCAGAATGGGGAAGAAAGAGGATTTAAGTGACTTTGAAAGTTGAATGGTAGTTGGTAACAGACGGGCTGGTCTGAGTATTTCAATAACTGCTAATCTACTCGGATTTTCACGAACAATCATCTCTAGGGTTTACAGCAAATGGTCCAAAAAAAGAGAAAATGTCCAATTAGCGCAAATGCCTTGTTGATGCTAGAGGTCAGAGGAGAATTGGTAGACTTCTTTGAGTTGATAGAAAGTCAGCAGTAACTTAAATAACCACTCCAGCTGGACTTAATGTTGAAGATATTTGCAATCTGTCCAAGTCACTTAATCAGTTCTAATGAAGGTTGGGATACCCTAGCATTTGTAGTCACACAGGTAACTCATTCACATTAATCCAACCACCATGGAATATGTCAGGGCAGATGCTGATTTTCCAAGAACAGGATGGGAGGGTTGAAAGTTTGTAAAAACACACCTTCTAGTATTTAAAATAGCCAGCAAATCTGCAACAGGTATCAATCCTTCTGTATATATGGCTGAAAGTGTAAATAATATCAAATTGTCAGGGTCCCAGATAGCAAGCAATTGTACTGAAAGTTTGAAAATGACTTGCTAAGCTAGTATGTTGCACAATTGCAGCAAGTCTGCATTGCATGAGTCTAGGTCAACTTTCTTTGCAAACATTCTGTTAGTCTGCTGCAAATTCTGGTTCAGTTATGTTGTGCAATAGTCATCCCACCACAGGGGTCACTGTGGCTTAATCTTCATGCTGTAGACTTTTTCAACCAAGGTGCCCTGGCACACTGGGGTGCCATGCAGGGGTCAAGTCCTAGGGAAAAAAGTGTGGGAACTCCCACCCAAGATCCACTCCCCCACGAAAAAAAATAAAAATAATGATACGCTCATATGCATAATTACTAAACCGCATGTTTTTTTTTTTCTTCATTGCGGAGGTCTGCCACAGGTTATCGGGGGATTTAGAAGGAAGCAAGTTCTTTCTAAATCCCGCAAAAACTTGCAGAAGACCTCCGCAATGTCTCCTGGGAACAATGACAAAAGCTCCCAGGAGACAATGCTGCATCGAGGAAGTGACGGAATACCCGCGCACAACCTGAGCAATCCATATACAGGAAGAGGCCAGTAACATAAAGGATTACTAAGGTTCGCCTGCCCCTGACAGTGACTCAAGCTGGGCATCGCTGATTAGTGAAGGATTGGCTCGGGCGACTTGGCTGCTCGGCTGCTCGGCTGCTCGGCTGCTCGGCTGCTCTGTGCCTGCTAAGGGAACTGAGTTCCTGCTGTGAAAAAAGTGCAGGAACTCCGTTCCTACGTGTTCCAGCAGGACTTGAGCCCTGGTGCCATGGCAAAATGCCTAAAAATGTATACAAGCCAGTGGGTGAATCAAGCCTGCATTTGATTAAACTAAGCCACAGGTTTTTATTGTGCACCATTTCAACCTTTCAGCCACCGGCGTCCTAACATCCAGTGATGTCATAAGCGTTGATAAGAAGGATGTTGATCGTCTGCACAGCATCCTTGTTTGACCCTCCCTGTCAACACTGGGGTCACATTAGTGTGATGGAGGGAAACTGAAGAAAAGGAGAAACACTGAAATATTACTCGATATAAGTGTGCAAAAGTGTATTTTCTTTGGAAGAATAAATCACTTCTGATGTTGGGTGTCCAATGCTGCTGCACTGTGTAAAACTATTAGAATAGTGTTTTGCATTTTAGAATGGGGTGCCTTGAGACTGAGAAAAATAAAAGAAGGGAGGGTGCACTGACCTAGTGCATTACCACTTACATTTTTATTAAAAACTGAATAAAAGCAATGATCCTACTCACAAGGAAAGCTCAAGTAAGCGCTTTTCAGACAGCTAGACTTGACCTCACAGCACCTGCCAGTGGAACCTCAGACATATGGACGGCTGACGTGTTTCTGGAGCGTACCCCCTTCATCAAAGCCTAAGTGGTCCGTGGTCTTGAGACTGTCCATAATTTTAAAGTGTCCTGCTGGAGACTTGCAAAGCTCTTGCTATAGACTCACCACTGCAACTTTGCTCTTGCTAGAGTCTTACCATGCAAATTTGCTACAAATTGTAAAAGTGTCAACTAGAACTTGTGCTTCAAGTAGTCTGCATATGTACAACTTCCCAATGAAAATTTGCAGCAAGGTAGCCGACTTACAGTTCAACACTTCCACAAATTTGTGGCAAATTATCCTTGCTATCTGTATAGATCTTAAAATGGCAAGATAATTCCACTCCCCACAGTGTTTTGACATCACCCCAATGATTTTCCTGCAGATGACCAAGCCCCTTGGTGTCCTGACGTCACCCTCAGGACTCTCTGACAGCTCACCATGCCCCTCAGCATCCTGACGTCACCCTCGGGACTCTGCAACAGCTGCCCGGTGTTGAAATATGCCAGACTTGTTTAATTATAGTCATGATATTACTGTATCCCTTTACTAACCACTCCGCCCTCCCCTTTTGTGATTGGTAAAGCTGAACTAGATATAAGATGTATGCTTGCCCAATAAAGTAGGTATTTTCTTTGAACTTATTCTGTGCTACTTCTGTTAATTTGAAGTGCCTCACGGTAGTATTAAAGGAGTTGTAAAATAAAAAATTTCACCTTAATGCAATCTATGCATTAAGGTGAAAAAACATCTGATGATGCACCCCCCCCCCCCCCCCTGAGCTCCCTTTTTACTTACCAGACCTCTCGAAAGTCCCGAGCTCAGTCCCGAGATCCTCTTTGCCGCTCAGCCTGGCCGCTGATTGGCTAGAGCGGATGGATTGAGAGCAGCGCAGCCATTGGCTGGCACTGCTGTCAATCAGGGGCGGGGCCGAGTGATACAGAGAGCAGCTATGGCCGCTCACTGTATCACAGGAGCGCGCCTGCAAGGACTCATCACCATGCAAGCTCTCTCGCATGAATGTGATGAGTTCTTGCGGGGAAGACCAGAGACAGCCGCTGAGGGACCCCAGAAGACGTGGATCGGGGCCACTCTGTGCAAAAGGAACTGCACAGTGGGGGTAAGTATAACATGTTTGTTATTTTAAATCAGGGATCTCCAAACTACGGCCCTCCAGCTGCTGTGGAACTACACTTCCCATGAGGCATTGTAAAACTCTGACATTCGTAGACATGACTAGGCATGATGGGAATTGTAGTTCCTGAACACCTGGAGGGCCGTAGTTTGGAGACTCCTGTTTTAAATAAAAAAAAAGTTTTCCTTTTGTAGCGCTACCCCCTCATGAGCCGCTGGATAGATTTGGGATGACGTGTTACCTGTATGAATGTCTAGGGATATGATGATGATGAGAACAATGAAGGAATGTCCAAACAGCCGGGGGCTTTCTGTGCTTTTATTCTTGCCCAACACGGCAAACAGTGAACTTGGAGTAGATAGAATAAAGATGGGTGAAAAGGAGAATTTGCAGACTCAGGCCTAAGAATGACTGAACAATCCTGTTTCCAGATGGGACTTTAACTTCATCGCCACTCCAGCCGGAGTGGGTACAGCGCATCTGGACAGTCTCTCTCACAGAACTGGCAGCCAGAATATCACTGTGAATCTTGAGAAGGAAAACAAGTCTCTGCCACAGACTTGACTGGAAGTAGGAATAGGAATGAGACCTCTGCCACAGGCACTTTGCTTTTGAACTCAATTTGTGAGGTGAATCCTTCTCAAGATTATTAATGCCTGAATCTCCCTCATGCTGTAGACTTTTTCAACCAAGGTGCCCTGGCACACTGGGGTGCCATGCAGGGGTCAAGTCCTAGGGAAAAAAGTGTGGGAACTCCCACCCAAGATCCACTCCCCCACGAAAAAAAATAAAAATAATGATACGCTCATATGCATAATTACTAAACCGCATGTTTTTTTTTTTCTTCATTGCGGAGGTCTGCCACAGGTTATCGGGGGATTTAGAAGGAAGCAAGTTCTTTCTAAATCCCGCAAAAACTTGCAGAAGACCTCCGCAATGTCTCCTGGGAACAATGACAAAAGCTCCCAGGAGACAATGCTGCATCGAGGAAGTGACGGAATACCCGCGCACAACCTGAGCAATCCATATACAGGAAGAGGCCAGTAACATAAAGGATTACTAAGGTTCGCCTGCCCCTGACAGTGACTCAAGCTGGGCATCGCTGATTAGTGAAGGATTGGCTCGGGCGACTTGGCTGCTCGGCTGCTCGGCTGCTCGGCTGCTCGGCTGCTCTGTGCCTGCTAAGGGAACTGAGTTCCTGCTGTGAAAAAAGTGCAGGAACTCCGTTCCTACGTGTTCCAGCAGGACTTGAGCCCTGGTGCCATGGCAAAATGCCTAAAAATGTATACAAGCCAGTGGGTGAATCAAGCCTGCATTTGATTAAACTAAGCCACAGGTTTTTATTGTGCACCATTTCAACCTTTCAGCCACCGGCATCCTAACATCCAGTGATGTCATAAGCGTTGATAAGAAGGATGTTGATCGTCTGCACAGCATCCTTGTTTGACCCTCCCTGTCAACACTGGGGTCACATTAGTGTGATGGAGGGAAACTGAAGAAAAGGAGAAACACTGAAATATTACTCGATATAAGTGTGCAAAAGTGTATTTTCTTTGGAAGAATAAATCACTTCTGATGTTGGGTGTCCAATGCTGCTGCACTGTGTAAAACTATTAGAATAGTGTTTTGCATTTTAGAATGGGGTGCCTTGAGACTGAGAAAAATAAAAGAAGGGAGGGTGCACTGACCTAGTGCATTACCACTTACATTTTTATTAAAAACTGAATAAAAGCAATGATCCTACTCACAAGGAAAGCTCAAGTAAGCGCTTTTCAGACAGCTAGACTTGACCTCACAGCACCTGCCACTGGAACCTCAGACATATGGACGGCTGACGTGTTTCTGGAGCGTACCCCCTTCATCAAAGCCTAAGTGGTCCGTGGTCTTGAGACTGTCCATAATTTTAAAGTGTCCTGCTGGAGACTTGCAAAGCTCTTGCTATAGACTCACCACTGCAACTTTGCTCTTGCTAGAGTCTTACCATGCAAATTTGCTACAAATTGTAAAAGTGTCAACTAGAACTTGTGCTTCAAGTAGTCTGCATATGTACAACTTCCCAATGAAAATTTGCAGCAAGGTAGCCGACTTACAGTTCAACACTTCCACAAATTTGTGGCAAATTATCCTTGCTATCTGTATAGATCTTAAAATGGCAAGATAATTCCACTCCCCACAGTGTTTTGACATCACCCCAATGATTTTCCTGCAGATGACCAAGCCCCTTGGTGTCCTGACGTCACCCTCAGGACTCTCTGACAGCTCACCATGCCCCTCAGCATCCTGACGTCACCCTCGGGACTCTGCAACAGCTGCCCGGTGTTGAAATATGCCAGACTTGTTTAATTATAGTCATGATATTACTGTATCCCTTTACTAACCACTCCGCCCTCCCCTTTTGTGATTGGTAAAGCTGAACTAGATATAAGATGTATGCTTGCCCAATAAAGTAGGTATTTTCTTTGAACTTATTCTGTGCTACTTCTGTTAATTTGAAGTGCCTCATGGTAGTATTAAAGGAGTTGTAAAATAAAAAATTTCACCTTAATGCAATCTATGCATTAAGGTGAAAAAACATCTGATGATGCACCCCCCCCCCCCCCCCTGAGCTCCCTTTTTACTTACCAGACCTCTCAAAAGTCCCGAGCTCAGTCCCGAGATCCTCTTTGCCGCTCAGCCTGGCCGCTGATTGGCTAGAGCGGATGGATTGAGAGCAGCGCAGCCATTGGCTGGCACTGCTGTCAATCAGGGGCGGGGCCGAGTGATACAGAGAGCAGCTATGGCCGCTCACTGTATCACAGGAGCGCGCCTGCAAGGACTCATCACCATGCAAGCTCTCTCGCATGAATGTGATGAGTTCTTGCGGGGAAGACCAGAGACAGCCGCTGAGGGACCCCAGAAGACGTGGATCGGGGCCACTCTGTGCAAAAGGAACTGCACAGTGGGGGTAAGTATAACATGTTTGTTATTTTAAATCAGGGATCTCCAAACTACGGCCCTCCAGCTGCTGTGGAACTACACTTCCCATGAGGCATTGTAAAACTCTGACATTCGTAGACATGACTAGGCATGATGGGAATTGTAGTTCCTGAACACCTGGAGGGCCGTAGTTTGGAGACTCCTGTTTTAAATAAAAAAAATGTTTTCCTTTTGTAGCGCTACCCCCTCATGAGCCGCTGGATAGATTTGGGATGACGTGTTACCTGTATGAATGTCTAGGGATATGATGATGATGAGAACAATGAAGGAATGTCCAAACAGCCGGGGGCTTTCTGTGCTTTTATTCTTGCCCAACACGGCAAACAGTGAACTTGGAGTAGATAGAATAAAGATGGGTGAAAAGGAGAATTTGCAGACTCAGGCCTAAGAATGACTGAACAATCCTGTTTCCAGATGGGACTTTAACTTCATCGCCACTCCAGCCGGAGTGGGTACAGCGCATCTGGACAGTCTCTCTCACAGAACTGGCAGCCAGAATATCACTGTGAATCTTGAGAAGGAAAACAAGTCTCTGCCACAGACTTGACTGGAAGTAGGAATAGGAATGAGACCTCTGCCACAGGCACTTTGCTTTTGAACTCAATTTGTGAGGTGAATCCTTCTCAAGATTATTAATGCCTGAATCTCCCTCAGGTAGTTTCCTTTAATTAGTCACTGACTGACAGGTTGCCATTAGACAAACTCCCAGTGTCCGGTCACCGCGATCCCCGATGGTTCGTTTGGCCCTATTGGATTGCCTGCCTCCGGGCTTTCCTCAGACTGACTCCCCACCGAACAACACAACTCACTTGGGACCTTCTTTCCAAAGATGGGGCACCCAATAAGTCACTGGGTCCCATCACCGCTTCAGTTGCTCCGGGCCAACATGGTCCCTGAACCAAGAGCAACGTGTGGCACGTGCGCCCCGGCCTGGTAGGCCATATCGCCGAGGCCCGTGATGTGCGCACACCCTGAAGATGGGTGCCGCACCCGGATCCAACCACGAACTCCCCCTAAGCAGACGTCCACTCTAGAAGTACCCTCCCCCAGCATGCCCCGCGAGGGAAAGAAAAACCCTCTGATTGGCTGCTAGCAAGAAGGCGCTCTGACCTGGGCTCCACTGCCGCCACCTGTCGCCCCGGGTGGAAAGGCACCTCAGGAACACAGAATGAACTGACAGCACAGTCCAGCTATGACAGAAGCTGAATTTGTACAAATCATATGGATGAGAGCTACATAGCTCTCTCATCCCCCTCTAAATTTAAGATAGCACCTGGATTGAAAGTACACAGGCGCTACACTTTATTGACCCTTTAACCCTTAGCTGGTCTGTCAGGTACCCAGAGTACCTTTTTAATCCCTTTACCCGGAAGCGAGAGGTGGCTTGTGTTCCACAGCCTGCCTTTTTTTTCCGCACCACTCTCTAGTACCTCCTGGACAGAGAATACAGTTCCAGTTGCTTGCCTGCCTGATCTCTGCACTACAGAAACAGCAGTTTGCCTGCGGAACTCTGAATTTTGGAGCTGCACTGGGGACATTATCATCACAGTGGCATGTTTTACATTTTCTGAGTTCCTTTTTCTAATTTATTTCCTATTTTAAATAAACAGTATACATTTAGATGGGTGCACCTTTCTGCTTATAATTATATGTAGATGACATACAGAGCCACCCTCACATATCGCCCACATACAAACTAGGGATGAGCCGAACACCCCGGTGTTCGGTTCGCACCAGAACCGTCGAAGAGACTGACCTTTTGCGCGAACATTTAGAACCCCATTGAAGTCTCGAACGTTGGGACTCGAACGTTCAAATTCAAAAACGATAATTTTAAAGACCAATATTCAAGTTATTGTTTCAAAACAGCTTTAAGAAACCGGGTCTTGCCCCAGGGAACATGTATCAATGGAAAAAAAGTTTAAAAAACTGTAATTTTTTCAGGAGCAGGACTCCTGAAAAAAAGACTGGGACAGATTCACAGAGCGATTACACCTGCGTAACAGGAGATGCGCGGCGTAAGTCTAAATGTGCACGTGCGTTTCGATGCACGGCATCCCCAGAACGAGATACGCAAGAAATCTACTTTTTTTTGTCCAGCGTAATTTCGTTAGACAGGCGCATCCGTCCGCGCAAAACTGCGCTAGACAGACCATTGATTTGCTAGTCAAATATGCTAATGAGGGACTTACGGGGATCCACAAAATAACGTTGGGGCAGCGCAGGCTACGCGGTGTGCGCAACAGCAAAATGTCCTGTCTACAATTAGACCATATAAAAGCTGGTCTAAAAAGAGAAAAATCGTCTACATGTCAGATAAAGCAACACTGTTAGTGAGGAGCTCAGCAGTCACACGTGTTGCCCAACAAACTGTATGCCAACATGCCAGGGGCATCCATGCTCATAGCTATACTACTGACTTTAGATGAGCAAAGAAGGAGGAGGGCACTGAGGAGGGCACTGAGGAGGGCACAGGATTTTTTTTTTCTAAATAATTTTTTTGGCTTATATAAACTTTTCAATTTAATCTAATCTAATACAATATTCTTAGCTGATACAAGCCCCTCAATCTTCACTCTTCACTCTTCACAGGAGAGGATATATCACACACGCCTAGACATCTATGGCATGAGTGATTCTGAGGTGTCTCGCATCTTCAGATTCACCCCTCATGCCATCATGGAATTAACCACAACCCTGCAGGAGGACATCACCAGCCCAACACATGACACCACCCATGACACCCATGACCGCTACATATACAATCAGAGCCCCATCCCCACAGATTTCAAACAGAACATGTATGGGGACAGCTGGCTGGTTGGTGAGTGACATGGGTGGCAGGCATGGCTGCCCCCCCCATGATGAACACATCACAAGGGGCACATGCACTACTAACATCCTCCTGTCTTTTCCCTTCAAGGTGACTCTGCATATGCACTGGGACCCCATCTCATGACCCCATCTCATGCCAGCTCACATTATGCATCTTTGCACGTTAAACACACACATTAATCAAGGCACAATGAGAATGCATGCATGCACACCACTGTGGTCCCTAGCACACACACACCACATCCTCATCAAATTGGATTGGCACCAGTCCACCATGCAGGACTTGTGAGCAGCAACGCCACGCCAAGGCTCCAATTATGTCACTGTACATTCATACACCATTCACACGGACCTGGGGATCACTTCTCCCTGGTCCTGGGGAACCCTTCTCCACCAAAATTGAGGGTGACACCCCTTTTCCCGCAGGAATGTCACCCCCACATTCCCAAATCATACACAAACAGAACCAAAAAAAAATGGCCAGCAAAAATATAATTTAAACAAAATAACAACAAAGAAAACACATAAAAGACAAAAATCACTCTCAAAGACACGTCACAAACAAACAAACAAATGCTAATAAACAACAGAACAAAAGCACCTTGCTGTATAGGGAGGGATACAAAGGGATGTACTTTTGCAAAGGAAGTGCGTTTGTCTCTGTCTATTTATGCTGTTTGTGTAGTTCACTAATTTGCCCTAGTCGACTTCCAATTTCACTGATTGCGCCGTTCCCGAGTTGTGAGCATGCGCACAGAGGTGCTGACCATGGTCTGCTTCAAGCGCGCATGCGCGAGCCGGCCGGCCCTTCATTTGCATGGGGTCACGGCTCATTTCAATGTAACACGCCCACGTCCTTCCCAATTTGTATTACTCGCCTTGCGCCTCTGAAATAACGTTGCGCAGGTGCAAATTTCTGCGTAAAAGCGACGAGAATAGGGTGATTGCGCCGCTACATTGCGCCAGTCTAACTTAAAGGCGGTGCGCTACGCCGGTCCAATAATGCGCAGATGTACCTGAATCTGGCCCACTTTTTTTAAAACTTTTTTTCATTGATACATGTTCCCTCGGGCAAGACCCGGGTTCTCAAAGATGTTTTCACAGGCAAACTATAGACACCCAGCAGGTACAATATTTAAAGGAATTTTTTCATTTTTTTATTTTTATTTAACCACTTCCATACCAGGCACTTACGCACCTTCCCGCCCAAGCCAATTTTCAGCTTTCAGCAGTGTCGCACTTTGAATGACAATTGCGCGGTCATGCTACACTGTACCCAAACAACATTGGCGTCCTTTTTTCCCCACAAATAGAGCTTTCTTTTGGTGGTATTTGATCACCTCTGCGGTTTTTATTTTTTGCCCAACAACTAATAAAAGACTGAAAATTTAGAAAAAAAAATAAATTTTTATTTTTTTCTGTTAACTTTTTTGTAAATAAGTAAATTTTCTCTTTCAATTACGGGCACTTATATGGCGGCACTGATGGGCACTGATGAGGTAGTACTGATGGGCACCGATGAGGTGGCACTGATGGGCACCGATGAGGCGACGCTGGTATGCGGCACTGATGGGCACTCATAGGTGGCACAGATAGGCACTCATAGGTGGCACTGATGGGCACTCATAGGTGGCACTGATGGGCACTCATAGGCGGCACTGATGGGCACTCATAGGCGGCACTGATAGGCACTCATGGGCAGCACTGGGAACTCATAGGCGGCACAGAATGGCACTCATGGGTGGCACTCTTGGGTGGCACTGATGGGTACTTATGGGTGGCACAGATGGGCACTGATAGGTGGGCACTGGGCATGGATTGGCATGGATAGGTGGCACTGAAGGACACTGTGGGGTGGCACTGATGGACTTTGAGGGGTGGCACTGATGTATCTGTTGCCAGTCAGTGCCCATGTGTGGGCACTGACTGGCATCTTTCTTTTTTTTTACCTGTATTTTTTTTTTAATCCTGATGGTTTTTTTTTTGCCCTGCCAGTGTGGGCATCCCTGGTGGTCTAGTGTGGGCATCCGAGGGGGGCTGCGCTGATAAACAATCAGCGCGAACCCCCCCTGTCAGGAGAGCCGCCGATCGGCTCTCCTGTACTCGCGTCTCTCAGACGCGAGTGAGGAAGAGCCATCTACGGCTCTTCCTGTTTACATCGTGATCAGCCGTGATTGGACACGGCTGATCACGTGGTAGCGAGCCTTCGCCGGAGACTCGTTACCGAGATCGAAGATGCAGGGTGTCAGACTGACACCCCGCATTAGCGTTCGCCGCGCTGCGCGCCCCGACGGGCGCGCATGACATGAAATCGTGCAGGATATTGGAGAATGTCCAGTCACGATTTCATAACCACTTCCCGGACGTCAATCTCCTATTGACTGGGCGGGAAGTGGTTAAACATTATTAAAATCACTGCTCCAGGAGCAGTGATTTTAATGATGCTTAAATAAAAAAAAAAAAAATGAAAAATTCCTTTAAATGTTGTACCTGCTGGGTGTCTATACCTATGATAACGTCTTTAAATAGCACAATCACCTGCCTGCCAGTAAATTAAGAATAGCTGATCTAGCTAAGCTATACAGTGTATTAATATATGTACAACTCCTAGGGATGTATATATATCCTTTACACACTGTAAATTAAGCTAAACTGACTAGCCTGCCTGCCTGCTCTATCTAGCTATATAAAAAGACTATCTCTCTGTCTGTCTGACTGCTCTCAATAACAACCGCAACACACTACACGAGGCCGCCCAGCAGGCGGCCTTATATAGTGTGGGGCGTGTGCTAAAGCCCTGAGCCATAATTGGCCAAAGCCACCCTGGCTTTGGCCAATTATGGCTCTCCGTTTTTTGCACGCTGTGATTGGCCAAGCATGCAGGGTCATAGTGCATATTTGGCCAATCATCAGCGCGCAATGCCGCAGTGAATTATGGGCCGTTGCGCGTCACTCGAATTTGGAGCGAACGACCTGTTTTTTGTTCGAATTTCGTCGAACGTACGAACAGACAATGTTCGAGTCGAACATACGTTCGTATCGAACGCGGAGATTATCCCTAATACAAACTAAACTTTTTTTTCCATGCTGTTTCTGTCCTCACTAGGGAGATTAACTCATTCTTATTGTCCTGGTAACCACTGTGACCAGGGATGAAAATGTTCTTCTGATGACAGATGTGTTTCCCTCACTTTGGAGATGAGGAATTCTCCCAGTGGGACATAGATGGCAAAAAAAACAAAAAAAAACTGACTGGGCTTTTAACCATATCCTACTACAATAAAAAAAATTAAAGGGCCAGATTCAGAACGTATTTACGTCGGCGTATCTAGAGATACGCCGCGTAAATACTAAGAATAGCCAGCGTATCTTTTTTCTGTATTCAGAAAACAAGATACGCTGGAATTCAGCTAAGATACGAGCAGCGTAAGTCTGTTACACCGTCGTATATTAGTTGCATATTTACGCTGGCCTCTAGGTGGTGCTTCCGTCGATTTATGCGTTGAATATGTAAATTAGGGAGATACGCGAACGTACTTGCTGCCAGGCGTCGTAGTTTACGTTGTTTGCGTAAGCGTTAGTCCAGCGTAAAGTTACCCCTGCTATATGAGGCACAGCCAATGTTAACTATGGACGTCGGGACAGCGTCGAATTGTACGTTGTTTACGTTGTTTGCGTAAATTGTTCGGGAATGGGGCTGTAAGTAAGTTACGTTCACGTCTTTTACATTGACTACTTGCGACATGATTTCACGCATGCGCACTGGGATACGTCCACGGCGCCGTTTAGAAAATACGTAAATTGCGTGGGGTCATGATTAATTTTAGGGTTGTCCCGATACCACTTTTTTAGGACCGAGTACAAGTACCGATACTTTTTTTCATGTACTCACCGATACCGAATACCGATACTTTTTAAATGCAGCCACGTGTCCCCAAATGCAGCCATGTCCCTTTGAGTTCAGCCATGGTCCCTCTGAGTTCAGCCATGGTCCCTCTGAGTTCAGCCATGGTCCCTCTGAGTTCAGCCATGGTCCCTCTGAGTTCAGCCATGGTCCCTCTGAGTTCAGCCATGGTCCCTCTGAGTGCTCCGCACTCCACCCCACACTCAAAAAAAAAAAAAAAAGTATTCTATTTAGGTATCAGAAGTATTAGCGCGAGTACAAGTACTAGCGCAAATACTCGGTATCGGTCCCGATACCGATACTAGTATCGGTATCGGGACAACCCTAATTCATTTACATGAATCATGCCCCCTACATGACTAATTTTAATTTGGCGCCCTTTACGCCGGCCACTTTACGCTACGCCGCCGCAAATTACGGAGCAAGTGCTTTCTGAATAAGGCACTTGCCCAAAAAACTTGCGGAGGCGTAGCGTAAAGAGCATATGCTACACTGCCGGATAGATACACAATTGTATCTGAATCTGGCCCAAAGTTTTCCCTTTAGATATTATTATTAATATTATTATTATTATACAAGATTTATATGGTGCCAACAGTTTGCATAGCGCTTTACAATGTAGAGGGTAGACAGTACAATTACAATACAGTTCAATACAGAAGGGACAGGAGGGCCCTGCTCGTGGAGCTTAGGTATACAGTATTTCAAGCCTACATCATAACCCTAAATCTAAAACCTAATTTCAAACCCCTAAATGTTCAATGTTTTAATAGCAAAATACTAAATTATCACCTGCAGCAATAATATATTAACCTGATTGGCTGCCTAAAGCATCAGCTACCACACCAAGATCTAACAAGGCCGCTAAAGACTATTGATCTTCACAGTGTGAACAATAACAAAAGGAATGCATTGATAGTCATTAAAATTTGTATGATAGAAAGGTTATTGGCCTGACCTCCTTTTTTACGCATTTACACCAATCACCAGAAAATAGCTGACAGATGCTCAGTGTGC
Source organism: Rana kukunoris (assembly GCA_029574335.1). Classification (NCBI taxonomy): domain Eukaryota; kingdom Metazoa; phylum Chordata; class Amphibia; order Anura; family Ranidae; genus Rana; species Rana kukunoris. The sequence goes on along the minus strand of CM056050.1, from coordinate 536,823,004 downwards.
TGCATCTTCTTCATGAAAATGATAAGTAGTAGGGGCAACTAGAGTGTCAAAACTGTATATATTAAAGGCTATAGAAGAGGACAGATAAGAGAAGAATGCCTTTCTTAGATATCCACAAATAAAGATGGTTGCATTATTAACCTTAAACATGAAAACGTCAGATAAGGCTGTGAATAACAATTGTATCTGTGGTACAGCAAATGTAGCTTTTATGGCACAATGGTATAGCTATGAACTGATAAATAGACAGAACAGGACAGGCTTCAACTTAATTCAAACATGTGGAGCTCCAAATATAAGATTATCTTTTAAGAATGCAAAAGCTAAAGTTTAAAGGCTAAGTCCACCTTTAAGACCATGTTACATGTTTGGGGTGTACCATGTTGGGGTGTACCATGTTACAAAGTTTGGGGTGTACCATGTACCGCACCCCACCCAAAACTGACCTTTCGACAGCGTGCTGGGGTTCTTCTCCCCTGCAGCAGCTGTCTGATTTAAAATCAATGCAGCAGTACGAGGCTCTGTCTGCAATACCATGTCATTCATTCACAGACATTGACATTGCACAGAACATCTTTGCATACCTGTACAGGTAAACACAGCCCTTGTGGGTGTATGCATTGATACCCCTGGTGTAAACAAGTCCTAAGTGTACCAGAACATTATGCCCCGTACACACAATTGGAAATTCTGACAGCAAAAGTTCGATGTGAGCGTTTGAACAGAAATTCAGACCGTGTGTATGCTCCATCTGACTTTTGCTTGAAATTTCCGCCAACAAAAGATTGAGAGCTGGTTCTCAATTTTCTCAAAATCCGATTGTCTGTAGAAATTCTGACGCATGCTCGGAAACAATTCAACGCATGCTTGGAAGCATTGAACTTAACTTTCTCGGTTCGTCGTAGTGTTGTACGTCACCGCGTTCTTGACAAACAAAAGTTCAGAGAACTTTTGTGTGACCGTGTGTATGCAAGCCAAGCTTGAGCGGAATTCCGTCTGAAAAAATCCAAGGTTTTTCCGACAGAAAATCTGATCGTGTGTACGTGGCATTAAACGACATCTCCCCTGTATTATTTGGAATAGGAGGAGGAAGGGTGTATTGTAGTCTGTCCTAGTTTGACAATACTGCTGCTACCCTATGAATCACCTTAAAGTGGTAAACATTAAAAAGCACTGACGGGCAGGGTTTTTATAACAGATAGACTAGCACATTATGACATAAATCTCATGGAGGCCCATTAAAACAACAGTGGATCTTAAAGGGGTTGTAAAGGATTTTTTTTTTCCCTAAATAGCTTCCTTTACCTTTACCCCCGAAAGGGCCGCTGGTTTGATGATGGGATCTGCATGTTGAAGTTACCCTTGCTTGGTCTAGGGATGCACCAGAACACTTTACAATAACTTGAATGTCCAGACAGGCAATAAAGATTTTCTTACGCTTTAATTCCAGGCCAACATAGTCAAGCATCAACTCTATGAAGAAGGACAGGTTGATGAATAAGAGATAGAGATTCTTAACTTTTTTTTTTTTTTTTGTATTTTTGTGCGTGAACTCGAGAGAGAGGAGCCGGACTGCAGGAGTTGGGAGTAGGCAGACCCTCCCCCCGGAGGCAATCGCCATCCTTCTCCATGCCCCTGGTGGCAATGGCGGGTGTGAGGGGGGGCCTCCCACTCACCCCGCCCTACCTGCTCCTCTTGGGAGCCCAACTGGGGCCCAACGGGACCCCAATGGGGCAGAGGGACTCCCCCTATGAGGGAGTGAGGGGGCCTAGCCCACCCAGCCCCGTAGGTCCTTTGCCTCTCTTTATTTTAGGAGACCGCATGGCCAAAGTGCGTGTGTGTTAAACCAATTTCATGTGCGTGCAAGTGTGGTGGTTTTTGTGGGGGGGGGGTGGGCGTACTAAGCACAGGCGTACCTTGCATAGCACACCCACCGGGAGCCGGGCTGAGACCACCAAACTCAATTCACATGTAGCCGAGACCGGGATCCGAACCCTTGGCTGCAGGGTGAACGGTTTGTCAGCGCAGTGCCAATCACGTTGAGCCACCACAGCTCCCGAGATAGAGATTCTTGATGTCAGGCCTGGAAAAACACACACCGCAACTCAGTCCGGCACTGCGTCGCTTTAACTCACAATTGCGCGGTCGTGCAACGTGGCTCCCAAACAAAATTTACGTCCTTTTTTCCCCACAAGTAGAGCTTTCTTTTGGTGGTATTTGATCGCCTGTGCGATTTTTATTTTTTGCGCTATAAACAAAAAAGAGCGACAATTTTGAAGAAAAATACAATGGCCTAGATTCACAAAGCGATTACGCCTGTGTAAATGTTGTTAGACAGGAGTAATTTCGATTTACGAGCGTTTTTACGCTAGTCGAAATCCTCAAACCATGAAAAGACACCTGCGTGCTAAATTTCGACTTTATTACGTGTTAGTACGCCTTCAGATCTACGCTGCCTGAAAATTGCGGCCACTGGGCGGACTTCCTGTTGTTTTTCACCTTCATGGTATGCTAATGAGCTTTTGCCTGGAATCCACAAAATTTCGCTCTTCAAACGCAATCTCTTACGGCACCTTTAGTCATCTTTTTTTTCCGTTTCACTATACCAGCTTTTTGCTGGTCTAATATTAGACAGCCCATGTTAAGTATGGCCGTCGTTCCCGCGTCGAATTTCAACGTTTTTCGATTTCTTTTATTATTTTTAACGTAAGTCGTCCGGGAATAGGAATGTTCGTAAACGCCGCTACTCAAACAACGAATGACGTCACGACGTGATTTCGCGCAATGCACGGCGGGAAATTCCTGAACAGAGCATGCGCAGTTCGATCGTCGCGGGGACGCGCTTAATTTAAATGCTTCACGCCCCCTACTCACGTATTTCGATTGCGCGGCGGAAAAAAAATACGATACAATAGCGTACGCGCAAAAAAACTACCTGAATTCGGCGTAGAGTCTGGTGATAGACGGCAGCGTAGCGTATTTCGATTACGCAGCGGAAGATTACATCTATGTGAATCTGCCCCAATATTTTTTACTTGTTGCTATAATAAATATCCCAATTAAAAAAAAAAACACATTTTTTTTTCTCAGTTTAGGGCGATACGTATTCTTCTACATATTTTTGGTTAAAAAAAAAAAAAAATCGCAATAAGCGACTGGTTTGCGCAAAAGTTATAGCGCTTACAAAATAGGGGAGAGAATTATTATTTTTTATTTTATTTTTTTTACTAGAAATGGCGGCGATCTTTTTATTGGTACTGCGACGTTATGGCGGACACATCGGACACTTTTGACACATTTTTGGCGCCATTCACATTTATACTGCGATCAGTGCTATAAATATGCACTAATTACAGTATAAATGTGACTGGCATTGAAGGGGTTAACACTAGGGGGTGAGAAAGGGGTTAAATGTGTATGCTAGGTGTGTTCTAACTGTGGGGGGAGGGGGGGTGACTGGGGGGGTGACCGATCTGTGTCCCTATGTAAGAAGGAACACAGATCGGGCTCCTCCTCTCCAGAGACAGGACGCTGTCTCTGTGTAACACGGCAATGAGAGATGATCTATGAGAGATCATCTCTCATTGGCCCACAGATCGCATCGCAAACGGCCACTCTGATTGGCCGTTCGCCGCGATCTGTGATTGGCCGTGTCCAAGGGACACGGACAACACAGGGCTTCCCTGCAGCGCGCTCTACAGCGCGCGCTGGGAACGCCAGAATGACATGCCGTCAAATGACGGCATGTTGGATATTCAGGCCCGCGCTGTTGCCGTCATCCGACGGTAGCGAAGGCCTGAAGTGGTTAAGTCAAGAAGTGTGCTAAAAAAATGGAAATAAAATAAATGAAGCCACTACATATAAGGACTAGTAAGCTGCAATATTTAATATTTTTGCTCTTGGCTATAGATACACATTATAATATGATTTCATTTAAAACATTTCTTCTGTATCTAGATGTCATAAAAATGTTATTGATAAGCTGACTGTATATAATAAAGAGATGAAAGACACTCTTTAATAAAAAGCCCTTCTCACAGACATTGCCAATGTTGTATTTTTTGTGTGTTATTGTATGTTTTCTATCTCTATGTTTTATGTTGTTAACATCTACCTTTGCACGTATGTATTTATTTTAATTGTTTTAGCATGTATTTAAAAATCTTGTTAAGATATCTTCATGATCCTGAGAAAGGCGGCATTCGAGGAAACATGACAAGCAAGAGAAAATACGGATTGCCCAAATAATTCATATATTCAAATTTTTGGGAGTGTTCTTCCATACAGTATATTGTACCGCTTCATTAAAATAAGGGTATTTTTTTTTTCAATGAACATTGAAGGCATGTCAATAGATGTTGGGATTTTATTCTTATATGTGTTATTCCATTATTTTGATTTTGTTAATACACTTTTGTTATTACATTTTTAATATATTGTCTCCCTGGTGTATCAGTAAAGTCCAACCAATTTTTCAATAATATTTTTGTATGTATTTTGGGATGTGGTGGCCCTCTGTCTTGTTACTAGGTGGTTATTTAGCGACGCGCGCGCATCAGGCGCATCTCCGAGATGCCGAAACGCGTGCCTGGCGGTCGCGATGTCCGACAGGTACCCGCCGATCGGCAGTTTTAGAGCAGGGACGTGGAGCTCTGTGTGTAAACACAGAGCTCCACGTCCTGTCTGGGAGAGGAGACAGATGCTGTGTCCCTTGTACATAGTCCCTTAGAACACACCCAGGATACACATTTAACCCCTTCCTTGCCCCCTAGTGTTAACCCCTTCCCTGCCAGTCACATTTATACAGTAATTAGTGCGTTTTTATAGCACTGTTCGCTGTATAAATGTGAATGGTCCCAAAAATGTGTCAAAAGTGTCCCATGTGTCCGTCGCAATATTGCAGTCCTGACAAAATTCGCAGATCGCCGTATTACTAGAAAAAAAAAATTGTCAGAATTTTATTCCCTATTTTGTAGCCACTATAACCTTTGCGCAAACCAATTACTATACGCTTATTGCAATTTATTTTATTTTTTTTACCAAAAATATGTAGAATGCATATCGGCCTAAATTTTTTTTTTTTTTAATTGATATTTATTAGATATTTTTTATAGCAAAAAGTAAAAAATATTGTGGTTTTTTTTTAAATTGTCGCGCTTTTTTGTTTATAGTGCAAAAAATAAAACCCGCAGAGGTGATCAAATACCACCAAAAGAAAGCTCTATTTGTGGGGAAAAAAAGGATGTCAATTTTGTTTGGGAGGCACGTCGCACGACTGCGCAATTTTAATTTAAAGCAACGCAGTGCTGAAGACTGAAATTTCGCCTGGGCAGGAAGGGGGTATGTGCCCAGTAAGCAAGTGGTTAAACATTCTTACTTCTTATGCCCTGTACACATGATCAGACCTTTGTCCAAGCAAATTCACATCGGAATGTTCTCTATGTAAACTCCGATGGAATTCATCAGAATTTCCGATGGGGCATAAACACGGTCGGAATTTCCGATGAAAAAAGTCTGTCAGACTTTTTCCATTGGAAATTCCGATCGCATGTACAGGGCTTCACAGCAGAACTAAGAATATTAGAATTTATTATATACATAAAAGATAAATTGGGAGTGATGGGAAAAAAATCAGTTATTAATGAAGAACACATGATGAGGGCAGGTTTCGTCATAGAAAATTACAATATATATATAAAAAAAAAAATAACAAAACACTATTAGCAGTATAGCTGCAGAAAACTGGTAGCATTATTATATCACACATTTTGTAATTGACATCCATGGCCATCCTGTAGATAAAATAAATCATTAAACAACCCCATCTACACCCCATCAAGCTCTGTAGCTTATAGACTATAGCAGCGACTTACGTGTTTGTACTACCCTAAATATAGCCCTTTGAACTGAATTGCAATTGATGCCAGTTAAAACGGCTGCCTGTACTTTGAATTGACCTTATTTACTTGGGATTGAAGGAAGTTCCAACTAACATGGATTTTTGTTCGCTGGTTGAATATTACACAGCAAACAGATTTTTAGGGTTATATATATTTTTTCACCTTTTGCTTGAATTTTAGTCCCTAGTGCAAATTGTATATTGAATTGGAACTGGCTACAGCAGGTTTTTGTATTTTTCAATATACTGTATGAATTTACCTTGAAATACATATATTATTGATTCTGCTATATTGTGTAAACCGTTGAGCTTGATTTTTTTTTTCTTCAGTAAAAATATTATGCCCCACTTGTATGTATTTGTTCTGTGTTGTATTGAATGGCATTAGGTTATTATTGTTTTGTAGTATACTGATATATAGTGGCAGGTTTACTGCAACTTGTTTACTATCTAATCTAAACACTTTCAATTTGTGTGCAATCAGGCATCCCTTGCACTACATAGCTGAAGGTAATTCTAAAGGAAATATATTAAGAAAATTGTATAATGTATGGCCAGCTTTAGTTATTCAGTGCCCAGGAATGCCCTTGCATTAAGATGGCCCTGCTGATACCAATAATGAAGCATAATTCTGCCCACTGACAAGAATGAGTGGGTGCAAATTCCTCCACTGACACCAATGAACAAGCACAATTCCTCCCAATGACACTAACAATGGGACACAATTCCTCCCAATGACACTAACAATGGGACACAATTTCTCCCAATGACTTTGACATGGCGTCCAATATAACCAACGATGGGGCAAAATTACTCCCACTGACACAAAGATGGGGCATTGTTTTTTCCCATATACGTTGGGACTTTTTCTACTTCCAGTGGCCACAGTCTGGCCCTCCTAAAGTCTCTAGGACAGTAAACTGGCCCTTTGTTGAGAAAGTTTGAAGACCCATGGTCTAAACTGATTAAGAAATTATTTTTTTTACAAAAAAAATTTGGATATTTATTATAGCAAAAAGTAACAAAATATATATATAATATTATATAAAATTAAAACCGCAGAGATGATCAAATACCACTAAAATAAAGCTCTTTTTGTGAAAAAAAAAAGACATAAATTTTGTTTGGGTACAACGACGCAGGGCTATATCGCAAAAAATGGCCTGGTCATTAAGGGCGTCAATTCTTCCGGGGCTAGGTCAGCATGTGACTATACATTCTAAACAGACTGGATCTAAAGAGGTATGTCAATGCACAAAGTGGCATTTGAAACAGAACAATCAACGCTGTCATATTGCAGGACGGTTGTGGATGTGACTACAAGATTACCGTATTTGCTGGTGTATAAGACCACCCCCTAATTTTCCAGCTAAAATGTTGGTTTTGGGATATACTCGCCATATAAGACTACCCCCTTCATACTAGTCTGTCTGGAAGCTGAGAGGTAGCCAGAACAACCGCTGACAGGAACAACCGCTGACAATAAACATTGCCATTGCCTACCTTACTGTGCCATTATACATGTCTTACTGTGCCGTTAGTAACATGACTCACTGTGCTGTTAGTAACATGCCTCACTGTGCTGTTAGTAACATGCCTCACTGTGTCATTAGGAATATGCTTCGCTGTGCCATTAGGAACATGCCTCACTGTGCCATTAGGAACATGCCTCACTGTGCCATTAGGAACATGCCTCACTGTGCCATTAGGAACATGCCTCACTGTGCCATTCCATTCCCTGCCTCAATCTTCCTACCTTCTCCTGTATGCACAGTATGTCAGACGGCGGCCATCCATGATTCAAAAGCCGCGCCTCCTCCTCAGGCTGTTCCGTGATAGGCGGAACACTCGTTTTCCCAGCAGAGCCTCTGTTCAGTGTTCCGCCTATCACAGATGTCCTCTCGTCCGAGGGTGAGGATGAGAAGGCATCCATTATAGGCAGAACACTGAAGGCTCTGCTGGGAAAACGAGTGTTCCGCCTATCACGGAACAGCCGGGAGGAGGAGGCGCGGCTTTTGAATCATGGATGGCCGCCGTTTGACCACAGGTACCCGGCGTATAAGACAACCCCTGACTTTTGGGGCATTATTTTACATACAAAGGGTCGTCTTATATGCCAGAAAATACGGTAGTGATACAGTAAAGCTACCAGTTTTAATTGATGCTTACTGTTAGTTGTAGCCCTAGTCCCTTTTTCTCTTTTAAACACATGAATATTAAAGTTTGCCTTGATATTGTGTGCCTCCAACAAAAGGCCTGTGCCCTTGTGGCTTTTTATTATGCAGGAGGAATTCAAGATCAATCAGATTGTCAAAAATGACGCGCATCTTTGTAAAGCTGTCAGACTGACTCATTCTGAAGGACAACCATATACTTCAAAAACGATATAAGGAAACCCTCTTGATTAAACAAAAAATATTTTTCCTGCAGACTTTTGGCCACCCTAATTAATGCTAACATAAAAGTCTTTGTGCTTATCATGCTCATTCAAAATACAAACTTGTGCACATTTACTAGTTATATTATTAATAATTTTAGCATGTAGAAAACCTTTGGTAGTTAAATGATGACTATACTATACTAACAAGGATAGTATAATCCAAAAGGCTAGTGTTGCAATGCCTATTAAATATCTTTGCTACAGAGAATTTAAAGCAAAATTTCAGTCAGCTATAAAAAAAATCGACGGCACTGCTATTTGGTTGGCTATCAATGTAAAAACATAGATAAGGTATGTATAGATAATTAATTAAACCCACAACAGTAAAATCAGTCTGTATATGCAGTAAAGCATGCTTGTTATACTCACTATGGAACCCAAGGGGTTAATTCTTTGTGTAAAAAAGCTGTTTGACTCTGTCTGTCATCTTTTATGGTCCCCAATCCATCTGCTGATATTACAGAGCCTTAGGGGCAAGCTGCATATGCTCAGTTTGGTGTGTATTGCTAGAGAGTTTTTTTTGGGAGGGTGCATATGATCAGCCCAGCGCCAATCCGCACTGTCCAGACAGAGGTTCAGGGGTTAAGCAGCCTCATAGAACAGTCAGAGGAGAGAGAAAACTCCTCCTACAAGATTTTAAAGGGTCACTAAAGGAAATTTTTCTTTTGCTAAATAGCTTCCTTTACCTTATTGCAGTAATGGTTTCATGTCCTCATTGTTCGTTTTTGCTTAGATGTTGCTGTAATTGCTCTCTGTTCTGGACACTTCCTGGTTGCCTGTTTCCTTATAACCACAGTACTGGGAGCTTTATCACTGTGGTCACTAATCAAGGAGGTGTGATTACTGTGTGTCTAAAACCCCTCAGCACCAATCCAGTTTCATTTTACAAACCATCACTGCCCTCTATTGGCTCTCTGGCTCTGTACATCAGAGAGACAGGAAACAACAGCAAAAATGAAACTAGAACTGTAGGCACATTATATGATTGATTTTTATCTATTTTTGATAATTTTTAAAAGGAATCAGTTAACTATTATGGCCCAGATTCACAGGGAGTGGGCACACATTTACGCCGGCGTAGCGCACACACATTATGCTACGCCGGCGCAGCGCGGAGAGGAAAGCACTGCATTCAGCAAGCCATTGCTCACCAAACGTTGCCAGCGTAGCGTATTTTCGAAGGCGCAGGCCAGCGTAAGTGGAAGTGGGCGTGATCCATGTTAATGAGGTTTGACCCCATGCAAATGATGGGCCGAGCGCCAGACAAGTATGCATAACGAACTGCGCATGCTCTGGGCATGCTCACAACCACGTCGGAACAACTGCCTAAGATACGCCGGATCACTGTGTACACCATTAACGTAACCTACGCCCAGCCAGACACACGTCCAATGTAAAATACGCCGGCTTGTGTTCCCTGGTGCAGACCTGAGCATGTCTGTTGCTGAGTTGCACCTCCTTTATGGGGAAAAACTTTACGCCGGACGTACAACTTACACGCACCGCACGTAGCCTGCGTCGGGTGCACGTACGTTCGTGAATCGCCATATTTACTTCATTTGCATGTTTAAATGGCTAATCAATGGGAGCGGCACCATGCACCCAGCCAAAATGTACGCCCACCCTACGCTGGCGTAAGCAAGTTACATCGGTGGCGTGTAGCCTGGTTTTAGGCGTATCTCTGTTTGTGGGTCTGGCGCACAGATACGACGGCACACATTTGCACTTACGTTGGCGTAACTTGTTATACGTTGGCGTAAGTGCTCTGTGAATCCGGGCCTATATCTCTATACTAGTGTTGCTCACGAATATTCGCATTGCGAATATTCGTTACGAATATTGCATATTCGAGTATTCGCGAATAAATCGAATATCGCGGTGAATATTCGCTATTGCGAATATTCATATTTTTTTAAATTTATTTTTAAAACAGATCACATCCTAGTGATCTCCATCGACGTCTAAAAGCATTGCTGGTATGATTAGAGACCCTGGGCCGAGTAGCTGAGGCGATCCTTTTATGTTGCCGAATATTCGCAATGCGAATATTCGTATTACGAATATTCGCGAATACTTTCTCTGCCCTTCTGTGTTTTGTGTATAAAAAATAAATTAGCTTTAGTTTAGTCATATAAGTTTGTGTAAGTAGAGTTAGTGTTTAGTGCATATTAGTTTAGTAATCCAGGAAATGATCTCCGTTTTCGCGTGTTGACGAGAATTTCGCAATCAATTTCGCATTCGCATTAGCGAAATTTCGCATTCGCATTAGCGGAATTTCGCAAAATGTTTTTTTTGATAAAATATCACGAATATTCGATATTAATGAATATTTCGCGAATATTCTATTATATATTCGTGAAATATCGCAAAATCGAATATGGCGTATTCCGCTCATCACTACTCTATACCATGTAAACAGTCATTTCAGCCCAAAAAATGTTTTCCTTTACAACTCCTTTAAGTGGTAGTAAAGTCTTCTTTTTGACTTGATATAATAAGGCTTACCTGTAGGTACAGTGAATATCTACTAAACATGCACTGTTTGGGAGATATTCACACTGCATGCAGCCATTGACTTCACCAGAGCAAGCACTCTGAAGGGAAGGCATACCTGTGCCGGCCCTTTAGAGGTTTGTGCCACGGCCCTGATGTCATCGTGGCTCGGCCAATCAGATGGCCGAAGCACTCAAACCTGGAAGGAAGACCGGGTGAAGATGGAGGCCCTGCCAGTGGTGACAGCGTGCTGCTGGAGGGCATCAATCCTCAGGTAAGTATTTTATAATGTGTTAATATGCAATGCAAACAGACACATTATGCCATTTTCTTGTAGGTTTTTTATTTCTTTTTTTTTAAAGAAACCGCTTTAACCAGTGCTCAGCCTGTCAATGATATGATATGATGACTGCTGATGAGAAAGGGAATTTAGCAGTTTATATTTACTAAAATAATTGCATTTCCATGTTCTGCGTATTGTGTGAGACCAGATATAGTGAATGCAGGGTCCTGGGTTTAGTAACATTTTAGTATATAGGGGAGGCAAGGGCTGTCAACATGGAATTTGATCTTTATAGCTGGCGGCAGTTCAGTTTTAAGTGCTTGTTGGAAGTAAACTAATTTGCAACCCACTAAAATCAATGTGCTGCAAATATAATAATAGGTAACAAAGAGTTAACTCTTTCAGAGAAGAAATGTAATCACCAGTGTGGTCCGCACCCTTCCCTGGCCACAAATGTCTACCTGTCCTCGAAAAGATCCCCATAATCAGTGAAAGGATTGTTTCTTTTTTCAAAGAAATGGACCAGCATCAGTTGCCAGATATTTTGGAGTATGCTGAAAAATCTCTCTGACCAACTCAACAGCCCATGCCTGTCACAGCCAGCCCAGTACTCTGTGTTAGGGCTCGAAAAATCGAAACACCAGCTTAACCACTTGCTGACTCAGGACCCCCCAAATTATATATATATTTAGCAGAGACCCTAAAATAAAATGGCGACTGTTGCAAAATTGTATGTCACACTGTATTTGCACAGTGGTCTTTCAAAAGCTATTTTTTGGAAAAAATACTTTAATTAATTAAATAAAACAAATACTTAATTTTGCTTATTTATTTTTTGTAGAATGTAAAAGGTGCTACTCTGGGTAAATAGATGTGTCATGCTTTAAAATTGCGCACGCTCATGGAATGGCGATGAACTACGGTACTGAGAATTCTCTATAGGAGAGGCTTTACATTTTTTTACAGGTTACCTCTTTATAGTTACAGAGCAATACTTCAGCAATACCTCACAAGATTGGAGCTCCTCTTTAAGAAAAAAAAATTGGCGCGGTGCAATCCCCCCCCCCAAGCCATAACAGACCCTTATCCGATCATGCAGGCCAGCAAGTCAGGAAAGGGGGGACAAGTGAGCATCCACCCTCCTAAACCATACTAGGCCACATGCCTTCAACATGCCCCTCAGTTATTTAACCACTTCAATACCGGGCCATTGTCATATGACATCCACAAAGGGGATCTCCCTGGACTTCATATGATGTCCTAGACTTTGGGGGGAATATCTGAATGATGCCTGCCGATGATTCTGCACAACAGCGGTTCCACCACTTGATCATTCTTATAGGCGGCGGGAGAGGACATCCCCCCCCCTCCCGCCGCCAGCCGGTGCTTCTCCGGGCTCTCCCGTGCCATCGGGGGCCCGGAGAATGAATTGTCCCGCGCTAGCTGGAACCATAGTGATGACTGGTGACCAGTCATCTCTATGACCGTTGGAGGACCCCGGCGCAATGTGATGACGTCGCGCCCGGGTCCTGTAAGTAAACAAAGCTGCAATTACGGCTACTAAGCAACAGTATTCATGAGATCGATGAATTTTTTTCACCGATCTCATGGTTTCCAGCCTGGAGGAGAGATGTGAGGTCTTACTGACCCTGCATCTCTCCATAAAGAGGACCTGTCACACACATTCCTATTACAAGGTTTACATTCCTTGTAATAGGAATAAAAGTGATAAAAAAAATAAAAAAATAAATAAAAAAAGTGTAAAAAAAAAAAAATATGAAAAAAATAATAATAATAATAAAAAAAAATTAAAACGCCAATGTCCCCGGGAGCTCGCACGCAGAAGCGAACGCACACGCAAATCCCGCCAACATATGTAAACGCTGTTTAAACCACATATGTGAGGTATCGCCGCGTGCGTTAGAGTGCCAGCAACAATTCTAGCACTAGATCTCCTCTGTAAATCTAAACTTGTAACCTGTAAAAAATTTCAAAGCGTTGCCTATGGAGATTTTTAATTACCGAAGTTTGGCGCCATTCCATGAGTGTGCGCAATTTTAAAGCGTGACATGTTAGGTATCTATTTACTCGGTGTAACATAATCTTTCACATTTTACAAAAAAATTGGGCTAACTTTACTGTTCTGTTCTTTTTTTAATTCATGAGACAGTTTTTTTCCCCAAAAAAGGCGTTTGAAAAATTATTGCGGAAATACCGTGCAAGATAAAACGTTGAAATGACCGTCGTTTTATTCCCTAGGGTTTCTGCAAAAAAAAAAAATATATAATGTTTGGGGGTTCTTCGTAATTTTCTAGCAAAAAAATTATGATTTGTACATGTAGGAGAGAAGTGCCAGAATAGGCCCGGTATGGAGGTGTATATAAAAGCCCCGGTATTGAAGGGGTTAAGAACAGTCAGACAATGGAGCAGACAGAGGACGGGAGCCTTTGTCAGGAGTGTATCGTTTTTTTAAACTGTTTTAGGGTCGACGGTGGCAGTGATCATCGTGATTGACAATGGATCTACAGTACATCGGGGGACATTTGTTTTTTATATAAAGGACTTGTAAAAATCTGCTTACTGACTTTTTTTAAATATACTTTTTTTTTTGAACACACTAGAGTGAAAGGCCCAGATTCACGTACATCTGCGCATTATTGGACCGGCTAAGCGCACCGCCTTTACGTTAGACTTGCGCAATTTTGCCGCGTAATCACCCTATTCTCGTAGCTTTTGCGCAGAAAATTGCGCATGCGTAACGTTATTTCAGAGGCGTAAGGCGGAGTAATACAAATTGGGAAGGACGTGGGCGGGTTACATTGAAATGAGCCGTGACCCCATGCAAATGAAGGGCCGGCCGGCTCGCGCATGCGCGCTTGAAGGAGACCATGGTCAGCTCCGCTGTGCGCATGCTCACAACTCGGGAACGGCGCAATCAGTGAAATTGGAAATGGACTAGGGCAACTTAGTGAACTACGCAAACAGACAGACACAAACGCACTTGCATTGCAAAAGTACATCCCTTTGTCCCTTCCCATTTAACCAAGTGCTTTTGTCCTGTTGTTCGTTGCGTTGTGTTTTGTATTTGTCAGATTAGTGTTCTGTGTGATCAAGTGTTTGTTAGTAGATCTTTGAAAGTGTTTTTTGATAAGTGTTTGAGAGACTGTTTGTTTGATATATTTCTGTTCGTTTGTTTTCTTGCTGATTTTGTTTTTGTGACTGTTTTTTGCTGAGTGCTTGTGTGATTTTTTTGGGTGTTAGTTTTCTCTTTGTGTGTGTTCTTGCTTGATTGGTTGTGCTTGTTTTTGTGACTGATTTTTGTTGACTAGGAGTGAGTTTTTTTGGAAGTATGACAGAGAGAAAGCGAAAACTCAATTTTACTGTGGGGGAAAAAAGAATTCTTGCCCAGGCCATTAGCGATTATGGCGTTTCCTCCATGGCCCGGACAGTGCCAACACCACCCCGGCCAGGAGGAGGGAGATTTTGGACCTCATCACTGAGCAGGTCAATTCAGCGGGGGAGGGGGAGACACGGACCCGGTCTGGGATTGACAAAAAAATTAATGACCTCCGGCGTCTAGTCAAACAGAAGCTGTCCAAAATGCATGCTAATGCCAGGGGCACAGGAGGGGGCCCACCATGCCGTATTAGGCTGACAGCGGAGGAGCGTGCGGTGGCCCTGACCTTTCATCGGCATGAAGTGGAGGGCCTGCCCGGCTTTGACTCAAGTACGGAGCCCGTGGTGCCAGGTAAGTATTTTTTTTAATATCAGGTGTGTAGCATGTGTGGGGGTGGGGGTGAAAGGGAATATGTGGCAAGTGTGTGGATCCTCCAACCTGTGAATGTTTTGTGTCATCCACAGATGTGCAGGAGGGTGCAGGGCCATCTGGCCTGACCGCACCATCCCCAGGACAGCAGCCTAATGAGGCCCCCCCAACAAGGCCGGAGTCTGCGGAGGAGGTTCAAGAGGAGGAGGAGAATCATGAGGAGGAGGAGTCCATGTCAGGCACTGGACTTTTGGTTTTTGAGGACTCTTCCCCTCTGGCTGGCAGCAGGCAGCCCTCCCTAAGGGGGAGCCCCCCCCTCCTCCCCCAACATGGCTCCCCTCCCAAGGGCCTCCCCTTCTCCCCGGCCACAAGCATCAGCTGGAGGCAGGAAGTCGTCCCAGAACACCAGGGGGGTGGCCGATCTCCTGCCCGCCACTCTGAGAAGGGACCAGGCCCTTCAGACCCGCCATCTACGACAGGTCAGCCAGACATTGGTGCGGATGGAGGAGAGCATGTCCTCCATCAAGGATACGCTGGGGAACCTGGACTCCCACTCCCGGGCTTTCACAACCTGCCTAAATGACCTGCAGACTACATCAGCAGGCGTTGGGCAGGATGTGAGGGCCCTTACCCAGGCTATCCAGGCCAACACGGCAACACTTGGTGCTGCCCTGGACAGAATAGCCGTGGCCTTGGAGGGCAGGCCGCCAGGGGCTGCTCCTCCTTCCCCGGTTTTCCCCCTCCCCATGAGTCTCCCCTGAGGAGCCGGGGCCGTGGCCAGGGGCGCCCCAGGCGTGGCTCACGTAAAGGGCAATAATTTTTTTTCCCCTTTTTTGTTTTTATTTATTTTCTTTTTTTTTGCTGGAAATTTTTTGATTTTGCTGGTCATTTTTTTTTGTGGGTTGTGAATGCTGTTTGAATGTGGGGGTGACATTCCTGCCGGAAAAGGGGTGTCACCCTCAATTCTGGTGGAGAAGGGTTCCCCAGGACCAGGGAGAAGTGATCCCCAGGTCCGTGTGAATGGTGTATGAATGTACAGTGACATAATTGGAGCCTTGGCGTGGCGTTGCTGCTCACAAGTCCTGCATGGTGGACTGGTGCCAATCCAATTTGATGTGGATGTGGGGTGTCTGTGCTAGGGACCACAGTGGTGTGCATGCATGCATTCTCATTGTGCCATGATTAATGTGTGTGTTTAACGTGCAAAGATGCCCAATGTGAGTTGTCTCCTGGCTGCTCTTCCCTCAGAAGACGGGGTAGCCTCGGTTAGGGGGGGATTGTCTGGTTAAGGGGTCAGGGCATCACGTAGGTCAATCTGCAGGCCCTTTCTTACTACGAAGTTGTGCAGCATGCAACATGCACCGATGATCTGGCACACGAAGTTTGGGGAATACAAGAGGGTACCCCCAGACTTATCCAGGCATCGGAAACGTGACTTCAGGAGGCCAAAGGTGCGCTCCACCACTGCTCGTGTTTGGGCATGCGCTTGATTGTATCTTTCCTCTCCTGGGGTTTGGGGGTTCCGGATAGGAGTCATGAGATGGGGTCCCAGTGGATATGCAGAGTCACCTGTAAGGGAAAAGACAGGAGGATGTTAGTCATGCATGTGCCCCTTGTGATGTGTGCATCATGGGAGGAGATAGTCATGCCTGCCACCCATGTCACTCACCAACCAGCCAGGTGTCCCCATACACGTTCTGATCGAATTCCATTCGGATGTGGCATTGATTGTATATGTAGCTGTCATAGCTGGACCCTGGGTGTTTGGCACGGACGTGCCATATGAGGCCTTGGGCATCGACTATCACCTGTACGTTGATGGAATGCCAATGCTTCCGATTGCGGTACATGTGCTCTGTCTCCTGGGGGGGCTGGAGTGCCACATGTGTGCAATCAATGGCACCCACAGTGTGTGGGAATCTGGCAATTCTGTAGAAATCTGTCATTGCCTTCAGCCGCAGGTCCTCAGTGGTGGGTTTGATGATTTGGTTGGCCATGCGTCTGAGGATTGCAGGGACAACCTGGTGCACACATCTGCTCATGGAGGATTGTGACATCCCAGCCACCACTCCACTTGTACGCTGAAAAGAGCCACTGGCAAGGAAATGGAGTGTTGCCATGACCTTGACCAGTGGCTGCACTGCATGTGAGCGTTGTGTTCAGCTGGTGATGTCCTCCTGCAGGGTTGTGGTTAATTCCAGGATGACATGAGGGGTGAATCTGAAGATGCGATACACCTCAGAATCACTCATGCCAAACAGGTCTATACGGGTGCGGTATATCCTCTCCTGTGCCATCCTCCGTGCCCTCATCCTTCTTTGTTCATCTAAAGTCAGTAGTATAGCTATGCGCGACGATGCCCCTGGCATGTTGGCATACAGATTGTTGTGCAACACGTGTGACTGCTGAGCTCCTCACTAACAGTGTTGCTTTATCTAACAAGTAGACTTTTTTTCTCTTTTTAGACCAGCTTTTATATGCTCTAATTTTAGACAGGACATTTTGCTGTTGCGCACACTGCCCGTAAGTCCCTCATTAGCATATTTGACTAGCAAATCAATGGTCTGTCTAGCGCAGTTTTGCGCGGACGGATGCGCCTGTCTAACGAAATTACGCCGGACCAAAAAAAGTAGATTTCTTGCATATCTCGCTTTGGGGATGCCGTGCATCGAAACGCACGCGCACATTTAGACTTACGCATGCGCATCTCCTGTTGCGCAGGCGTAATCGCTCTGTGAATCTGGGCCAAAGTTTTTTTTAAATGTCCTTTTTTTTTACCAAACTACTTTAAAGCAATCAAGCTTTATCAATATAACATTTGTAGGAAATCGGATAAGGGCATTTCCAGCTAATTAAAAACTGACAAATTACATTGTACTTGCATAAAGAATAATCAATCCTTCATTACTGGTGTAAAGGACACTGTGGCATTTTCATTCTGTACATAAATTAGTGCAGGTCATTTACATTTTGGTAGTTCTTTTTTAATTTATTTATTAAAGAACTTCTCAACTGTTGCATGTCTTTTTTTAAAGGTTGTAATTATTTTTTTGAAAGAGTATGTAGCTCTACCCCTGGAAGAACCGCTTAAAGGGGTTGTAAAGGAATTTTTTTTTTTCCTAAATAGCTTCCTTTACCTTAGTGCAGTCCTCCTTCACTTACCTCATCCTTTCATTTTGCTTTTAAATGTCCTTATTTCTTCTGAGAAATCCTCACTTCCTGTTCTTCTGTCTGTAACTCACCACCGTAATGCAAGGCTTTCTTCCTGGTGTGGGGAAAGCCTCTTGAGGGGGGAGGGGACGAGCAGGCAAGTCAGGACACTCTACTTTGCAGATAGAGAAAGGAGCTGTGTGTTAGTGGGTGTCCTGACACTCCTGCTCATCCCCTCCCCCCTCAAGAGGTGTTCTCCACAACAGAAAGAAAGCCTTGCATTACGGTGGTAAATTACAGACAGAAGAACAGGAAGTGAGGATTTCTCAGAAGAAATAAGGACATTTTAGGCTAAATCGAAGGATGAGGTACAGTAAGTGAGGGAGGACTGCACTAAGGTAAAGGAAGCTATTTAGGGGAATTTATTTTTCCTTTACAACCCCTTTACTGTAAGTGTGTTCAGTCCGTTACTCTGCCTCTCAAACCCAGTAACAGCCTTAGCTCCCTCTGGCACACCTGGCAATAGAATAAGTGCAATATCCAATGAGAAACACACACGTTTTAATAAAACACAGAAATCGTTTTTACTGCAATATTTCTGTGGAAATGTAACACACAGTAACAAAATATATGTTCAAGCAATGCAATGGGAGAGCACTAACTGAGGTTATTAACAATATAGCTCAACACTATATTCAGGCTGCTTTCAGGGGATTCAAAACCTAAAAATAACCCCAAAAGCAAAGGCAAACACTTTAATAACAATAAATCACAATATGGCAATCTGTACCAGATTGATTACTTTTACTCAGGTTGGCTCTATGAGTCCAGGCAGGAGGACAGCAGAGAAATGACTCACTTTGTGTCCGACCTCACTCTTCTGTCCCCTGACACCACAGGCCCAACTTTAAACACTTTTTTTAAATTAACATGTAATGGCTTAACCTCCTAGATCAGGAGTAAGCAACCTGGGGCCCTCCAGCTGTTGCAGAACTACAAGTCTCATCATGCCTCTAGGAGTAATTGTAACTGCCAGCCGTGCAATGCCTCATGGGAAATGTAGTTCCACAACAGCTGGAGGGCCCCAGATTGCCTACCCCTGTCCTAGATAAGCTGTGCCACACACCAACTTCATATACAAAGCCCTGAATATGTGCGGATCCATATGGCACTAGTAGCTTCAGTGCTTTTGAAGAAAAGATAAGACTTTGGGGTTGGTTTACTAAAGGCAAATCCACTCTGCACTACAAGTGCACTTGGAAGTGCAGTTGCTGTAAAAGTGGAAGATCTGAAATAAGGAGAAGCTCTGCTGATTTTATCATCCAATCATGTACAAGCAAAAATGCTGTTTTTCCTTTGCATGTCCCCCTCGCAGTTACAGTACCCTATGAAGTTTGACAAAATTTGGGGTCCTTGGTTAGCCTCACAAGACACGAGTGATTTCTTGCTAAACTTAATATATGATCTTCCTTTATAGTGCTGAAGTATCTATAATGGTGACGATGTTCAGGAAACCTTTATTGTTATCTGAAACCTAATAGGTAACTTTAATGCTTGCAATTTTCCCAATGTGGGAAGCGGGGTTATAATTAGTGTTGCTCACAAATATTCACATTTCGAATATTCGATACGAATATTGCATATTCGAGTATTCGCGAATAACTCGAATATCGCGGTGAATATTCGCTATTTCGAATATTCATATTTTTTCAAATTTTGCAATCAATTTCGCAATCAATTTCGCATTCGCACTAGCGAAATTTCGCAATTGTTTTTTTTTTTTATAAAATATAGCGAATATTCGTAAATATCGAATATTTGTGATATTTTATCCAAAAAAAATAGCGAAATTTCGCAATCATTTTCGCTTTCGCATATGCGAAATTTCGCTATTTTTTTTTTTATAAAATATAGCGAATATTCGTAAATATAAAAAATTTCGTGATATTTTATCCAAAAAAAAAAATAGCGAAATTTCGCAATCATTTTCGCTTTCGCATATGCGAAATTTCGCTAATGCGAAATTTCGCTATTTTTTTTATAAAATATAGCGAATATTCGTAAATATCGAAAATTCGTGATATTTTATCCAAAAAAAAATAGCGAAATTTCGCAATTTTTTTTTTCTTATAAAATATCACGAATATTCGATATTAACGAATATTCGCGAATATTCTTCGAAATATTCGCGAAATATCGCGAAATTGAATATGGCGTATTCCGCTCATCACTAGTTATAATCATAACCTGTTTTTCTCTGGTTTGTTGACTGTTCTTTGCTGATAAATCAAAGAGATGTGATTAATTATGAGGTATGTTTTAGTGTATCTTCATCTCATTATACTAGTATGCTAGAAGTCAAATGTATAAAGTTGTACGGAGGATGATTTACTGAGATTTGTTCTTCCGCTTTTCAATGTTTTACACGTATATACATTTTCTGCCTGTTTCGAAAAAACAAGTTTGAAGAAAAAGAAAAGCCTGGGAAAATGCAGAACCTATATTAACCCCCCTGGCGGTATTCCCGAGTCTGACTCGGGGTTAGATTTTTATGCTGCGATCGGTAACCCCGAGTCAGACTCGGGCTCGCCTCGCAGCTTTCACAGGCAAGGTTTACTTACCTTGTCCGTGGACCCAGCGATGCATCCACGCTGTGTGAGCGAGCGGGTGCTCGCTCAATTCACACAGTGTCTCCGTGTGCCACCGAGCTCCGTTCCCTGCGACGTTAAGACGCACGGGGGCGGAGAACGGCGCCATTTTCAAAAAAGTAAACAAACACATTACATACAGTATACTGTACGCTTATAGATTACAGTACTGTTTGTAAAAAATACACACACCCCTTGTCCCTAGTGGTCTGTCCAGTGTCCTACATGTACTTTTATATAATAAAAACTGTTCTTTCTCCCTGCAAACTGTAGATTGTCCATAGCAACCAAAAGTGTCCCTTTATGTCAAAAATGGTTTTAGATCAGCTAGAAAACAGCGATAATAAATTATAATCACTTTCAGAATTGAGCGATAGCGATTTGTGGGGGAATTTGTCAAAAAAAAAAAAAAAAAAAATAATG
The DNA here is from genome assembly GCA_029574335.1 of Rana kukunoris. Classification (NCBI taxonomy): domain Eukaryota; kingdom Metazoa; phylum Chordata; class Amphibia; order Anura; family Ranidae; genus Rana; species Rana kukunoris. Next base: position 536,801,902 of record CM056050.1, on the reverse strand, counting down.
ACAGCGACAATTCTGCGCAACTGAGCAAATTTTAGTGATTTTGAGTTGATTACATTATTGAATAAATTTGTATTATAATTACATTATTATTTGTTATATTTATTTATTATATTATAATTTATAATTTTGTTTTTTTTAAAATGTCATACCCGGGATCCCTATTAGACTCTTGTTTGGTCAGATTTAAGTGAGTTATTCCTAAGAATTACAGGCCTACAGTATAAAACGCCAAATTTCCTTGCAAATAATGGTACTGCTTTCAGCACCTAAAATCTGAAAGAATCATACCGCCAGGGAGGTTAACTCTTTCCTCATCTGGGCAGCCCAGTGCCCACCAAGAGAGGTGCAATAAACATGAGTGGGCAGTTAAGAGCCCAACATAGCAAGCTTTGGTTGGTATTTCGATATTTGATGGCCTGGGTGTTTGAGCTCTCCAGGTCCTTTATATTATAACCCCTGGGAGCTTCCTTTTATCTACTGGTATCATTTATATGCTTACAGTTAAAAAAATATTTTATGTGTATATTCACAGAAGGAAATACATGGTATATCGTGGGTGGTTAAAAAGTGTTGTACAAAAAGTCTGTTCCTACTTGTAATCATTTTGGCACTGTATTGAAGAGAAATGTATATTATCTAATGCACAAACAGGGTGATAAGCTCAGGTACAGGAACAGAATAACAGACGCACACAAGATCCTAAGGAGAACAATATGCAAGAATAGGAAAACCTCTATTTGCTGATTTTTTTTTATTATTCTATTTTTCAATTTATTACGCACATTTTATCATAGATAGGCATCCTAGTACTCAGCCACTCACAGCCTCTTGTTCAAGCAAAACCAATTTCTCATTGCCTGATTTAAAGAGTTGTGAACATACTGACTTTTCATTAACATACATAGATTGTTCAGTTCTTATACGCCTTCCTTTTTAATGGAAGTCAAAATGAAAGTCTGGGACATTTATAAATGAATCTGTAATACTAGAGTGAAGTGTTTGCATTAAACCAGACTGTCGATTCCATAAGATTAAACATAGACTGTGACACTGCAATGTAAGCAAGTTTCTGCCTTTAGGTGACCTTTCCAGTTTTCTAGGTTCCTTTCAGTAGTTTTAAGAGCTATAGCCCTTCTCTTACCTCCCACATGGGCCCATTGGCCCATTACTATGAGTCCTGGCCTTACTGGAAAACTGTAAGAGAAGCCAGGGAATTAAAGGTAAAGTATAAGGTAGGTAGCTGAAGGATGATCTAAGCAGATGTAAAGACACTACTAGAAATGCAAAAAGGTTGAGTGTGGCCTCAGATAAAAAAAAGTAGCTAAATTTAAACAAAGTACCATCATCCAGGTTGATATATGAAGAAGGGGTGGGGATGAGGGACAAGGAACAGTGGCTAGAGCTGATCCTCTAAAATTCCCTCCCCCAAAGAAGCGATGATTGGACTATACCGGTACTTAATAAGAATAGATATACGAATAAAATAAAAAACATTTTATTACATAAAATTGTTGAACAAAAAATGCATGGTAAAATTGGAAAAACAGGACCTCAGGGATACCCCCGGGCAATTACTGTTCTTGCAAAACATATAGATTGGTCTTTGCCTCGACTAGTTTCGCGGTCTAACCGCTTTCTCAAGAGAACCAATCCATGGTTGGGTGGTAATGTGTGGCATCAGGCAGCCCAGGTAAGGTAACCCCCCTGCGGCGGACAAGGGGGATAATGCAGAAATCTCAAGTTGTTGGAAAAAGGTGGTGTGGATGCCAAATCATCTGGTGGTTCACTAAGTTGCGGTGACAGTGAGGTACTTGGAGGGTGGTGACATCCCAAGGTACTCCTGACAGAGATATTGTCATAGGTAAAAATGTATTGTATAGGGTCCATCATTGCAACTGACTGCCCAATAAGGGGACGTCTGAGTGAGTCCCCCCTCCAGGGAATGTTGAGCCTCACTGGTGGAAGCCGCAATAGGGAACCAAGGGGAGAGATCCACAAGGTCTCTCTCCCCTTGGTTCCCTATTGCGGCTTCCACCAGTGAGGCTCAACATTCCCTGGAGGGGGGACTCACTCAGACGTCCCCTTATTGGGCAGTCAGTTGCAATGATGGACCCTATACAATCAATTTGTACCTTGGGATGTCCCCACCCTCCAAGTACCTCACTGTCACCGCAACTTAGTGAACCACCAGATGGTTTGGCATCCACACCACCTTTTTCCAACAACTTGAGATTTCTGCATTATCCCCCTTGTCTGCCACAGGGGGGTTACCTTACCTGGGCGGCCTGATGCCACACATTACCACCCAACCATGGATTGGTTCTCTTGAGAAAGCAGTTAGACCGCAAAACTAGTCGAGGCAAAGACCAGTCTATATGTTTTGCAAGAACAGTAATTGCCAGGGGGTATCCCTGAGGTCCTGTTTTTCCAATTTTACCATGCATTTTTTGTTCAACAATTTTATGTAATAAAATGTTTTTTATTTTATACGTATATCTACTTTTATTAAGTACCGGTATAGTCCAATCATCGCTTCTTTGGGGGGAGGGAATTTTAGAGGATCAGCTCTAGCCACTGTCCCTTGTCCCTCGTCCCCACCCCTTCTTCACACTACTAGAAATACTTTCATTCTTTGACTGAATCCTGCACAGTACATTTGTGACACTGGCAGTTTTACTTTAACTGATGAAAGTGCTATTCTTACAAAAAGTATTGAAGATAAAGAAGTTAGAAATATCCCTAAAAAAAATAAAAAAATAAGTATTGAACACGTCACCATTAGGGATGAGCCGAACACCCCCGCATTCGGTTCGCACCAGAACCGTCGAACAGTCCGATCGTTCGCACAAACATTTAGAACCCCATTGAAGTCTATGGGACTCGAACGTTCAAATTCAAAAACGATAATTTTAAAGACCAATTTTCAAGTTATTGTTGGAAAACGTCTTTCAGAAACCGGGTCTTGCCCAAGGGAACATGTATCAATGGAAACAAGTCTTAAAAACGGTCGTTTTTTCAGGCGCAGGACTCCTGAAAAAACAACCGTTTTTGAATTTTTATTTTTTTTATTGATAGTAGTATCAATGGGAAAAAAGTTTTAAAAACGCTCATTTCGTTTCACTCGAATTTGCCGCGAACGATCGTTTTTGTTCAAAATTCGACGAACGATCGAACGGACGATGTTCGAGTCGAACATACGTTCGTTTCGAACGCGAAGCTCATCCCTAGTCGCCATTTTTCTAGGTAAAGATATTTCTAAAGGTGTTATTGGCATGACATTTTCACCACAGACTGGTAACAATCCATGCAATGCATACATAGATACAAGAAGCCAAAACAAATAAGTTCAGAAATAACGTTATGGCGCATGAGGACATTTCTAGCTAGTCAGAAATTTGTTGATTCTCCTTTGACGCAGTGAGAAGCCTTTAAGGCCTATTTGAGAGGCCTATTGATCACAGAAATTAACCAAGGTCAAAAGACAATCCTAGGGGCAGGAGGAGGAGCTTAAAAAGCTGGTGCAGGACTTGGAGGACCAGTATGTGCAGGAACCCTCGGACTCTGCTAGGGAATCATGGCAGTCGGCTCAATCTGCTTATGAGCGGCTGCTGTCCTCCACCACAGAGAAAAAGAGGTTCTTCTCTAAGGCAGCATTTTTTGAGGAGGGAGAGCGCACGGGCCGCCTTTTGGCCAGGATAGAAAATTCACAGCAGTGTGCCCCGGTAATTGGGGCAATTAGAACACCGGAAGGAAAACTAGTGAGCTCCCCGAACCTAATTTTGCACGAACTCACGGATTTCTATGAAAAACTGTATCTCCCTACAGGGGAGTACACAGAGGAGGAACTTTCGGGATACTTACAGGGCATTAACTTCCCACAACTCGCGAACAAGCATAGGAGAGATCTGGATGCTCCGCTTACAGTGGAGGAGTTACAAATAGCACTAGCAGAGTTCCATAACTGTAAGGCCCCTGGGTCAGATGGGCCCCTCATGGAAATTTACAAGCAATATGCTGACATCCTTCGTTTAATGCAGCACAGGATAATTAGAATCTACCCCCCTCTATGTCCACAGCTAACATTGTCCTATTGTTAAAACCCAGGAAAGATTCTGTAGATCCAGGCTCCTATAGACCAATCTCTCTGCTGCAGAGCGATATTAAGCTTCTGGCTAAAAGACTAGCAATTAGACTGAATAAGGTTATCACATCTATAGTACACCCAAATCATGTACAGTTCATGCTGAACAAGTCCATGGTGGTGAACCTCGGGAGACTCTTTTTGAACATTCAGTCCCAGGCTAATAACATGGGACAGAGGGCCCTGCTCTCATTGGATGCTATGAAGGCCTTCGATAGCATCGAATGGGAGTATTTATGGGGGGTTCTACAGAGGTTTGGCTTTGGGGAAACGTACATCTCCTGGGTCGGTTTGCTCTACTGCTGCCCGCAGACAGCCATTCGGGCATCGGGTAGTATGTCCCATACTTTTGCGTTGGGTCGGGGCGTGAGACAGGGATGCCCAGTTTTCCCTGCTCTTTGCGCTAGCTATAGAGCCCCTAGTAATCACAATCAGAGATCACCCGGGTATTACCCGCTTCCGTTATGGTGACAGACAAGAGAAATTTATGCTTTATGCAAAATGATACTATGCTACTGCTTGGGGACATTGAGGGCTCCCTGCGGAAGACAATGTCAGCCATAACAGAATTTGGTACTTATTCAGGGTTCCAGATCTACTGGACGAAATCCTCCATATTGCTCATAGAAGAGGGTGGTAAGCCTCCCAATAACAGCTCCATACCCTTGACCTCATCATTTAAATATTTAGGAACCCAGGTGACACCTTTGGTACGAGACTATAGGAGACTGAATATCTATCTGCTGCTGCAAATATTCCGAGACCGAATTAAGACGTGGAGCTCCCTCTGCCTGTCAATTGCTGGTAGGGTGAACTTGATCAAGATAATCCTCATGCCCCAGCTCCTTTATGTGATCCACAACTCTCCGGTTGTGATCCCTCCGAAAACATTTCGAATAGTGGACTCTCTATTTCGCTTGCTAATCTGGAAGAACTGCTCCCTCAGGATTAAGCTAGAACATTTACAGCGCCCCAATGCCATGTACACACGACCTGTTCATCCGATGAAAATGGTCTGATGGATTTTTTCATCAGATATCCGATGAAGCTGACTTTCATCAGTCTTGCCTACACACCATCAGTTAAAAAAAGATTGTGTCAAAACACGGTGACGTAAAACAGAACGACGTGCTGAGAAAAATTAAGTTCAATGCTTCCAAGCATGCGTTGACTTGATTCTGAGCATGCGTTTTTTTTTTACCGATGTATTTCCACACAGACGATCGTTTTTTTCTATCATTTTTTTAACCATCAGATAATTTTAAAACAGATTCTACGTTTTTTCACAGATGGGGAAAAAACACCATGGGGCCCACACATGATCGGTTCGTCTGATGAAAACGGTCCATCAGACCGTTTTCATCAGACGAACCGATCGTGTGTATGCGGCATTAGGATGAGTGGGGACTGACCCTGCCAAATCCATGGCTTTGCTATCTAGTGGCGCAGCTTCTGCACCTCATAGGACTAATAGGTGGGGAGTCTGATGAATGAATGAATGAAAACTTATAAAGCGCGGCACATGCGAACTAAATCGCCTGATGGGCTGTGTGCTCCCCGCAGCTCCTCGGAGACTGATGCTGCACACAGTCAAAGAGACTCGGTTCTCGGGTGGTGTACAGAATAGCTCCAAAAATGAATTTTTGTTTTTGGGTAAAGAACTCTGCACTAAGATACAAGTCCAGTTCTAGGCATTCTCTGCAATACAGTTTTCATTTTCGCTGAGATGCTACTTATAGGTTAATATCCAAAGGGATGCAGACAACTATGTGGTAAATGAGATTTAATGTTAATAAATGTAAAGTTATGCACTTGGGTCTAAAAAAAGCACATATCTTAAATACTAAGTTGGAGTACAACTGGGGGAATAAATCGTATAGAAAGATCTGGGTGATCTTGTAGATCATAAGGCTTAATAATAGCATGCAGGGCCAAGCTGTGGTTTCCAAAGTAAAATCCTATCTTGTATTAAAAAAGGTATGGACTTCAGAGATAAATGCATAATTTTGCCCTTGTGCAAATCGGTAGTAACGCCTCATCTGGAATATGCAGTTCAGTTTGGGGCACCAGTTCACAAAAAGGATATTGGGGAACTGGAGAATGCAGAGAAGGGCACCCAAACTGAGAAGAGGCATAAAGGAGCTAAGATCAGCTGAACTAAATGTATTCTCTCTTGAGAAGAGAAGATTAAGGGGGAATATGATTAACATGTACAAATACAGGGAGTGCAGAATTATTAGGCAAGTTGTATTTTTGAGGATTCATTTTATTATTGAACAACAACCATGTTCTCAATGAACCCAAAAAACTCATTAATATTAAAGGTGAATATTTTTGGAAGTAGTTTTTAGTTTGTTTTTAGTTTTAGCTATTTTAGGGGGATATCTGTGTGTGCAGGTGACTATTACTGTGCATAATTATTAGGCAACTTAACAAAAAACAAATATATACCCATTTCAATTATTTATTTTTACCAGTGAAACCAATATAACATCTCAACATTCACAAATATACATTTCTGACATTCAAAAACAAAACAAAAACAAATAAGTGACCAATATAACCACCTTTCTTTGCAAGGACACTCAAAAGCCTGCCATCCATGGATTCTGTCAGTGTTTTGATCTGTTCACCATCAACATTGCGTGCAGCAGCAACCACAGACACTGTTCAGAGAGGTGTACTGTTTTCCCTCCTTGTAAATCTCACATTTGATGATGGACCACAGGTTCTCAATGGGGTTCAGATCAGGTGAACAAGGAGGCCATGTCATTCGTTTTTCTTCTTTTATACCCTTTCGTGCCAGCCACGCTGTGGAGTACTTGGACGCGTGTGATGGAGCATTGTCCTGCATGAAAATCATGTTTTTCTTAAAAGGATGCAGACTTCTTCCTGTACCACTGCTTGAAGAAGGTGTCTTCCAGAAACTGGCAGTAGGACTGGGAGTTGAGCTTGATTCCATCCTCAACCCGAAAAGGCCCCACAAGCTCATCTTTGATGATACCAGCCCAAACCAGTACTCCACCTCCACCTTGCTGGCGTCTGAGTCGGACTGGAGCTCTCTGCCATTTACCAATCCAGCCACGGGCCCATCCATCTGGCCCATCAAGACTCACTCTCATTTCATCAGTCCATAAATCCTTAGAAAAATCAGTCTTGAGATATTTCTTGGCCCAGTCTTGACGTTTCAGCTTGTGTGTCTTGTTCAGTGGTGGTCGTCTTTCAGCCTTTCTTACCTTGGCCATGTCTCTGAGTATTGCACACCTTGTGCTTTTGGGCACTCCAGTGATGTTGCAGCTCTGAAATATGGCCAAACTGGTGGCAAGTGGCATCTTGGCAGCTGCACGCTTGACTTTTCTCAGTTCATGGGCAGTTATTTTGCGCCTTGGTTTTTCCACACGCTTCTTGCGACCCTGTTGACTATTTTGAATGAAGCGCTTGATTGTTCGATGATCACACTTTAGAAGCTTTGCAATTTTAAGAGTGCTGCATCCCTCTGCAAGATATCTCACTATTTTTGACTTTTCTGAGCCTGTCAAGTCCTTCTTTTGACCCATTTTGCCAAAGGAAAGGAAGTTGCCTAATAATTATGCACACCTGATATAGGGTGTTGATGTCATTAGACCACACCCCTTCTCATTACAGAGATGCACATCACCTAATATGCTTAATTGGTAGTAGGCTTTCGAGCCTATTCAGCTTGGAGTAAGACAACATGCATAAAGAGGATGATGTGGTCAAAATACTCATTTGCCTAATAATTCTGCACTCCCTGTACATAAGTGGTCCATATAGTGAACTTGGTGTAGAGCAGTGATGGCGAACCTGGGCACCCCAGATGTTTTGGAACTACATTTCCCATGATGCTCATGCACTCTGCAGTGTAGTTGAGCATCATGGGAAATGTAGTTCCAAAACATCTGGGGTGCCAAGGTTCAACATCACTGGTGTAAAGCTATTTACTTTAAAATGAATTGGGGATTTTTATTATAGAAAAAAGTACAAAATATTGTGTTTTTTTTTTCATTCAAATTGACGCTCTGTTTTGTTTAAAGCTCAAAAAATAAAAATCGCAGAGATGATCTAATACCACAAAAAAAAGCTCTATTTGGGGTAAAAAAAAGGACATGTTTGGGAACAGCATTGCACGACGCACTGCCGAATCGCAAAAAATGGCCCGATCATTAAGCAGCCAATTCTTCCAGGGCTAAAGTGGTTAATATCTTCAAAGAGGACAAGGGGGCACACTTTACCTATGAAGAAATAGAGATTTAGGGGCAGATTCACAGACAATTAGATTCTCGTAGAGTATCAGAAATACACTACGCCGCCGTTTTTTACCTGGCTCTACGTGGAATCCAGGTAGATTTTGTCCAGTAAACGACGGCGGCGTAGTGTATTTCTCCCGTCGCAATCCATCTGCGCGAGTAGGGGGCGTGAAGCATTTAAAATAGGCACGTTCCCGCGGCGATCGAACATGCTCCGTTCGCAAATTTCCCACCGTGCATTGCGCGAAAACACGTCGTCACGTCGTAGTAGCGTCGTTTACGTACATTCCTATTCCCGAACGAGTTACGTTAAAAAAAAAATATATTTTCAAATCGGGACCGACGGCCATACTTTACATGGGTTACGCACTGTTAGACCAGCAAAAAGCTCCTCTAACATTACATAGCCAAAAAATGACGTAGGCGATTGCGAGGGACACTCGTACCTTCGTGGATCGCCGTAAAAACTAATTTGCATATCCCGACGCATGAAAATGACGCAAACTCCTCCCAGCGGCCGCAAAAATATTGCAGTGTAGATCCGAAGGCTTACGAGGACGTAAGCCTCTCGGATCGAAGCCCGAAGCCGCCGTATCATGGTTTGAGGATTCAAACTAGTGATACGGCGCGCGAAATTTGAAATTACTCCTGTTTAACACTAGTTAGACAGGCGTAATTGCTCTGTGAATCTGGACCTTAATCTCCAAATACAGAAAGGCTTCTTTACATTAAGAGCTGTGAAAACTCAAGAGTTGGGCAGCTCAGTAGATTGCTTTAGGGAATGCCTGGATTTTTTCTTCATTGTACATAATATAACTGGATACTAATATTTATAGGTATAGTTGATCTAGGGAATATCCAATTGCCTTTTTGGGGGAAAAGGAAGGGATTTTTCCCCCGCTGGAGCAAATTGGATTTATGATTTATTGGAGATTTTTTTCTTTCCTTCCTCTGATTCAACTGTGGGTAATGGATTGTGTATATGAAGGTTTTCTATTTGAGTGTGTTTGTTTGCTTTCTTTTTTCCTCTGTTGAACTGGATGAACATTTTCAACCAAATTAATTATGTAACTATGTTATTTGTGTATAGCCTGAAACCTTAATAAATAAAGAACATAAATACGTGTCTGAAGTCAGCTTTATACGAAAGCAATGAAAACAATTTAAAATGAAGTATATTTCCCAGAATAGAATACATGCATTTAGCCTACTAACTAAAAAGTACTATTTTCATTATGCGAGATGTGGGGTTGTTCTAAGTTAAAACTGAACTTGACATTTGTTGTGTATCTCTGTATTTAGAACAATTTAATTCAACCTTTTATGCATTCTTTAATATTGTTTTTATTAACCTCCCTGGCGGTATGATTCTTTCAGATTTTAGGTGCTTAAAGCGGTACCATTATTTGCAAGGGAATTTGGCGTTTTATACTGTAGGCTTGTAATTCTTAGGAATAAGTCACTGAAATCAATCCAAACAAGAGTCTAATAGGCATCCCGGGTATGATTTTTTATTTTTTTTTATTAAAAATTATAATATAATAAATAATTATAAAAAATTATAACAAATAATAATATAATTATAGTAAAAATTATTCAATAATGTAATCAAATCAAAATCACTGAAATTTGCTCAGTTGCAGAATTTTTGCTGTCATTATTTTTTTTTTTATGACGAATTTCCCCATAAATCGCCATCGCTAAATTTTGCAAGTCATTCTGATTTATTATCGCTGTTTTTTAGCTGCTCTAAAACAATTTTTGCCATAAAGGGACACTTTTGGTTGCTATGGGCAATCTACAGTTTGCAGGGAGAAAGAACAGTTTTTATTATATAAAAGGACATGTAGTGTACAGGGCAGACCACTAGGGACATGGGGGGGTGTGTATTTTTTACATACAGTACTGTAATCTATAAGATTACAGTGTACTGTATGTATAGTGTTTGTTTACATTTTTGAATTTGGTGCCGTTCCCCCCCCTACGTCGCGACGCTCGCAGGGAAGGGAATCGGCGGTACACACAGCATCAGGCGGACATCCGGCCGCCGTGTACTGTGGGGATTCATCGCTGGATCGCAGAGAAAAGGTAAGAAAACTGTTTTTCTGCATCCAGCGAGGCAAGTCCGTGTGTGGCACGGGGTTACCGATCTTAGCTTAAAAATATCACCCCGTGCCACCCACGGGAAGACAGCCAGGGAGGTTAACCAAATGTATTGATGGTTTATATCAGCATAACACTGAGCCACTTAATTGCTTTCTTCTATAGTCAATTTACAGCTATATAAATGCAGAAATAATTTAGTTCTCTCAAATAAATATGAGGAATTTACACATTTGAATATATAAAGATCCTCATGTGTCTATGTTTAATGCTGATTTTTTCATTTTCAACTGCTTCAGCTAGAAATAAGCATTTTTAAATCCAATCCAACATTCATAAACACTTTAGTTATTAAGAAATGTTAAGTTTCAAACTCAATTTGAGAAAATCTGAGAGGCATAACAATGGGACAGTTTAAATATCATTCCTATATGCCTCTTGATTTTATTTCAATGTTTATTTGTCAGCTTTGAAAGCTTTAGATGCCTTAGTAAGCATTGGTGGAAAAGTATCAAGTCATGAAGGTTAAGAAAGTCTAAGTTACTTTTTATTGGATATGTCAATGTGCTAGCTACTCTATAACAGACATCTAGACTTTTATTTATTGTGATACATTGGTCTACGCACAATAAAAAAAAATCATCTTTAAATAATTGTGTCTTACCAGTTAATATAGGTACCAAGGAATCTATACTTTTCTTGTCTATTTTAAGATAGACAAGATGCCAAACGGATTTACTGTTATTTTGGAAGAACATGGAATGCTAAAAGTTCAATTGATTTCTTCCTGTAAGGAACTGAATGGAAATTTGTCAAAAATAAGAAATTGCCATCTTACTGTACATATTCTAAATAACTCTGTAAATATGAGATAGGGCAGATAGTCACAGTATAGGTCAAATGTGATTATAAACCCATAAATTATCTGAACTAAAGTAGCAATATTTATTTTAGGCCTATATTTACCTGCTCTGTGCATTCATTTTACACAGAGTAGCCCCGATCCTCTTTTTCTGGGGTCCCCTGCTGGTGCTCCAGACCCTCTTCATCGGGTTCCCCCACAGAAAGTCACTTTTCCTGGGGGCACTCATGTGGGCTTGCTTCCGAGTACAGTTGCTCTGTTTATTGACACAGACAGTGGGACTCGGCCCCACCCGCCACTCCCATGTCACAGGATTTGATTAACAGCAGCGGGAGCCAATGGCTACTGCTGTTATCAATCTGTCCAATAAGGAGAGAGAAAGCGGCACTCGTTCATAAATCGATTGATCATGTCAGGCTCAAATAAGAAAAAAGTGGGGTTTGGAGGGAGCAGCAGCACAAAAGGTTTTTCACCTTAATGCATAGAATGCATTAAGGTGAAAAACCTTGAGGCTTTAGAACCACTTTTGGAGAAAAAAGGTAGATTGTAAAAAAAACATTCAGTCAGTTTCTCGCTGTCTAAACTAAAGAATCCAAGTTCAAGCATGTTTTTAAATAATTTTACATCATGATGATTACAGGTAACAAGGTGAGATGAGACACAAAAAAAATATATATATTTTTGTTCTGGAAGATTCCCCATAGGAACTGATTTTCAGCATGCACCATCTGGCAAAGCATAGAATAATGTTTTAAAGTACAGACTAAGTGCCCTATTTTGGCTACATTTTTTAACTATTCAGAGATTATATTGGATACATACTGGATGCAGAGCATGAATCTTGGGAACTGTACATCACTGGAAGTGAATTGCAATTATTTGTCCTGAAATGTACATCTGTGGCCTTGACAGTACTGTATAAAATGGTATTGATGTAGGATTTATCACTTCTTGGTTGACATCCAGTCACTGAATGTTTTCACTTTTTCCTAGTAGAAAGTTTAACAGACTTTTGGAACCATTATTGTTTTCCTTGTAGGTCAATCAGTATTTGCAAACCTTTTAAATGTATTTTTGTTCAAGGGATATTTATCATTTTTAGTGAACTTTATTAACACTCTCTCAATAGGTATGTGAGTAGTTTTATTAGTTGTACCCTAGAAAAGTGTACACTGTAGATCAATAAAGTGTTGGGTATGGATCAACACTTGTGCTAATTTACCTATTGAAAAATGTAAGTCCTCCTCCCAGCTTCTTCATTGGTTTGAGGGCACCAAGGGCTATTAGAAAAGTGTGCCTCTATGCACTAGGTGAGCAGAGTCTGGCAGAAGATTTATACAATTAAACACTAAAGTTAGTTGAACACAAAACACAGTTGTATAGGTTATAATGGTGCTATTAGAAAGAAGTAACTATGTTTCCGATGTGGAAATAATAATATGATCACAAAAAAGATAGTATCTGATGTTCTATGACATAGTTGAGTACTTCTGAATATTTTTTTAAATATTCCACAATCAGCAAGTTTAAATGTCCTCTGAAAATAAAGATATGTGGGTCCAGCCCAAGTATTTACTGCAGTGGCGGCTGGTGCTCAAAATTTTTGGGGGGGCGCAAACGAAAAAAAAAATATTGCAGCCTCACTGTGCCCATCACATGCAGCCACTGTGCCATGCCACCAAATGTAGCCACTGTGCCATGCCACCAAATGCAGCCACTGTGCCATCAATTGTCACCACTGTGCCATGCCATCAAATGCAGCCACTGTGCCATCAATTGTCACCACTGTGCCATGCCATCAAATGCAGCTACTGTGCCCATCAATTGTCACCAATGTGCCATGCCATCATATGCAGTCACTGTGCCATCAATTGTCACCAATGTGCTATGCCATCATTTGCAGTCACTGTGCCATCAATTGTCACCACTTGTGTCACTAATTGTGCCATGCCATCAAACGCCACCACTGTGCCATCAATTGTCACCAATGTGCCATGCCATCAAAAGCAGCTACTGTGCCCATCAATTGTCACCACTGTGCCATGCCATCAAATGCAGTCACTGTGCAATCAATTGTCACCACTGTGCCATGCCATCAAACGCCACCACTGTGCCATCAATTGTCACCACTGTGCCATGCCATCAAACGCAGTCACTGTGCCATCAATTGTCACCTCTCTGCCATGCCATCAAATGCAGTCACTGTGCCATCAATTGTCACCTCTCTGCCATGCCATCATATTCAGTCACTGTGCCATCAATTGTCACCACTGTGCCCCATGCCACTGTGCTCATTGTCGCCTCTGTGCCCCATGATGCCACTGTGCCCCATGCTTCTACTGTGCCCCATGCTGCCACTGTGCCCCATGCTGCCACTGTGCCCCATGCTGCCCCTTTCCCTGTAAAAAAATCACTTACCTGACGCTTCCATGTCCTCCCTCGATGTCTTCTGCCGCCCTGGAGAAGCTTCAGCCAATCAGGTTCCTGAAAACCAGAATCCGGGAACCTGATTGGCTGAAACGGCTGTCAGTCTAATGCAAGGACCGCAGATTGCCTGCGCTCCGAGCATAGACTTCCGAGAGCCGGAGGGCGGGACTGGAAAAGCCTATCAGAGCCACTGGCTTTGATAGGCAGTTCCCCTCAGCCAACCAGCTGTCGCTATTCGGGTAACCGGCGTCCCATGTCCGGTTATACGAATAGACCAGGCAGCTGGCAACAGTAACACACGTCCAATGCATAGCATTGAACGTGTGTTACTTGCGAGAGGGGGTGGCGCTGCAGCGCCCTCTATAGACGGCCGCCAGAACTTCGGCTAAAATGTCAAAATGACATTTTAGCCGAATAAAAGTTCTTAAAGGGCCCGTTTTTTTTTTTTTAATTCTTTTTTTTTTTTGTGACTGCGGGAGGGGGGGCGGCGCCCGTGCGCCCATATGGGCGGGCCGCCACTGATTTACTGTAACATCAAAGTCTGTTTTTTGTGTCTCTGTTTTCTGACAAACTTTGATATTTTTGCCCTGTGTGACTGAGCACAACATACCTTAATGTGGATGTAAACCCTCCACATGCCCAGTGAAGTGAACAGCCTCATATGATACACAGAGATTAACCAAATCTCCCTACATAGGTTTTACATTCATATCTGCTGTCTTCACATTTATATATTGTTTGGAAAGTTCAGATTGTGTTAGGAAATTTTATTTTCTGTTTAACACAGAGTGTGATGTCTGGGCATACAGCCAATATAGCTAAATAAAAAATTGCTAAATTTTTGATTGGAGAAAAGGCACACACCCCCTCTCCACATAGGCAGAGACTCTCAGAGGTGTTTTGTAACAGGGCCAGCTCTCTGCTAATCTATTTTAGCAACCTCACCGGACAGAAATGTCAGGCAGCCTTTATCTGATGTGTCAGAGAATTTGTCAGGAGTTATCAGGCTTATAACAGAGGAACTGTTCAGGAGAGAGCTATGGGACTCTTTGAAGAGAAAAAAACAAAATACTGCATATATATGTGCCCAGCTCAAACTTCATGAATTTGGTTTACATCCACTTTAATTGTGTTTAGCTGTTTACATTTTTCAAAACTGTTTTTTTTTTTTAGGGGGTGTTACAATGAACCCCATTGTGTACTTAAAATTGGGGTTTGCCTGTACATTGCTATCTTTGACAAAAGTAGGCCATTCCTACACATTATAATTTAAAAGTTTTGAATCAAAACAAACACATACACATTATTCATCTACACCTATAAATTATGAGTCTCTATTCCTGAGTAACCTAACCACAATCAAAACTATCATAAATAAGCCCACCTATGTGCTTAAAATCTCAAAGAAAGATATTTCTTATACCAGCTTACCCTACTTAAAACAAACCCCCAACCAACCTCGAAAAATAAAAATAAAAGTATAATTCTCTTTCTTTGACCATTTCAATATTATTGGTCAGTCCAAGGGTTTATAGATTTGGCCTGCATCAATGCACAGCGCAGAGAGCCCTCCACATTGCAGCCTTTGGGATTGCCTGGCTAACAGATCGTAATTGGAGACCCATTCAAATCACAGGAGTAGTTGGACATAAGTATTAAATACCCTTAGACAAATCAAGTCATAAACAGGAAATCCATGAGATACAGCAAAAGACAATCAAGTTGTAACCAGAGAAGCAGATGAAGATATATGCAAAGTAACTTCTCTGACAAAAATGAACAGACGTGGACAGTCTTTAAATCTACAGTATGTTCTATAAGATATTACTGTATCACTATACCCTATACCCTTAAGCCATTGGATGTTGTGGGTGCATGCCTAAGTACAGAATACCCAACCACAGTCAAACAGGACATGACAGTCAGGCCTTGTACACACGAGGGAATTGATCCGATGGTAACGGTCCGATGGACCGTTCCCATCGGATCTGTCCGCCGGATTGCTTTGATCCGATGGCTGTACACACCATCGGATCAAATTCCCCGCCGGCGGACAGTGCGGTGACGCGGCGGTGACGTTGATGCCGCCACGTCACCGCCACGTCACCACACCAGGAAGTAAACACTTCCGCGCGCATGTGCGGGCAGATATGTCCGCTGGTTTGCCGTACTAACCAGCGGACATATCTGACAGACAGCTCTCCGGCGGAAAAATTCCAAAGCATGCTTTGGAATTTTTCCGCCGGAGGAATCCGGCCAGAACGGTCCGTTTGCCCCTACACACGAGCGGATTTTTCGGCTGAAATGGTGCGTCGGACCATGTTCAGCGGATTTATTCCCTCGTGTGTACAAGGCCTAAGAGTATGAGCTTAACCCCCACATCCTGGCAGAGGATCATTAGTGTTCATTGCAACTTTAAAAAACAGTGTAATAACTGCACTACGACTATACAGGTATGCTCCACTGTTGCAGCTCATGCTAGAGAAAGTGCATGTGGACATTTTTACAATGGTGCTTGACTGCTTGTTAAAATGCCATTATTATTAACATGTGACAAAGACAGCTTTAATTCTTCCTCATTTAGGCTGGGTTCAAACCCATGTGAGTTGGATGCGCGTTTCCTCACATCCAATTCGCATAGCAGGAGAATATGACCGGCTCTCATTGGAACCAGATCACATATCTCCAGGGCGGCTGCAGAGCGCACTGCACAGAATCGTGTCTTTGGCTGAATTCGGGCAAAGATTCTGCCCTGATTCGTCCTTAAAAAGGAATGTTGGCGGGTTTAGATGTGAACCAAGCTTTGGTCTTGTAGTAGTTGGTACCTCTGCTATCCTTGCTGCTCTGCCACTGCAGATGAAAGTGGCATTTTGTACATATACAGGTGAAACTCAAAAAATCTGAATATCGTGCAAAAGTTCATTTATTTTACTAATGCAACATAAAAGGTGAAACTGATATATGAGATGGACTCATTACATGCAAAGCAAGATAGTTCAAGCCGTGATTTGTCATAATTGTGATGATTATGGTTTACAGCTCATGAAAACCCCAAATCAACAATCTCAGAAAATTAGAATATTACATGCAATCAATAAAACAAGGATTGTACATAGAACAATATCGCACCTGTGAAAAATATAAGCATGCAGTCTATCTCATATATTAGTTTCACCTTTTAAGTTGTATTAGTGAAATAAATGAACTTTTGTACGATATTCAAATTTTTTGAGTTTTACCTGTATAAGCTAAAGGTATGAGTTTGATAGAACAGTAATCATGTGTGCTACCATTCAGTTCTCAAGCTCTAGAAATGTTAATATCTGGAGAATATAGTGGACACCTTACTAGCATTAAAGAAATGATCACAGCTTGTGGCAGATAACAACTAGGTTCTTAACTAGGAAATGAAACATACAGATAAAAAGGCATGTCATGAGATAGCTGTGTCATTAGACATTGGTAAAATGGCTCATGAGGAAATTAAAGAGGAGATACTATCATTGGGAAAACCCTAGAATCATCTAACTGATCGTTGAAGGGGGACTACAATCCAACATTCTTTAGAATTAAAAAAATAATTTGCAGACAAAATAATCAACTTTTACTATTGGGTTGTGGACATTTTTAGTTAACATTATAAATGTTACCTACATTTTTATTTCGCCCTCATTAATGAATTGCACTGATTAATTTAAAAAAAGTGAGTTATTCTCAACAAACACAGACAAAATATAATGTTAAATGGCTTCTCTATAAAATAAAAAGGTTCAGGGGAGACCATGACACCACCAGAACAGTTTATTCTTGGCTTTGATCAGAATAGCAGAATCTAGCCTGACAATCACAACAACATATGAAAATTAGCTGGAATTTAGCACTCAAGATCAATCTCACCTTTATTGTATGTTACCAACATAGTTGTCTTCTATAACTCAACCCAGCATGGGCCTGACAAAAGATCTATTGGCTCTCAGGCGGCGTACAGACGATCGGACATATCCGATGAAAACGGTCCGCGGACCATTTCCATCGGATATGTCCGATCGGGAGTTTGATCCGATGGCGTGTACACACCATCGGATCAAATTCCCCGCCGCCGGACGGCGCGGTGACGCGGCGGTGACGTTGACGCCGCCGCGTCACCGCCACGTCACCGCACCAGGAAGTAAAACACTTCCGCGCATGCGCCGAATCCATTCGGCAGCGGCGCGGCGGAGGTGGGGGCCGACATGTCTGCTGGTAAGTGTACTAACCAGCAGACATGTCGGGCGGACAGATTCCACCGGACAGATTTCAAAGCTTGCTTTGAAATCTGTCGGGTGGAGAAATCTGTCCGCTAGCCCATACACACGAGCGGAGATGTCTCCTGAAACGGTCCATCGGACCGTTTTCAGCGGACATATCCCCTCGTGTGTACGCCGCCTCAGTGTTCTTGCCACTCACACCCTAAGCATGTGCGGTAAGTTGCCTTAAAGCATTTGTTACCCCAACACTTCTCATATTCTTGATTTGTGCCTGCTGTACCATGTATTTGTATGGGAAAGTATCCTGTTCTCTTTGTATTGCTAACTGTATGTGAAATCTCTGGTGTTCTGGCTGGACCTCTTGCTTTCTTATTAAAATGTTACCACATTAAACAGGAGAGTACACTGGGAACTCAGCCTGCTCTCCTCCAATGATCAGACTTGTCCTGGCACGACTCCACTGCACAGCCATTGACTGGGAAGCTCAGTGTGCTGCTGCTTCTCCTCCCCCCAGCTCGTATGCAGCTGAGAACAGAGGTAATATGATCACTTATAAGAAAGGGGAAAAGGTGCCCCTGCCGCAAGCTCCATGACCGTGCCCGCGGGGCCAGCAGACTCGATGTCTACCGGTGTCCAGTGATCGGGTCACAAGGCTGCAGAATAGGGAAAGGCCAGTTTAAACAAGGCATCTCCCCGTTCTGCCTAGTGACACAGCACTGATCGTTTGCTCCCTCTCATCCGGAGAAGCGATCAGTGATGTGGCACTCATAGCCACGCCCCCTAACAGTTAGACTCACTCCCTAGGATGCACTTAACCCCTTCCTAGCCCCCTAGTGGTTAACTCCTTCACTGCCAGTCACATTTATTAAGTAATCAGTGCATTTTTATAGCGCTGATTGCTGTATAAAGGTGAATGGTCCCAAAATATCGTCAAAAGTGTTCGATATGGCTGCTATAATGTCGCAGTCAAGATAAAAATCGCTGATCGCTGCCATTACTAGTAAAAATGTTTATAGAAAAATGCCATAAAACGATCCCCTATTTTGTAGATGCTATAGCTTTTGTGCAAACTAGGGTTGTCCCGATACCACTTTTTTAGGACCGAGTACAAGTACCGATACTTTTTTTTCATGTACTCGCCGATACTGAATACCGATACTTTTTTTAAATGTGTCCCAAAATGCAGCCATGTCCCCCACACATGCAGCCATGTCCCCCACATATGCAGCCATGTCCCTCCAGCCATGTCCCCCACATATGCAGCCATGTCCCTCCAGCCATGTTCCCCACATATGCAGCCATGTCCCTCCAGCCATGTCCCCCACATATGCAGCCATGTCCCTCCAGCCATGTCCCCCACATATGAAGCCATGTCCCTCCAGCCATGTCCCCCACATATGCAGCCATGTCCCTCCAGCCATGTCCCCCACATATGCAGCCATTTTCCCCCAGCCATGTCCCCCACATATGCAGCCATGTCCCTCCAGCCATGTCCCTCCAGCCATGTCCTTCCAGCCATGTTCCTCCAGCCATGTCCCTCCAGCCATGTCCCTCTAGCCATGTCCCTCTAGTCATGTCCCTCCAGCCATGTTCCCCACATATGCAGCCATGTCCCTCCAGCCATGTCCCTCTAGCCATGTCCCCCCAAGCAATGTCCCCCACATATGCAGCCATGTCTCTCCAGCCATGTCCCTCTAGCCATGTCCCTCTAGCTATGTCCCTCCAGCCATGTCCCTCCAGCCATGTCCCTCTAGCCATGTCCCTACAGCCATGCCCCTTACATATGCAGCCATGTTCCTCCAGCCATGTCCCACCAGCCATGTAACTCTAGCCATGTCACTCCAGCCATGTCCCCACATACCTTGCCGCCGAAAGCCGCAGCCGCCGCACAGAGAACATCACAGCATTCATTTGAATAGCTGTTTTGCCCGCACGTATAGACACTCCCCCTTGCTTGGGATTGGACAAATCACAATCACCCATCCAATCCCGAGCAAGGGGGAGTGTCTATACGCAGCGGAAACACTACAGCTATTTAAATGAAAGCTGTGATGTTCCCGCACGCCGTTTAACCCATGCAGCGGCTTTCGATGTGGCGGCGCGATGCGCCGGCGCGATGCGGCGGCAGCGGCAGGGGGAAGTATTCTATTTAGGTATCGGGGGTATTTGCGGGAGTACAAGTACTCCCGCAAATACTCGGTATCGGTCCTCAGGAAAGTAACTCTTATAACTCTGGTATTCCACCCTCCTTTTGTAATTCAGCCTAACAATGGCAGGCATGGAAGCATGCTGGCATGGTCAGTTTATGTGCTCTGTGACATCCTTGGAGTTGCACAACATGTCTGTATCTCAGGTAGTCAGTTTGGCCACCATGCCCCCCTCCCTTGGTCTAGACTTGATGTGGTCATTGAATGCGACTTCTGCTTGTGGTGACCAAACTGACAGGGGAGGCACAGGCATAGTGTGCTTTAATTCCAGGCAGTAAGGGCGAGTCACTATATGCGACATGGCCCATTAGACATACCCCCCCCCCCCCCCTTACTATGGGGAGCAGGGTAAAATGCCATATACAGCATTAAGAAAAAAAGTATTCAGCCTTTTTCATTTTTTTTATTTTTAATAACAAATGTACAATTATAATTAAGAATTGTTTTTACAATGTATTATAGTTTGCTAGTAGTACCAAACCAAAAAAAGGAGAGATTTGCTTAGCAAAGAGAAGGAGGTTTGGAGAGGAGTGACGTTGTTTTAGGGTGAAGATCTGCTTTAAGCCTACAGAAAGGATGTACTGTAACCAACTGTATTGAATTTTGTAAAGTTATTCATAACATAAAGCCTACATTCTTAGTAGAAGGGATGGAAATGCCTACATCCTACTACCCATTTAATGAATGTATGAATATTTGATAATAGGCATCAGGCGTACACTGTCATAGAACAGGAACAGACAATACTAAATATTTCCATATGCATCGAATTGAATGAGAGGGTAAAACTATTTTTTTTGCAGAGAAATTTAAATTTTAAGCATTCATAAACTGTAATGAAGTGACAATGGCAATAATTTCAACAGATATTGAAATGAAATATTACGATTGCCTGCCGCAATATACAATACTACTTTTATTATTTCTGCAGAAAGTGTAGGTTCTGTGGTACATCAATGTTATATTTTCAGATTCAAATCAAATTTTACTATAATAATTCAGTTGAAATGGCCAGTTCACCCAAAAAATTTTTTTAATAGATGTAGCCTGATGGATTAAAGGGGTTGTAAAGGATTTTTTTCCCCCTAAATAGCTTCCTTGACCTTAGTGCAGTCCTCCTTCACTTACCTCATTTTTCGGTTTTAATTTTAAATGTCCTTATTTCTTCCGAGAAATCCTCACTTCCTGTTCTTCTGTCTGTAACTCCACACAGTAATGCAAGGCTTTCTCCTTGGTGTGGAGAAAGCCTCTTGAGGGGGGAGGGGGCAAGCAGGAGTATCAGGACGCCCACTAACACACAGCTCCTTTCTCTATCTGCAAATTAGAGAGCGTCCTGACCCTCCTGCTTGCCCCCTCCCCCTCATAAGGCTTTTTCCACACCAGGGAGAAAGCCTCACATTACTGTGTGGAATTACAGACAGAAGAACAGGAAGTGAGGATTTCTCAGAAGAAAGGTGGACTGCACTAAGGTAAAGGAAGCTATTCAGGGGGAAAAAAAAATCCTTTACAACCCCTTTAAGTCAGCCCCTGTTTACGTACATGTATTGGATAATCAAGCAGAGAGATCTCCACCACATTTCTTGACACTATTCTGGTCACTTGGAAGTTCTTTCTGAGTGTTCCCACCAAAATTTGTCTTTCAGCTCTCCTATATCAATCTCAATATTATATATTAGTGTCCCAATCCAACAGAGACAGGGAGAGTGGAAGATCCAAATTTGCAACATAGGTGTGTCAACCTTGCAACTCAAGTGCAGAGATCAAACCTACAGGGTCCTATAGTAAGAAACTTTTGGGTGTTCAAATCTCCAAAACCTGAACTAGCAGTTTTGGATACACCGACCCTGTAACTAAAATGCACTTTAGCTTAGTCATTGCAAGTGCAAAATAGTTCAAGGTTGTAAGGTTGGTGGCCATATGCTATAATAGCTACTCTCCATATACTGTATATTAAGATTGTTGCACAGCTAGAAATCAGCGATAATAAATTAGAATCACTTGCAGAATTGAGCGATAGCGATTTGTGGGGAAATTCATCATCAAACACTGAGGCCGCGTACACACGATCGAACATGTCCGCTGAAACTGGTCCACAGACCAGTTTCAGAGGAAATGTTCGATCGTGTATATGGCCTATCGGACCGTTTTCCAAAAGTTTCAAAACATGCTTTGAAACCTGTCCGCTGGAAATCTGTCCGTCTGACAGGTTCGATGGTTAGTACACAAAATCATCAAACCAAAAACCTGCGCATGCTCAGAATCAAGTCGATGCATGCTTGGAAGCATTAAACTTTGTTTTTTCATCACGTCGTTGTGTTCTATGTTACCGCGTTCTGGTCCGAGGGGATTTTGGTCCGATGGTGTGTACGCACATCAGACCAACAGACCACTTCAGCCTGGTCTGATGAAAACGGTCCGTCGGACAAGTTTCATCGGACATGTCTGATCGTGTACGGGGCCTGAAAGTAACGACAGAGACAATTCTGCAACTGAGCAAATTTCAGTGTTTTTGATTTGATTACATTATTGAATATTTTTTTTTATTATTATATTATTATTACTTGTTATCATTTTTTATAGTTATTTATTATATTATAATTTATAATTTTGTGTTTTAAACTTTATCATACCCCGGATGTCTACTAGACTCTTGTTTGGACAGATTTAAATGAGTTATTCCTAAGAATTACAGGCCTACAATATAAAAAGCCAAATTTCCATGCAAAACAATTGTATCGCGTTCAGCATCAAACATCTGACATAATCATACCGCCAGGGAGGTTAACAGGCAAATCCATGTGATCACCAAGCCATTGCTGACCTGGAGATCACATGATCAAAAACCGCATTGATTATTTCCCAAGTTCTAAACTAGGTGGTTCTTGTTCACTGCAAATCCCAAAACAGAATGCAATGTTCTCTCTACCCACGGTGTCATGCAAGGGAATGTGAATCTACAAATTGCAGACAAAGGGTTAAAAAACACACAATATATGTTTTTTCTTTTTAGCATCCAATTAAGATCCAGCATTTAAGTTGTGGAAGTAGGGGAAAAAAGAACAGAGAAACTATTATTCTCTACGTTCTATTTAATTCTATTTCAATATGTTCTTAATGTGATTTAAAATTGCTTTTCTCTGAACGAATAATATTAATGCCAAAACACATGCCTTTGTGTTATACAATTACACCCTATTATATCTGTTACCCATTATAGCGACATGTAAGCCATTAACCATATTTAAATTGTTATCATCATGAATCCTAAAGTAAACAATATGAAATCCAATGCAGCTAAATGCTTTGTGTGTAGATAAATAATGTGTCAAGGTAAACACGGCAAAATGACAAGCAGCGATGATATCTTTTTTGTAAATTTCACATACCCACAGAGAACATAATCCAGTTACATTGTTATTGCTGTAATATTACTGTACATTGGCTGGCCTAGTGAAAATTTGTATCAAATTGCATGGATAACACCCAACGTCAGTAAGAAAATGTTGTTTAGTTTAGCTATTATTAATGCTATAATTATTCTGTAGTATTGGCATTATTAGTTATTTGTTATGATGAGTTAGGATGGTGGTAGAAAATAGAATGTGTTATGCATTTTATACCTGCAATGTTTTTTTTGTTTTTGTTTTTAAGTAACAAGTTTATTAGGATTTTCGATATTCATTTACGGATCGGCTCACGGCGATATACATCGACAATTTGAAGAGGGATATCGTTATTATGGTGGCAGCTAGCTTATCCCCAGTATCTTCTTCTTCAGTGAGAGGTCTGGTTTCTGATAAAAGTGGTCTGCGGTGCCCTCCGCCACTTACCAGAGCCACGGCCGCAGTGGAGGCGATCCGATCCTTCTTGTGTTAGGTATGGAGACGAGTGAGGGGAATATGGCCCCCACCCATCTCCATATCATTGCAGGGTGAAAAAGACGTAAAAACGTAATTTCTGCTCAAAGCTCTTAAAGGAACATTTATTTTTTATTTATTATTAAACGACAATTTTTCAACTCATGTTCAACTCGAACAATGCCTGTTCGTCTGTTCGACGAACAGTGAACAATTTGGGGTGTTCGCGGCAAATTTGAAAAGTTGGATAGTGCTGGGACCTGTAGTTATTCACTTGTTGAGGGGTATCACATCTTAAGCTCTGAGGGGTTCATGCTGGGAACTGTGTCAGTTTCATTCCGGGACACTGTATTGTCCCAAAGTGAAGGTTCCCGGGACAGACCTGCAGAATGCGGGACTGTCCCGGGCAATCCGGGACACGTGGTCACCCTAGATCACCTGGACACATCGGTAATGCGATCCCCTGTTTTTGGGGGACATTCCGATCACTGGGCTCCCAGGTACGTGCTTTGTAAACTGCTCAAGAGCCTCTGATGCAGGAGGACCTTCAAGAATGTTCACCTGCATCGGCACGCATCACGTCCAGCTATTTATGTACATGGGCCAGATGGAAAGCGGATACTAACTCCAGCCAAGAACCAGCCTGCTTCTTGTATAAAAACCGAGGGCTTGTTAAAAGGAGTATTGAGGCAGGGTGCTGTAATGTTTACTGGAAGCTATTTAGCACCCTACCAGCCCCTGTCACCAGTTATGATCTGCCTGCATTGCAAAGAGAAGCACAGATATCAAGTGATAAAATCATTGGGTCTAAAATAAGGTAAATAATAAAAAAAAAAATAGGTTTTGTTTGAAAGTTTCTTTAGCATGTCGATGAGGAGGAAGGGAAGAAGTAGAAAAGGCATAATGTAAGCAGATTAATCTTTAGCCTTGATATAAAATATTTTTATTTAATAATAATAACGTTGGTGTCGCTGCAGTAATTGTAACAATCCACACTGTGGTCATAATTGTTACCTCTGGCAAAACAATAAACTATTTGGTCTTATCTAAAAATACATTAGCTCAATAGACTGTCTTGCACTATGCGGTTCCTTCTGCCTAGGATACATCAATGCTATCATTATTAGAACAGAAGACCCAGGAGAATAAAAATTGTTTCTACCAGCAATCATTTGCCTTTTTCAGGTATTCATAATACTGACATGACCTTTACAATAAGGAGGAACAGGAAATCAATTTGGCCATAAAGACTGATGCTTATCTTTTTCTGCAAAGCTAGGAAATGCGATTATAACTAAAGCCACACATATATAAATCACAATTTGGCTGGTTCAGCAAGAACTGGCTAAATTTTCTTCCACCTATGGGCAGGCTGGTTATACTATTGAATAGGGATGAGCCGAACACCCCCGCGTTCGGTTTGCACCAGAACCTTCGAACGGACCGAACGTTCGCGCGAACATTTAGAACCCCATTGACGTCAATGTGACTCGAACGTTCAAATTCAAAAGTGCTAATTTTAAAGCCCCATATGCAAGTTATTGTCGGAAATGTCTTTGAGAACCCGGGTCTTGCCCCAGGGAACATGTATCAATGGAAAAAAGTTTTAAAAACTGTATTTTTTTCTGGAGCAGTAATTTTAATGATGCAGCATCATTAAAATCACTGCATCATGATGCTTAAATAAAATTTTAAATAATGAAACATTCCATTAAATATTGTACCTGCAGGGTGTCTATAGTATGCCTGTGTAGCTTTATGGTGCACACTGCAGAGGACACAGGCAATATGTGAGAATACTGCAGCTAGCACAATCAACTACCTGCCAGTAAATTAGGAAGAACTGATCTAAACTATACAGTGTATAAATATTTGTACAACACCTGGGATGTATATATATCTCTACCTCTACACACTGTAAATTTAACTGACTAGCCTGCCTCTCTCTGACTGATATCTAAACATCGCTGCAACACCACACTACACGAGGCTGCCCTGCAGGCGGCCTTTTATAGTGTGGGGCAAGAACTAAAGCCCTGAGCCATAACTGGCCAAAGCCACCCTGGCTTTGGCCTAATATGGCTGTCTGTACTGACGGCGCTGTGATTGGCCAAGCATGCGGGTCATAGTGCATGCTTGGCCAATCATCAGCGCGCAATGCCGCAGTGAATTATGGGCCGTAGTGCGTCACTCGAATTTGGCACGAACGACCCGTTTTGTTCGTATTTCGGCGAACGATCGAACATACGTTCGACTCGAACACGAAGCTCATCCCTACTAATGAAGCAAGAAGCCAGCTGGATTAGTCCCTCTAAAATAATGTGGCATATGGAAAATGGAAGATGAAATAAGAAATTTCAAAGAATTTATCACTGAGGGACTGCTGGATGAGACATTAATTATATATTATTATCCACATGAATGAATTTCTTTAATAAATAATGAAAAAATACACGTATCTACAAAACACTATTTAAAAAGACACTAGTCTGGATAAGGATTCAGGTGGCCACCACAATCTTACATACCACATTCACCACCTCCTGCAGGAGCAAGGCTTTTTTATATTAGGGAATACTGTAGGTGCAGGAACTCCACCCTTATGAGTCACACTTCATCCCTGCCCCCTACCTGTTTCTGAACATCATTTACTGGTTTCACAATAAATACAAGGTTTCCTCTGATTTGTTAATGTAGAAGTAGAACAAGGGGACACTTCCACATGCCTTTTCTGTCCATGGGATCCAGCAGACTGCACCCTATGTGGTTCCCCACATTCTCCCCAGGCCATGGAGAGGGGGGGGAGAGATAAAACCCCACCAGCTAATCAAAATTTAACTTGCCTTGCATAGCTTTCCTGCTATTTATTCTCAGCACTGCGGGCAGGATTTACTGAGCTCAGCTGGCACTACACAGAGTTTAGAAACCAATAAAGACTCACCCCCACATATGGGTACCTTCAGCTTTCAGTAGTTTGCATCAAAAAGACACACAAACTCATATAATATATGAGTTTAGTCATCTTCAGTCCTACTAGTGTTGTTGCATTTACATCAGATTCCATACAGCTCATGCCAGTTGGGCCTGTTCTCATCAGTGAATGCACTGGTGTTTTTTATAGAATTATTCCACACATGTGTGAAAAAACATATGACTACACATGTTTTAGCACATGCAATACTGGACTCATTTATATTTGTATGTAACAATAATAATTATTGGTATTCTTAAATGTGTAGCTTTATGCACATTGTAAACGTCAACTACTGGACAACTGTAGCCATGCTAAAACTTGTGACAGATGTTGCAGCTGGTATATTGTTAAAAAAGTAGACAAGAAGACCGCCTGTGCTATTATGCAGACACCAGAAATAAAAATGATCCAATCCATTAACTTATAATTGCATATTGAACACGGCTGCTGTTTAGACACCAGGAAATTGCATTGTTCCCAAATGCTAATGTATGATTTTGTTTTCCATGTGATTCAAGTCCTCCATCAATACACTGACCCGCAGGCTATTTTTTCCAACAATCAGTAGTCCATGAAATGAAATTAATATTATTTTCAATATTTGTTGTTTAAAAACATCCATCTGGCCACATACAGATGAAGTATCAGAGCCAGATACACCCCAGGTTACATACACCATAATTGTTAGAGCGAGAGGAATAATTCTAGCACTAGACCTGCTCTGTAACTCTAAACATGTAATCTGTAAAATATTTTAAAGCTTTGCCTATGGAGTGCTGAAGTTTGGCGTCATTCCACGAGTGTTCTCAATTTTAAAGCGTGATATGTTAGGTTTCTTATTTACTTGGCATATGCTCATTTTTCACATTTCACGTTAAAAGCGCCACCAAAGTGGCGCTGCAGCCCATTTCAATGGGCAGGGGTACATTAGGAGTGGAATATACACTGCTCCTTTAGTGCCTCAAAGATGCTGATTGCAGGACTTTTTTGAGCATCCTGCCAGCATACCGCTCCAGTGTGAAAGCACCCACTTAGCACTAGTATCATCCCTCTCCCCCCCCACTTAGCACCAATGTTTCCCCACTCCCCAAATTAGCACATTGCCCCCTCCACTTAGTATCTATGCCTGCCCCAACTTAGCACCAATGTCTTTCCCTTTTCCCCATCTGAGTACTAATGCCCATTCTCTGTACTCCTCATGTCAGGAAATGGGACAGGCTCTATCTGACTGTGAAGGAATGTGATAATCAAAAAAATAAATCAGAGATAAGGAAGTAGTTGAACTGATCAGATGTGTCAGTGTGTTACTTCCTGCGTGCACATACATCTCCACTTTACAATTCGGAACAGCAGTAGAAATCCATCTTGAACCCCTTTGAGGTTCAAAACCCTCACATGACCTGCTACATCTTCTAATGCACTATGTGCAGTGAAATTGAACTAAGCCCTTTCAGTACAAGAGGGAACCTGTACAACTGTGTAAGACTGAAGGGAATGCTGGACTTTGTTTTTAATAAATCAAGAGGTGTTTTCAAGGTCAAATATTGTATTTTCTTTACCATGGCTAATTTAGTTTGAAAATGTTAATGCAATATAACTCACTCACTCACTAAACACGTTTTTTTTTTATAAGTTGTACACAATTATTTGTTACACTTCATTCAGCATTTTATCCCATCAGCATTATTTATAATCCTGCAAATGAACAAATAAAATACAGTATGAAAATTGCATATTTCCCAGTATGTGGTCCATTAGAAAACATTTACTAACCTAGTGTTTTGAGGCACAAAACAATATTATGACATAATTCAGAGATAATTATAATGGACTGAATCACTCATTCATTGTCATATACCCCAGAAAATGCAATATGATGGCTTTGTAAACTAAGAATAGTTTGCTCTACAGTATTTACTACAATTCTAATGCAATTTCAGACAAGTGAGTCCATTGTAGTACTAGAGATACAACAGTTTATTTAGATTTTTTTTTTTGCTTTGCATCTCCGTATGTCTAATGTAAATATTATCCAATTATTAAGCAGTTCATTTTATTATAAGATTTATAAAGGTTACGAGTTACGACCTCCCATTTAGTTTGGTTGATATAGCAGGAACACAATTTGGAGACATTTGTCAACCCATAACAGGAAGTACTTGAACAAGGTCTTTTATGGTCACTATATATTATTTAAATGCACACTGCAGATTTTTTTTAAACTTTCAAAATGGAATTAACATGTTAACATTTTAGATTTTAGTAATTTTGTTAGATCAACTTGAGGGTGGATTCACATCAATATTTTGCGGTAATGCGTGTTAAAATGCATGTCTCCTATAAAATGCACACTTGCGAGTATATGTGCTATACAGTGCTATTTATTCTGAATGCCACGTATATTGTACACATAGTAAGTAAATATGCACCTACTCTATGTCTGCAGTGCACCACAACATGAATAAGGTGTGATTGTGACGAGTAGGATATTTTTCTTTGGGACGATAAAACGTATAAAGTCCAGTAAAGAAACACTGTTAAATTTTTCTTTCACAGAGCAAACACATGTTTACAAACCCCTCCCCCAAAAATCAACAGGTTTAACCACTTAAGGACCACCCATTGCATATATACTAGGCAAGGTGGCCCTATTGCGCAAAGTGATGTACCCTGGCCTTCTGGTCACTCACGATCACTCCTCTGAAGACAGAATGGAGATTTGCCCATGTACACAAACCCATGTTCTGACAGGGAAGAAGAGAGAGAGATCATCTGTTCCTAGTGATCAGGAACAGCAATTTCTCTCTACTCTCAGTCAGTCCACTCCCCGCACAGTTAGAAACACTTCCCTAAGACACACTTAACTCCTTTATCGCTCCCTAGTGTTAACCCCCTCCCTGTCAGTGTCATTTATACAGTGCAAATTTTTATCTCTGATCACTGTAATAATGTCACTGGTCCCAAAAAAGTGTCAAAAGTGTCCGATCTGTCCAGTACACTGTCACAGTCCTACTTAAAATCTCTGATCACTGCCATTACTAATAACCGCCAAAGACTAATAATAAAAATGCCATAAATCTATCCCCTATTTTGTAGATGCTATAACTTTTGTGCAAACCAATCAATATATGCTTAATGCGATTATTTTTTTGCCAAAAATATATAGAAAAAAACATATTGGCCTAAACTGATGAATACATTTGTTTTGTTTTTTACATTTTTTATTGGATATGTATTAAAACAAAAAGTAAAAAATATATATATTTTTTTCAAAATGTACGTTTTCTTTTTGTTTATAGCTCAAAAAATAAAAACCGCAGAGGTGATCAAATACCACCAAAAGAAAGATCTATTTGTGGGGAAAAAATGTCATTCATTTTATTTGGGTACAGTGTCGAACACCCATGCAATTGTCGAATAAAGTAACGCAGTGCCGTATCCCAAAATGTCCTGGTCATTAAGGGGGTAAATATTTCCGGGGCTGAAGGGATTAAGTAAGTTTACGATTTTGAGTTAGGACGCATTCATGGTCATCTTGGGCTGCATGTGGCCTGTGGGTCGCACGTGGACACCCTAAAGTTTATACATATGAAAAAATGACATACACACAATGTGGATTCCCATAAAAGTATTGTTTATTATGGGCTAGATGACTAGACATCCCCTTACATTAGGGTCCCCAGAACCACCCACCTCACATCAGGAGTCACCCCCTAACATCTGGGCCACTAAAATCATCCCCTAGGTCATGGTCCCCAGAGTTAACCTATCTTACTTCAGGATCTCCAGAGATCCCCCCACCTTGAATGGAAGCAAACCTTCCCACCTGATAACAGACCTTTCACTGCCTTGTTTATTACCTTGCTTACTGTATACCTCCACTCTCTGCTGACAGATCCGGCAAGCAGAGATGAACAATCACTGCACACTTCAGCTCAGCTTTATTTACTGCCAGGCTGACTGTCCTTGTGCAGTGATATTGCTGCATAGAGATCGAGGTACACAGTCAGCCTGGCAGTAAATAAAGCCGATTGTAGTGAAAATTCTGTGATCGAGGGGGGGGGGGGGTTTACTTTAATTCAAAACTTTATTCTGTGCATTTGTTTTCTTTTAGAAGAAGAGGTAGAAGGGAGCTACTGGAGCTCCCAATGCTCCCCTGCCTCTATCCATGACACCCTCCTTGTCCCGGCCCTGGGAGATTTTCAGCACCTGGGCACAATGTCCAGAGGCTAAGGTAGGAAGGGGTGGTTGGTTCTAGGGGGGGGAAACCCTCCTCAGCACCCCTAGATCTGGCCATGGTCTAGCTGTATCAAAAGGCATCAATCAGCCACAAAAACACAATTTTTCTTGTCATTGCTTTACATCCTGCATTTTTCTGATATTTGAGCATGTAAAAGTATCTACGCACATTCCAGTTTGCTTGGTAAAATGCTAGCACACAAACTATATGTTCAGGAGCACCCAAAAGCTTTCCTGACTCAATGTGCATCAATGTGTGTGCAAAATCTAATGATTTCTTTTTCACATGATAACATTTTCACTTTTTTAGTGAATTGGGTCAGTGCTTTAAGTGTGCCAAAAGAGGTGCCGGTACTTATTAGGCGCCGGTGCCCCCCCCCCCCCCAATACTGAACATGAAAATACCCTTAGAAAGTACCCTGAAAAAGAGCTACTGTAGAAAGAGCTACTGAACATAAATAAAATGTGCAAAAGGGTATTGAACAAAATGTTGTACAAAATGTACATAAAATAAATTATAAAAATTATAATAACATACTAACCATAGAACAGTAAACAGTAAACAGTAAAACATAAACCTGAGTCTTGAAGATGAAGGTTAATTTCTTTACCCCTGAAAAATATACAAAAGCAGATTCAATACAATCACAGTACATCAAATGAAAAATGAGAAATATTGTACAAATCATCTTACCTAGAAAAGGCTCCAGCACGTTTTGGGCTCCACTTTCCTTGCACTTTTGGCTTCGCAGTTTGTGAAGGCTGCACTTCTCCTCCCTAGTGCCAGCCATGTCTGCACATATGTTTGTGCATTAAACTGATCCAAGGGTGGTCCGTTGCATTTCAGGAAGATCAGATTTGAAAGCCTTTTGATGTCGAGAGAGTTTCTTTTATCTGTCAAAGTATCATTCATTGAGCTGAAAGCTCGCTCGCATTCACTTGTTGATACTGCAATGGTGTGGACAGCTTTAAGAAGAGGCTTCAGGTCTTCTGGTGTCTTGGAAGCTTTAAGGTCTTTATACTCCCTAAATCCTTGGACACTTTCCCTCTCCCCAACTCTGAATCTCTGACATAAACGTCTGACCGCTGCATCACCATATTGAATCTCAAGAGATGCAGGCCAGGAGTCAGACTGGAGGACCTTGATGTCTGAGAGGAGGTGACTGTCTGTCTTTTCAGATGAGGTTCTACTGACATGTGAGGAAGTTGTTGGAGTCATCCTGCACTTAACATTTTCAGCCAGGCTACGGAAAAATTGCCCAGGGTTGATTTTTATAACCCTCTCATTTTCATGCAGGCATACATTTCTGAAGATTTTCTTATTTTCAGCTTCAATGGCAATTTGTGTGTAGGGACCAGGTGTGGATACCATTGACTCAAACACCCGGATTTGTCGGTCCAGCTGCCTGTCGGCTTGATCCAAAGTCATGTCACGTCTCTGGAGCATTCTTGAGAGGTCACAGAGTTCTGTGAGAGCGTCATACATGATGCCAAGATTGACCACAAAAGAAACAGTAGTGAGAACATCATTGAGTCCTTTGTATTTTGCTCTCTCTCTTGAGTCCCTGCTGGTATCAGCACTTGTAAAGTGTACCTGCAAAGCTGGGTAGTTCTCCCATACTGCTTTCACCGTTCTCTCACTTGAAGCAACCCAACGCACTGATAAAACACGGCCTATCACAAGGAGACCCTGTCCAACACTGTGAGCACTCTCTGTTAACTCCCTTTGGTTTTTTGGGGATGCATGGTAGAGGGAGTAAAGCGGATCTAAAAATATTTTAAAGTGGTTGATTCCTCCAACCTCCTTCAAAACATCACAAACTGCCAGTTCCAGTCTGTGATTAGAACAATGCCAGACAAACAGGTAAGGGAATTTGGAACAAAGCTTTGCAGCAACTCCTGCTTTCCTCCCAAGCATCACTGAGGCTCCATCACAAGCAAATGCCAACAAATGTTCCTGTAGGTAGTGAGGGTCAAAGCCATTATTATGAAGACATTCTAACAGTGCTTCAGTGATGTCATTTGCTGTGGTCCCCTGCAGCTCAATCCGTTCAAAAAATACTGTGTCTGGCTGTTCATTGGAAATAGCTGACCGCGGGCACACGACAAGGACAGACTTTCCACTTATTGTAGTGGATTCATCAATGAGCACACACAGTTTTCTTTCATTCATCACTATGTCATTGACTACCTTCTTTTTCATTTCAGCTGCAATGTGATCCAGTATATTTGCACACGAGTTATTAGAGTGTAAAACTCTGCCCATCTTGACACCATTTAAGACTTGCAACTGGACATCTATTGGCATGTCTGTAAAGGGACGCCCATGCTTGCCAATCTTATACGCTGTTCTAAACACATTGCAAGTTGAGGCGTATTCAGCCTTTCTCATATCTTCAATGTGTTTTTGCATTGTATTTTGTGTTGCCTTCTCTTTTATTTCAACTGCTTTCTTGTGATAAATTGAGTCTCTGTGCTCTTTAATTTTCTTTCGTAGTGAGCTTTGTTGTGCAGCCTTGTCCCTTCCATAAGATGAGATTAAGCACCCACTCCACTCCTGCGACACTCTCTGCCCTTGCTGCATGTCTACACGAGCACAAACGTGACTACACACACTACAGCCCAACTTTTGATTTTTGCTTATCAGCCACTTGTAATTTGTGGAGAAATACTGTACTTGTGCTTGGGACCAACATTCTGGCCACTCATGCTCGGCAATGCGGCTGTTGTCATCGGTAGAAGTGATGTCACTCTCGTCCTCTACGCCACTTGTGAGAAAGTGCCGCTTTCATTAGCTTGTGTCTGACTCTGACCTGCAGCGATATTCTGGTTTGGTGGGGGGTCAGCCAGCGAGTCCTCTGATTCTGACCTTGTTCTTTTACTACTTATAAGCCAGGAGAGCATCTTAAAGCGTACCTGTCAGATCAACCAAAAAAACGAAACTGTTATATGTTGCTCAGTATCTCATCCTGATCATGTACATATACTTTCTATGGGTCTATGATCGATATTTGTCTCAGACTTAGCTTTATTTCTTGGTAATGATAATACGCCGGCCGCGCGACCTCCTCTGAACAGGTGACGACGTCGACGTCATGACGCCGCCGCCGAGGAGGAGCCGGAGGAGGGTGAGTGACGGGGCCGGGGGCCGGGAGCCGGGAGGAGGGAGCAGGAAGTTTTAGCGCCGCGGCCGCTGCTGCTCTGCATACAAGGGCCTGATACTAGTATCAGGCCCTTGTATGCTGCAGCTAGAGCAGGGGTCTGCAACCTTTAAGACACAAAGAGCCACTTGGACCCGTTTCCGAAGAAAAACTGGGAGCCGCAAAACCATTACGACATTTCAAACAAATATAAAACTGCATATATTGTTTCCTACCTTAATGCTATATACACCATCATCATCATTAATTACATCACCATACGCCCCCCTCACCATCATCATCATCAGCCCCCCCCCCCCACCATCATTACAAAATCATCAGCCCCACCATCACCATCATTAATTACATCACCATCAGCCCCCCCCACCATCATCATCATTAATTACATCACCATTTGCCCCCCTCACCATCATCAGCCCCCCCCCCCCACCATCATTACAAAATCATCATCCCCCTCAGCATCATTAACAGCCCCCCTGCCAACATCATCATTACAAAATCATCAGCCCCACCATCATCATCATTACAAAATCATCATCCCCCCTCACCGTCATCATCATCATCAGCCCCCCCCCCCCCAAACCATCATCATCATCATCATCACTAAAAAAAATCAGGTCCCCTCACCATCGCAAGCCAGCCCCCCCACCCCCACCATCATCAGCATTAAAAAAATACATCAGTGTCCCCATCAGCAGCCCCCTTACATCAGAGTGTGTCCCCATCAGCAGCCCCCTTACATCAGAGTGTGTCCCCATCAGCACCTCCTTACATCAGAGTGTGTCCCTATCAGCACCTCCTTACATCAGAGTGTGTCCCCATCAGCAGCCCTCTTACATCATCAGAGTGTGTCCCCATCAGCACCTCCTTACATCAGAGTGTGTCCCCATCAGCAGCCCCCTTACATCAGAGTGTCCCCCATCAGCACCTCCTTACATCAGAGTGTCCCCCATCAGCACCTCCTTACATCAGAGAGTGTGTCCCCATCAGCAGCCCTCTTCACATGAGAGTGTCTTCCCTCTCCTCCCCCTCACACGTGTACTCACAGTTCTGAAGGCAGGATCTTCCTCTCTCCAGTCTCACGGTAACCAGTTCTGGCGCGCTAATACATGTCCCGCCCTCCTCCTCTAGACCAGCTTGTATGACAGACAGCACACTGGCTCTATCACACAAGCTAGGAGGAGGAGGGTGGGACATGTATCACAGCGCGGCGCGCCCTTTTTATTCTTTATTTTTTTTAATGCCCGTTTTAAAGTCCACCGTGGCCGGGAGCTGCGGCAAAGCTACAAAAGAGCCGCATGCGGCTCCGGAGCCGCGAGCTGCCGCTCCCCTGAAAGTGCCGCCTGGGGCTGCGTTCCGGTACGGGAAACCCACGTACTGGGCGCACGGAAAGAGGTGCTGGTACTCTCCAGGGCCATTTTTGGAAGTGGCGGTACTGAGTACCGCCGCGTTCCGGCCCAGTTAAAGCACTGCATATACGTATCCAGTGGAGGTTCCTAATTAAAAAGATAAAAGAAACTTTAGAAAAACAAATAAAAAGTGGTAATTAATTATTCCTTAACACTTCAATGCTCAGTCTCAGCATAGCATTTTTGATTCATTTTGATTCATATACAGTTACATAGACAGGTTGAAAAATAATACATAAATGTAAAAAAAACCTTCATACACACACAGTCAACCTGATTCAAAGGAAGATGAACAATTCCTATAAAGCATTGTCTAATTTGCTCCAGTGTTGGGATATAAATTCCATCCTGATTCCCCAGAATGCAATTGGATATTCCCTGGGTATGATTCTTTAGTGTTATTACCTATAAATGTTAACCCCTTTACAGTGGCCCAATACATACAGTATATGTAAAGGCAAAAGGGCGGGGGTCTACACGCAAAACATATGCCTCACTGGGCGCCAATATTCATGTGCTCAAGGTGTGTTCACTGTGCACTTTCGGTACAAAGACTGAGCTGTCCAAAAACAGCTCCCAGTCTGGGATAAATATCAGGTTCAAGGTTAGATTCACTAAATGGATCACCTATGTATTTATACATGGTGATCATATATCCCCTTAATTGTCTCCTCTCAATAGAGAATACATTCAGTTCAGCTAATGTTTACTCAAATCTGATCTCCATATCTATTATCAGTTTGGTTTCTCTTCTCTGTGCTTTCCCCAATATCCTTTTTAAGATAAGGTGACCAGAAAATGAAATCCGGGGACATTGTTTTTTTATTTGCAAATGGTAAACTATTTTATAAGCATATTTTTCTCAAATGATGTATGCAGTGTATGTGGTATGTGTTTATGGAATATTTGTATGATATATATGTTATTTCTCACATTTCATCGAATAATAAAGATTAAAAATCTTCTTAGAATTTTTTGAGATATGACTACCTAATGTTATGAAGATAAGATAGAAAAATAGTGCAAAGTTCAGGAGTGTGCTACATAAAGAATGCAGGGCTCAGAAGTGTGCTACATAACGAATGCAGGGCTCAGGAGTGCGCTACATAAAGAATTCAGGGCTCAGGAGTGCGCTACATAAAGAATACAGGGCTCAGGAGTGTGCTACATAAAGTATGGAGAGCTCAGGAGTGCGCTACAAAAAGAATGCAGGGCTCAGCTGTGCCCATCTTTGCAGCCTCACCAATGTTCAGCAATGCAGCTTTACCAGTGCCCAGGAATGCAGCCTCACCAGTGCCCAGGAATGCAGCCTCGTCTGAGCTCAGGAATGCAGCCTCTCCAGTGCCCATTAATGCAGTCTTGCCTGTGCCCATGAATGCAATCTCACCTGTGCCCACATCTCAGCCTCACCAGTGCCCGGGAATGCAGCCTCACCTGTTCCCACATCTCAGCCTTACCTGTGCCAATCAATGTAGCCTCATCTGTGCCCACATCTGAGCCTCACCTGTGCCCAGCAATGCAGCCTCACCAGTGCCCAGGAATGCAGCCTCATCTGAGCTCAGGAATGCAGCCTCTCCAGTGCCCATCAATGCAGTCTTGCCTGTGCACATGTATGCAATCTCACCTGTGCCCACATCTCAGCCTCACCAGTGCCCGGTAATGCAGCCTCACCTGTTCCCACATCTCAGCCTTATCTGTGCCAATCAATGTAGCCTCATCTGTGCCCACATCTCAGCCTCACCTGTGCCCAGGAATGCAGCCTCACCAGTGCCCACATCTCAGTCTCACTTTTTCTGGGGATCAGAGAGGAGAGGAAAAGGAGAGGAAGAGGAAAGCGGGCCGGATTAGCACACAGGCTGGCGTCGCCCGCTGTTTTAGCTTTAATTTAAGTCTCACCTCCTGGATCGGCTCCCACCTATGATATTTAGCACATGTCCCGGCATTAGACAAGTGTGCTTTCTGTCAAATGAGATACCAGGAGGTGGGACTTTATGTGATGGGGGCACCCATCGATTCAAATTAAAGCTGCCACAGCAGGTGACGGAGGGCAAAAAGCTGCCAGTGTGTGGCTCTCGGAGCAGATCGTCCCCCTCTGCCTCAGCACCCGCCCTAAATCCAGGGACAGACTTGCCCCCCGGGGACAGTGTCCCCAGAAATCAGGGACGTCTGGCCATCCTATTTTAAGAACTGGTGCACAAAACTGAATCGCACATTGTAAATAAGGTCTTACTAATAGTTTGTACAGGGGTAAAATGATATCTCTTTCTGGAATCTTTTAACACAAGAAAAACTTTGCTTTCTTTAAAAACTGCAGTAGTCTTAATAAATCTGGGTTTACTCTTTGGTGTTGATTTAATAAAGGTAAATAGACAGTGCAAGAGCAGTTGCTCCAGATGCTAGTAAAGAAGAAGAAGCTCTGCTGACTTATCATCCAATGACGTGCAAGCAAAATACTGTTTCTTTATTGTCCTCGCACGTGATTGGGTATTCTTTGCAAAGTGAAACTTTACCTCATTTACTAAGCTCTGAAGCAACTGCACTTGCAGAGTACAACTGCACTTTTCAAAGTGCAAAGTCTTTTTTCCTTTAGTGAATCAACCCCTTTGTGCCCAGAAATATCTATAGCTAGACATCCTTTTGGCTTTAGTCCAACTTCATCATCAAGTCTAACCTACCTCTATTTGCCCTTTGTCTTTTCCAGTAATAAACTGCATACCTTTTATCCTGAGGGTATAGATTTCTGTACATTTTAACGTTTCTTTGTCCATGGGATTTTCTTAGCAGGATATTGAAGAGCTCTGCAGTTTCCAATGAATAACATTTAGTCTGATTCTTCACCATGACCTGAACTTCTTGGCTGAACCTGCACAATATGTTCGAACCTCTCAACCAAGACACGGTAACAATTCCAAACTGTAGTTGATTCTTTACAATAGCACAAAGTTTTCACTTACGCTACATATTGCATTTCCGAGAACATTATAGTAACAAACCATCAGGCTCTGTAAGGCTGAAAGTACATTTTTTTATAACCCTGCGGTGGGCCTTTTATAGGAACCTAAGCTTTGTTAATTACATGGAGGGTGACAAGAGCAAGAAAGACAGCGAGAAAGGTATTCAGGCTGTTTCTTCTTAGATTGTGTTCAGACCTCATGTTTAGAAAGAGAAAAAGCAATTCAGCACAGTTACATTTTTCAAGAAGTTACATTGCTACTGTTATATTTAAATCAGTAAACTGACAGCTCAGCAGTTTGCTGTCTTTACTGGTAAATGAAAGTTTAAAGTCTTACCATTGTTATATAGTTAGATATAGAAGACTACTTAAAGGGTAACTCCACTTAAATGGGGAAAAAAATAGAAAAAAAAAATATATATATATATATATATATATATATATACACACACAGGGCCAGATTCTCAGCTGAGATATGATGGTGTATCTCAGATACACCGTCGTATCGCAGTTTTTTTTAATGGGTATCTATGTGAGTGATTCTTAGAATCACTTACGCATAGATACACTAAAGATCTGACAGGTGTAAAGCAATTACACCGTCGGATCTTAGATGTAATGACAACGCCGGCCACTAGGTGGCCTTTACGTTGTTTTCTCATTTGCCTATGCAAACGAGCCTAATACGCCGATTCCCGAACGTTTTTGCGACGCGGCGAAGTAGTTTACGTAGGTTGCGTACGCGTAAGGTTACCCCTGCTATATGAGGGGTATGTTTCCAAAGTGCCGTCGTTGCCATGTTAAGTATGGCTTCGGGTCAGCGTCGTCTTTTTTCGTCGGTTACGTAGTTTTACTAAGTCGTTTGCGAATTGGGAATTGTGTAAGTGACGATCACGTCGTTTTGACGTCGGTTTCAACGACGCTTTCCGACGTGAGCTGGAGCATGCGCACTGGGCTTTTTTCCCGGCCGGCGCATGCGCACTACGTTTGACGCGGGGGCGCGCTTAATTTAAATACAGCACGCCCCCTCCTTCACTATTTGAATTATGCGGCCTTACGACGCCGCAATTACGCTACGCCGCCGAAAATTACTGAGCAAAAGCTTTGAGAATACGGCACTTGCTCCAGTAATTTGCGTAGACGTAGTGTAAATGCGATACGATACGCTACGCCGCCAGATATGCCATTTTTTGAGAATCTGGCCCACAGTGTGTATATATATATATATATATATATATATATATATATATATATATATAAAGTACAGACCAAAAGTTTGGACACACCTTCTCATTCAAAGAGTTTTCTTTATTTTCATGACTATGAAAATTGTAGAGTCACACTGAAGGCATCAAAACTATGAATTAACACATGTGGAATTATATACATAACAAAAAAGTGTGAAACAACTGAAAATATGTCATATTCTAGGTTCTTCAAAGTAGCCACCTTTTGCAGCAGACACATCTCTAGAACAACTGTTAAGAGGAGACTGACTGAATCAGGCCTTCATGGTAGAATATCTGCTAGGAAATCACTGCTAAAGAAAGGCAACAAGAGACTTGTTTGGGCTAAAGAACACAAGGAATGGACATTAGACCAGTGGAAATCTGTGCTTTAGTCTGATGAGTCCAAACTTGAGATCTTTGGTTCCAGCCACCGTGTCTTTGTGCGACGCAGAAAAGGTGAACGGATGGACTCTACAGGCCTGGTTCCCACCGTGAAGCATGGAGGAGGAGGTGTGATGGTGTGGGGGTGCTTTTCTGGTGACACTGTTGGGGATTTATTCAAAATTGAAGGCATACTGAACCAGCATGGCTACCACAGCATCTTACAGAGGCATGCTATTCCATCCGGTTTGCGTTTAGTTGGACCATCATTTATTTTTCAACAGGACAATGACCCCAAACACACCTCCAGGCTGTGTAAGGGCTATTTGACCAAGAAGGAGAGTGATGGGGTGCTGCGCCAGATGACCTGGCCTCCACAGTCACCGGACCTGAACCCACCCAGGTTTGGGGTGAGCTGGACCGCAGAGTGAAGGCAAAAGGGCCAACAAGTGCTAAGCATCTCTGGGAACTCCTTCAAGACTGTTGGAAGACCATTTCAGGTGACTACCTCTTGAAGCTCATCAAGAGAATGCCAAGAGTGTGCAAAGCAGTAATCAAAGCTAAAGGTGGATACTTTGAAGAACCTAGAATATGACATATTTTCAGTTGTTTCACACTTTTTTGTTATGTATATAATTCCACATGTGTTAATTCATAGTTTTGATGCCTTCAGTGTGAATCTACAATTTTCATAGTCATGAAAATAAAGAAAAAACTCTTTGAATGAGAAGGTGTGTCCAAACTTTTGGTCTGTACTATATATATATATATATATATATATATATATATATATATATATAAAAATATACAATTGCGGCATAAATCATATTGTAAATGAATGTTATTAAAAATTACCTTTCCATTTGCAGCACTGTGATTTTCTGTAAAATGCAATGCAATATGGATACCTAAACGCTCCCCCAAAAAGAGGAGGGGTTGGCTTTCTGATTTTCCCACAAGTCTGGACTAAGATACAGTCAGATTTTTGGCATCCCCTGCATCACAAATGTAATTTTTGGTGAGATGCTCTTAAAAGAAAATCTTGTCTAAGGGGATGCAGGTCCTGCCACTTTCCTCATTATAGCCATGCAGGTGCAGCAGCTGGTAATTATAAAACCACATTGAGCCCAGGTTCACACTGGGTATGATTTAGTTCGATTTGAGATGCGATTTCACATGTGAAATCGCATCTCAAATTGGCGGCAATTGCCGGCAATGACACCGTCCTAATCGGTGCGACGCCGCATCTGCGGCGCTGCACCGATTTCAAAAAGTAGTTCCTGTACTACTTTTTGCGATTTCAGGACGCGATTTACATTGACATCTGTGCAGAACCCTGACAGAATCGGGACTGCCAGTGGGAGTGAAATTGCGCAAGTTCAGCTGAAATCGCGCAATTTCACTCCCGCAGCCCAGTGTGAACCAGGGCTTATACAGATTGCACATGGACACAGACAAAAAAACAGCTATATATTCAGAATAACAAAAAAATTGGATTCTGAAACAAAGT
This sequence comes from Rana kukunoris, assembly GCA_029574335.1. Classification (NCBI taxonomy): domain Eukaryota; kingdom Metazoa; phylum Chordata; class Amphibia; order Anura; family Ranidae; genus Rana; species Rana kukunoris. Next base: position 536,759,934 of record CM056050.1, on the reverse strand, counting down.
TTGTTAAAAGCCTTGCAATGTACATTGGTCACCCAGAAGGTAATGTTTTCTTCTTAACGCAAGTGGAGTTACTCTTTAAAGCCCAATCACCATAAAATACTTCCAATCCTTACTCCCTAAGCACTTCTATACGGTATAAATTACGCCTCCAAACCAGAAGCAAGTGTTACTATGCAATAATAAATATTGATGGGGATACATTAATTTATGACTATAAAGCTACTTCCCAACGATCTTATAACTTCTAATCTACTGTATTTTATCAGTCTAGAACTTGAAATATTGTGACCTAATAGCCTCTGAATATCCATTAGAGGCCCGTCTTTGTTTTTTCTGCTTTTCAGTTACTTTAGAGAGGGTGAAATGGTATAAAAATGACATAAAACGCATATCTGCATCTGTCCAATGTGATATTTTTATAGATACTTCAGCAACCAGTACAGAAACTAATTGGCATCTGAAATTCTTCTACTAACAGATGAAAAGCTAAATGAAAGACAATTTTTATTCTGCACCTGCCTCACATTACCCATCATTTTCTGTGTCAGTCAACTGCAACAACACTTGTGGATAGCGACAGGAATACGTATGCCTTAATAACTTCTTATTACATAGAGCAAAAATGTGCAAGTAAATTGCTGACTAGATTTTTCCATACCATGAACAGAAAAACCTCAATATTGATTGAATGTTGTCCAGCTGTAAAAAATTGCAAAGTTTGCCTATGTTGGCAAGGTCAAAAAGGTGAACAAAACCTAGAAATCTTAAAGTATAACTAAATCCTTTTTTTTTCTTTTCGATTTTGATAGAGCAGAGAGAGATTAGAACACCTGTCAGGTTTTTATTCCTGTTATGCCCTGTACACACAATCAGTTTGTCTGATGAAAACGGACCGGATTTTTTCATCAGATATCCGATGAAGCTGACTTTCATCAGTCTTGCCTACACACCATCGGTTAAAAATCTGATTGTGTCAGAACGCGGTGACGTAAAAAACACAAAGACGTGCTGAGAAATATGAAGTTCAATGCTTCCGAGCATGTGTCAACTTGATTCTGAGCATGCGTGGATTTTTGACCAATAGATTTCCCCACAGACGATCGTTTTTTTTCTATCGGCTTTTTAACCATAAGAAAAAATTAAAACAGGTTCTATTTTTTTTCACCCATGGGAAAAAAAATGATGGGGCCCACACACGATCAGTTCGTCTGATGAAAACCGACTATCGGTCCACTTATTTCAGACGAACCGATCGTGTGTACAGGGTATTACTCTCCAATCCCAGTTGATGCCTCCTTAGGGGAAATGCGTTGGAAGGAGCCCTTTGTAATATGGGAGAGCACGGTCCGCACTGCAGGCGGCCGTGCCACAATTTTTTGCTGTAACATTTTTTAAGTGCCTTTTAAAATAAATAGATTTTTTATCAAAAGATAATGCACTATTAGTCTTCCTCCAATTTTTTATCATCCATCATGAGCTGTTAACTGGTGATCTACTTAAGCCCTTCGAGGATGGTATATTGGAATCCCTTTTATCAGCCGCGTGTGAGTGTCCATGCTTACTCATCCATCCGGGTCTGCTGGGAGCTGTTGTCCATTGTGAATCTCTGAGATTTGGCAGACAGAGGAATGCATCCCTAAGCTGTGGATTAGGGATGAGCTTCGAGTTCGAGTGGAACTCATGTTCGACTCGAACATTGCCTGTTCGCCGAACTATTTGGGGTGTTCGCGGCAAGGTCGTGTGAACTTTAGAACCCTGTTAAAGTCTATGGGACTCGAACGTTTGAAATCTAAAGTGCTAATTTTAAAGGCTAATATGCAAGTTATTGTAATAAAAAGTGTTTGGGGACCTGGATCCTGCCCACGGGGACATATATCAATGCAAAAAAAAGTTTTAAAAACTGCTGTTTTTTTGGAAGCAGTGATTTTAATAATTCCTTTAAGTGAAACAATAAAAGTGAAATATTCCTTAGTACACATGCTTGTGACCTATGTGGGTTTAGTAAACAGCCAATTGTATTAAGGAGATGTGTTTTGAATATAGCCCATTCACTCTGAATTTGATTTGCTTGAACATAAACTATTTGGAACCTGAGAGAGACTGCTGATATATATTTATTTAAATTTTTTCCTTTTTAGATTATATACACATTGGCCCGGATTCACGTAGAGCGGCGTATATTTATGCGTGCGTAGCGCATCTCATATGCGCTACGCCAACGTAACACAGAGAGGCAAGAACAGTATCCACAAAGCACTTGCTCCCTACTTTGCGCCGGCGTAGCGTAAATTGGTCTGCGTAAGCCTGCCTAATTTAAAGTAGGATAAAAGTGGGCGTGATCCATTTAAATGAAGCGTGACCCCATGCAAATGAAGGGCCAAACGAACAGCGCATGCGCCGTCCCGTGGACACTTCCCAGTACGCATGCTCAGAATCACGTCGGGACAAATGCCTAAGATACGTCGAATCACTGAACATAACCTACGCACAGCCCTATGCACGTAGTACTACGTAAACGACGTAAAATACGACGGCTGTTCTGACGTCCATACCTTTGCATAGGTTGCGCCACCTTTAGGTGGAATAACTTTACGCCGGACGTACGCCTTACGTAAACGGCGTATATTACAGCGACAGGCGCAAGTACGTTCGTGAATCAGCGTATATCGGTCATTTACATATTCGACGCGTAAATCAATGGAAGCGCCCCTTGCGGCCAGCGTAAATATGCGCCCAAGATACGATGGCGTAGGACACTTACGTCGGTCGTATGAAGCCAAATTTTAGGCATATCTTGCTTACAGACTCAGGCCCATAGATATGACGGCGCATCCGTGCACTTAGGCGGCGTATCTGTAGCGTAAGTGCTTTCTGAATCTACCCCATTGTGTTTGAATTGCATTGTTTATATTTTTTGATTATGCACATACAGTTTTAGGAAATCTTGCTTATCCACATGTGTTAGGCCGCGTACACACGATCAAATCTGTCTGCTGGAAACGGTCTGCCAGATCGTGTGTACGGGCGAGCCGACGGATTTGGCCAGCCGACAGATTTTAAAGCATGCTTTCAAATCTGTCGGCTGGGAACCCGTCCGCCCGACATGTCTGCTGGTTAGTACGCTAACCAGCAGACATGTCTTCTCGCACACGCGTCAAATGGTTTCGACGCATGCGCGGAAGTGTTTTAATTCCTGGTGCGGTAACGTGGCGGCGCCAACGTCACCGCCACGTCAGCGCGCCGTCTGCCGGCGGGGATTTTGGTTTGATCGTGTGTACACGATCAAACCAATACGTCCCCAGCAGACAGATTTGTTCAAATCGGTCTGTCCGACCGATTTGAACAAATCTGTCTGCTCGTGTGTATGGGGCTTTACAAGTCAATCTAGACCACACACTTGTTTCCAATTTACATATTGTGTTCACATTGGGCAACATTATTGTGCATTATAGTTTATATCACTGTTGGTTTTCCCACCCTTTACATAGAATTAGCGCACCTTTAAGCCTCATACACACGATCGGATTATCCAATGGGAATTGTGTGATGACAGGCTGTTGTTGGAAAATCTGACCGTTTGTATGCTCCATCAGACAATTGTTATCGGATTTTCCATGGACAAATGTTTTTTTTTTTAAACTCTTTCTTTTTTTTATTAGAGAAAAAAAAAAATCAGAGTACAAATTACAGCCAGGGTACCTAAGTACCACACAATAACACATAGTCAAAACATATCAAATACATACTCTGAAAGTAAGCAACTTTTATATCTTATAACAAAGAAAAGCACAGGGAAACATCACGTATCTAGGATATTACCCTCTACTAACTAATACTAAAAGGAGAGAAGAAAAGGAAAAAAAAAAAAAAAAGGAGAGAAAAAAAAGAAAAAAGAGAAAGAGAGGGAAAGGGGGGCCAAAGACCCCGTAGTGCAACGAACTATCTAACGTCTTCTACCTACCACGAAGAGTGGAGAGGAAATGATCAGAGTCAGGACCACAATCTCATGCCGTATAAAATTGTAACTATTGATTAGAATACCTGAACGTCACCCAGGGTAACCATGTCTGATTGAATTTTTCTGACGATTCCCTGGCAATTGCTACAGTTTCCTCCATTTGATGAATATTCTCTATGGAGCTAAACCATTCCGATATGGAAGGGATATGTTTCGATTTCCAGTGCCTGGGAATCAAAACTTTTGCTGCGTTCAATAGATGTCTAGTCAATGATTTTTTATAATGTTGCATAGAGCAGTCGGCAATGTGGAGTAAGCAACATGCAGGCGTAAGAGAGATTGTGGTATCCGTAATGGCCCTGATCATTTCACACACCCTATCCCAGAAAGGTCTCAGACACGAACACTCCCACCAAATATGAAAAATGGTACCCGGGTCTTGCTCACATCTCCAGCAAGAATCCGATGTCAGCGGGTACCATTTTTTTATTTTGTCCGGAGTAGCATACCATTGTGTCAAAAGTTTATACGACATTTCCTGCAATCTCGTGCCAATCGCACACTTATGGGCAAAAATGCAGGCACCTTTCCATTGCTTATCAGTAAAGTTTGTTTTAAGCGCATTTTCCCATTGTACTCGTATTCCGGAAGCTAACCCCCCCCTATCTAGTTGAAGCCAGGAATACATGAGAGAAGTCGATCTCGGAACCAGAGCTCCAGCCAAGCAAATTTGTTCAAAGGGAGTTATCGGTCTAAGAAATTGTTTTTTAGTCTTGGAAACCTGTGTATAGTTATGCAGCTGGCGGTAAGTCCAGAATGAGAGAGAGCTCTGAGAATTTATCTCCTTTTTAAGGGAATCAAAAGATTTTAAGGTGTTAGCCTCAAAACAATGTATCATTAAGAGGGGCATCGATTGATCGGTTGATGCCAAAAGATGCAAGTCCATCCCCGGCATGAAATCAGGATTACGTGTAATAGGGGTAAGTGGACCGGGACATGAGGACAATTTATGATATTTCAACATCCTATGAAACACTCTAAGCGTAGACCCCACCAAGGGATGCTGCTGCAAACTCTGCGGGAGTTTCCCCCAAGGAATCCAAGGTAGGAATCTAAGATGTAGTGTGGAAAATGTTTCCTCTAATGTAACCCAATCCTTCTGCTCCCTATGACAGTTCCAGTCCACAATTCTAGCTAGATGCATCGCGGAGTGATAGAGTTTGAAATCCGGCAGACCTATACCCCCCTCATCCTTAAATTTTGAGAGCGTATCCAGCTTTATCCGAGGTTTTTGCCCCTTCCAAATAAAAGTACGTACAATAGCCTGAAGTCTTTTAAAAAAAAGACCTGGAAGTGGAATAGGTAAAGTATGAAAATAATATAAGATTCTGGGTAAGATTACCATCTTCAATAAGGCAGCTCTGCCAAACCAGGAGAAAGGTCTAGAGGTCCAACCTTTAAGATCTACTTGAATTTTTTTTAACAAGGGGGGGAAATTAATGTTATAGATATCTCCAAAGTTAGCCGCCAGTTTAATTCCTAGATAGGTAATAGATGACGTTACCCACTTAAACGAGCTGGAAGAGCGAGCACTCTCTAAGGAATCGGGTGACAGTGTAAGATTAAGGGCTTCTGATTTAGAATCATTAATTTTCATATTGGAAATATAGCTGAAAATATTAAAGGCTTTAGAAAGGTTCGGAATTGAGTCATCAGGCCGTGTCAAAAAAAATAAAAGGTCGTCCGCATATGCTGCCATTTTAAAGTCACGCTGGCCTATCTGAAAACCCTTTATCTCCGGATTTGCATTAACTGTGCGAATAAAAGGCTCTAAAGATAAATTAAATAAAAGAGGGGAAAGAGGACATCCCTGCCTTGTGCCATTGTTTATATCCACTGCTTCTGAAAGAGTGCCATTGATTTTAAGCTGTGCCCGAGGTTTATAATATAAAGCCGATATCCACGCCATCATGTGAGATCCTAGCCCAATATGTCTGCAGGTAGCAAACATATAGTCCCATGCGACGCGATCGAAAGCCTTCTCCGCATCAGTTGAGAGGAGAAGGCCCTCAATTCCCTGAGTATGTGCAAAATGAACCAGATTAAGGGCTTTTATGACATTATCCCGTGCTTCCCTTCCTGGCATGAATCCCACCTGTTCTGGGCCTATAAGTTTTGAAAGGAATGGTGTCAATCTAGATGCCAATAATTTTGCCAATATTTTTAGGTCCAAATTCAACAATGAGATTGGCCTGTAACTTGTACAATCAGTAGGGTCCTTCGAGGGTTTAGGGATCAGTGTTACATATGCCGTCGTAAAAGTGCTTGAGGTTGATGAGGAAGTTCGGAAATAATCCAAGGCACGGAGTAAGGGAGCTTTCAGGGTGTCTATAAAAGTTTTGTAATAATGGGCTGTAAACCCATCTGGGCCTGGACTCTTGCCCGGTTTTAGAGTTTTAATTGCCACCATAAGTTCTTCCTCTGAGATTGGCATTTCCAAGAAATCGCACTCGGCCGAAGATAAAGTAGGCATACCACTGTCCATAATGTATTCTCGCAAAACGGATTCTCTATTTCCTTGAAGCTCCGCGGGTTTATGTATCGCAGGGAGATTATAAAGCTTAGTGTAAAAAGCATGAAATTGTGCCGCAATTTGGTCCGTTTTTTGTATAAGTTGGCCCTTAGAAGTCTTAATAGAAAGAATGGAATGTGCATGAGAAATTGTTTTAAGGGTTTTTGCCAGGTATTTCCCACACTTATCCCCATGTTCATAGTGAAAGCCCTTCTTAAAATAGAGAATACGTTTAGCTTTAAGATTAAGTATGGAATTAAGTTTTTCCCGCGTTTTTGACAGTTCCAACATAAGCGCCTCTAAATGTGACTGTTTATGTTGGCTTTCCAAGAGGGAAATTTTTTCCGCCAATGCCGAGGTAACTTTTTCCGCTTCTCTTTTCTTAATAGAACCTAGGCGCATAATTTCTCCGCGTATAACGCACTTATGGGCCTCCCAAATTGTCAAAGGTGACATATCTTCTGTGGTATTAAGCTCAAAATATAATTTGAGCGCCTCGTGAATCTGTTGACAAGTAAAGGGGTCCGTCAATAGGGTGGAATTCAACCGCCAGTTGCATGATCTAGAAGGCCTATCTGATTGTGAGAGGGAAATCGATACCGGGCAATGATCCGAAAGGGATTGTATGCCTATATTGGCTGCCTGGAGCAAAGGTAAATCACGTTGTGAAATGAACACATAATCAATACGAGAGTGCTTTTTATGCAACGGGGAATAATACGTATAGTCTCTGCCCGTTGGATATACCAGGCGCCAAGCATCCACCAAGGCCAAAGAATTCAGCTGTGATTTAATTTTCTGAATAATAGAATATGAAATGCTAGACCTACCATTTGAGGTATCCTGTAGGGGTAACAGTGGGATATTAAAGTCCCCACCTAAAATAATACAGCCAGTGGCAAATCCCTTTAGTTCGTCTATTAAGTATCGGCAAAATGTAAGATGGCCTGAGTTAGGGAAGTAAGCGTTTGCCAAAGTGATCTCTCTATTATGCCACATTCCTTTGAGAAACAAAAATCGCCCCTTAGGGTCCTTATATTGCTTGGACACTTTAAAATTTGCGTGTTTATGCAACAGAATAGATACACCTTTGGACTTAGAGTTAGGGTTTGGCGCATGATATACCTCAGGGAAGTGTCTGTCAAATAATCTAGGTACAGAGGATGATTGAAAGTGGGTCTCTTGGATAAACACAAAAGCAGGTTGAGCTTTTTTTAATTCTCTTAAAAGTGATACCCTCTTTTCAGGAATGTTGAGTCCCCTTAGGTTATGTGAGATCAGGGTAGGGTGTTTGCCTAATGAATAATAAGCCATTTCGGCACAATGTCAATAAACCCCCCAGAGAGAGAAGAAAAAAAAAAAAAAAGAAGGGAGAGAGAAAGAAAAAAGTCTCCTGAAGGAACAGGCTAGATATATACAATTAACCGATCGAGCACTCCTCTGCCGCTGCAGAGGGGCTCCTCAAATTGTGTCCAGCCGGGTGTACAAGGGCAGAAGAAGATAACCCTGAAAAACACCCAGGTTAGACACAGTATAGGGTACGTGGGAAAGACCCGTGAAATGGTCAAAAAACTAAATATTTATTACGTCAGGATAACAGAAAAGCCACTACTCCCACCCGCAACCTAGAAAAGAAAAACATATTTATAAAGCGTTGACCCGTATATTTGAAAGAAAAAAAAAAAAAAAAAAAAAAAAAACCCCAACAAGAAAAAAATAAAAAAACACATATATAATAATAATAATAATACTTCCTCTTTTCTTTCTTTTTTCTTTCTTTTTTTTTTTCCCCCATTTCATTCCCCTTTCTTTTCCTCCAGCAACCCTGAGGTGCAGGGAGCAATCAAACAACATAATCCATAGCATACAAACTATAAGCCATCAAAGCATCTTGTTGGGGGAAAATATTCCCATCCGGGAGCTAAGCTTATGCTGGGGTCCAAAAACAAAAAAACAAAGCACAAAAAAAAAAAAAAATATATATAAATAAAAAAAACCCATCATACACATGTCAAGAGTCCTTGAAGCAAAAAACAATATCTTAAGTATATTCTCTTGCCCTTGTGCTTCTGGTCACCTGGACCTGACTTTCGGGGTCCACACCCTGATGCTTTTGATATTTCCCCTTCTTTAGTACTTGTGCAGTGGAAATTGGTTGTTGTATGACTGATAGACTAGGGGAATCTGGCGGGAACCTAAATTCCCTATACCAGTCTGGTAAATCCACTGGTGGTAAATGAAGGGCTTCGCAAAAGTGTGGTAAGTCATCCGGAGTCTTAAGGGTGTGGACGACCCCCTCCACACTGACCGAGAGAGCAAAAGGGAACTTCCATCTATAAGTAAGACTGTGCTCTCTCAGTGTTTCAAGTAAAGGGCGCAAGGCTCTACGATTGCCCAGTGTAATAGGTGAAAGATCCTGAAATAAAGAAATCTTATGTTCCTTAAAGAAAATCGCCTCATTTTTACGCGCATGTGCCATAATGTCCTCCTTAAGCTTATAACTCTGAATGCAACAGATAATGTCCCTAGGAGGTGCTAATTCGATTGGGCGTGCACGCAGAGCTCGATGGGCTCTATCAAAGTCAATTGAGTTATCCGCTGGTTTCTCCAATAGTTTGTTAAAAATGGAGCACAATGTTGGAGCAATTTGCTCAGGTATAACTGATTCGGGTACCCCCCTAACCCTAATGTTATGCCTCCTACCCCTATTTTCCAAATCTTCCAATTGTCGGTTTACAGCAATTAATTGTGTGGTATGTATATTTGAAACCGACTCCAATCGGGATATTGCAGCATCTCTTTTTAGACCCAGGCATTCAGCCGTGCGAGACTTCTCATTTAGTATTAACATATCAGTTTTAAGTTCCGTAATAGCAGACGCAAATGTACGCTTAATATCATCAACAAACACAGTCATATCAGAATAAGTCAACAAATGATCAGTGGGGGGGCACTGCCTCACCGTTTCCTCTAACGTTGCTTGCGAATCCTCGCCATACTCCCCATCCTCCCGATCCTTGTCATCTGCGACCTTCCTAAAGGTATCTGAGTTGGCCGGAAAAATTCCTGAAGTTCCTGAAGTTCCTGAAGAATCTGTAAGGGTATCTAAGGTGTCTGGACTGTCTGAGGCTCCTGCGGTGCCAGGAGCATCTATGTTGCAGGCAGCTGTGCGGGACCTAAACAGGTCCGGGATACTTTGTGACCGCATTGCTGAGGAGGAGCGGGTAGCAGGCAGGCAAGGAGGCGGTGGATTAATTTTGACCATGTTCTATAGGTATAGGTAAATAGTTTGTAAATAGTTTGATTAAATAGTTTGATTTAGTTGAGGATAAGTCTGGATTACTACGGAAACTGAATGGTAGCCAAACAATAATCTGCACAGGGTCAGCACAGAATTGGAGCCAGGTCCGTATATAACTAAATATAATCATATAGTCATAGTCATATTAACAGTGCTATACTATATATAGACTATGTGTACTGAACTATATGGATATATGCCCTATATGCGTGGACAAATGTTGGATACCATGCTATAAAAATGTCTGCCAACAATTGTGTGTACACAAGTCTGTCAGGCAAAACTCCAAAGTACAAACATGCATGCTCAGAAGCAATGCTCTCCATAAAACAACATTAGCAGAAGTTGCCCAAAGGGTGGTGCTAAAGAACTCAAAAACCACGTTGTTTCGTGTTTTTTGACCGACATATCTTTGCCGTTTGTATGCAAGACAAGTTCCTGGCCAATAGTGTTGAGCGGAATATGCCATATTCGATTTCGCGATATTGCGCGAATATATAGAAGAATATTCGCGAATATTCGCTAATTTCGAAATATTCGTGATATTTAATCCAAAAAATTTTTGGCTAAATTTCGCTAATGCGAAAATGATTGCGAAATTCTCATAAACGGAGATCATTTCCTGTATTACTAAACTAATATGCACTAAACACTAACTCTACACTAACTCTACTTAAAAGAAAGGAGAATAAGGGGGCAAAAGAAGGGCGGAGAAGATAATCGTGCAATATTCCTATTGTGCGATTATCTTCTCCGCCCTTCTTTTGCATCAGAGCCAATCAGAATAACTCGAATATTCGGCAAAAGGAATATCGTGCAATATTCCTTTTGCCGAATATTCGAGTTATTCTGATTGGCTCTGATGCAAAAGAAGGGCGGAGAAGATAATCGCGCAATATTCCGTTTGCCGAATATTCGAGTTATTCTGATTGGCTCTGATGCGCCCTTCTTTTGCATCAGAGCCAATCAGAATAACTCGAATATTCGGCAAAAGGAATATTGCGCGATTATCTTCTCCGCCCTTCTTTTGCATCAGAGCCAATCAGAATAACTTGAATATTCGGCAAAAGGAATATCGCGCAATATTCCTTTTGCCGAATATTCAAGTTATTCTGATTGGCTCTGATGCAAAAGAAGGGCCGAGTAGCTGATGCGATTCTTTTATGTTGCCGAAAATTCGCAATGCGAATTTTCGGCAACATAAAAGAATCGCATCAGCTACTCGGCCCAGGGTCTCTCTCTAATCATACCAGCAATGCTTTTAGACGTCGATGGAGATCTCTAGGATGTGATCTGTTTTAAAAATAAATTTGAAAAAATACGAATATTCGCCATAGCGAATATTCGCCGCAATATTCGAGTTATTCGCGAATACTCGAATATGCAATATTCGTAGCGAATATTCGCAATGCGAATATTCGTGAGCAACACTACTGGCCAACGCCCTCAGACAAAAGTCCTAGAAAAATCTGATCGTGTGTATGAGGCTTTACACTATCAATCACTTTTTATTCCTGTATTCAGGGTTTTTCAGGTGAAGCAGACTTAATTAATTTAATTGTCAGTGCTTCTCTTCACCTACACACACAGGTTTTTTATTCCTGTCAGTGTCCACGTTAGGGAATGTCTATTTGATTTGTTTAATGCTATCATTGATTTGACTTGTTTACTGCTATCATTGAGAATGAAAATTAAAGAAAATACCACATTTTGCATTGCCACCAGGAATAGAGGGGAAATCTTCCAATGGTCACACTAGTTTATAGTGACTTTGGCAACAACCAGTGATTCACTTACAGTACTTTGGAGGGATTTCCTCTAACTTCATATTTTGCCTAAGTGACAGGAAGTTAAGGAGGTAAATCTCTGCATTGGGGCTTACATGGCAAAAATACCTGACAGGGGTCTTAAAGGATCACTAAAGGTTAGTTTTTGATTAGATTAATTGATTGCTGTAAGCCCGTTTTTAATTTTGACCTCCAAAATACAGTAATCCAGGTTTGAAAATGCCATTTCCTGTCTCTCCTCTTCTTGCTTTCCACCAGCATCTGAGCAGTTTTGCATGGTGGAAAGCAGAATGTGCTCACCCCCTCCGTATGACTACAGCCCTGTGTGAAGATGCTCTCGTATCCCTCACAGGCATGGAGGCTAAGCCTAATGGGAACTGTAGTTCCCATTAGGCCGTGATGTAGCAAGAATGAATGCGCACCGCAAACCAGGAAGTCAGTGAGAATAACGATTCAGGAGTGACGGAGGTGAATAAAACAGCTCGATTTCAACAGGTATCAAACTAGTTATAATGCAAAACATTACTTTTTACTTTATCAGCTACTGTCAGGCTTTAATTTAAGAGGAAAATATTTTTGTCTTTACAACCCCTTTAACCCATTACTCTATTCAAAATGAAAACATTTGTTATTGTTAGTTATACTTTAACCACTTGCATACTGGGCACTTACACCCCCCTCCTGCCCAGGTAAAATTTCAGCTTCCGGCACTGCGTCGCTTTAACTGACAATTGCGCGGTCGTGCGACGTGGCTCCCAAACAAAATGTACGTCCTTTTTTCCCCACAAGTAGAGCTTTCTTTTGGTGGTATTTGATCACCTGTGCGAATTTTATTTTTTGCGCTATAAACAAAAAAGTGCGACAATTTTGAAGAAAAATACAATATTTTTTACTTGTTGCTATAATAAATATCCCAATTAAAAAAAAAACACATTTTTTTTCTCAGCTTAGGGCGATACGTATTCTTCTACATATTTTTGGTAAAAAAAAAAATCGCAATAAGCGACTGGTTTGCGCAAAAGTTATAGCGATTACAAAATAGGGGAGAGAATTATTATTATTTTTTTTTTTTTACTAGAAATGGCGGCGATCTGCGATTTTTATTGGTACTGCGACGTTATGGCGGACACATCGGACACTTTTGACACATTTTTGGCGCCATTCACATTTATTCTGCGATCAGTGCTATAAATATGCACTAATTACAGTATAAATGTGACTGGCATTGAAGGGGTTAACACTAGGGGGTGAGGAAGGGGTTAAATGTGTATGCTAGGTGTGTTCTAACTGTGGGAGGAGGGGGGGGTGACTGGGGGGGTGACCGATCTGTGTCCCTATGTAGGAAGGAACACAGATCGGGCTCCTCCCCTCCAGAGACAGGACATTGTCTCTGTGTGAGCCGGCAATGAGAGATGATCTATGAGAGATCATCTCTCATTCGCCCACAGATCGCATCACAAACGGCCGCTCTGATTGGCCGTTTGCCGCGATCTGTGATTGGCCGTGTCCAAGGGACACGGACAACACAGGGCTTCCCCGCAGCGCGCTGTACAGTGCGCGCTGGGAAACGCCAGAATGACATGCCGTCAAATGACGGCATGTTGGCTATTCAGGCCCGCGCTGTTGCCGTCATCTGACGGTAGCGCGGGCATCAAGTGGTTAAAGTAGACAAAAGGGCTAACTGTCTAAATGTCCCAGTGGCACTTGTAATAGCATAATTGGCATCACTGGTATTAATTTACATAATTTAAACAAAAATCAATTTAATAGTACCTTTTTTTTACTTTAATGTGCAGTTACATTAATGTAAACATTACATTTCTGTTCCTTCCCCTGTGGGTTGTGGGCAGTACACAAGGACTACACCTGTGCTGATGTCAGGGTAGTGGTGACCCAAACTGTGCTCACTGCTCGCTGCACCTGAGAATTACAACACATGCCCATCGGAGAAAGCATCTGTGACCTCCATGCATATGAAGATATGTAAGCTTTTATATCCCGACAACACTAAGGGATTCTCTATTGGTAGAGAAGATAAATAGAGTTATTGGCTTGGCACTGAAACTGACTTGCTTAATGGAAAACTGTCAGGATGAACAAATAATTGATCAACATTAGCATCAACTTATAACTTAAGAATAATATCAATGTGTTTTTTTTTTAATTTTACACAGAATCTTTTCTTTACTTTTGACTGGAATTCCTCTGTAGGAGATAACTTCACTAAACTAATAACCACACCAAGAGCAACATAGATGGTATAAAAGAGAACATGAGCTTTTCTACTTTTTGCTACCAATTTTTTTTTTTTTTATTCTAAGGAAAGAAACAACAGCTCTGAACAGAAAAAAAATGCTGGGGCCCACACACAATCGGTTCGTCCAATGAAAACGGTCCATCAGTTTGTTTTCATTAGACGAATCGATCGCTTGTACAGGTTTTCTCCTTCTCTTCTCCTGGGGCTGAACAAAGTGACAGTGTATTGAAGGTAGCGTGTTATTTAAACGTTTTGCTTCACACTGCACAGACAATGCACAGGTTCACTTTAACCACTTAAGCCCCGGACCAATATGCTGCTAAATGCCCAGAGGCGTTTTTACAATTCGACACTGCGTCGCTTTAACAGACAATTGCGCGGTCGTGCGACGTGGCTCCCAAACAAAATTTGGGTCCTTTTCTTCCCACAAATAGAGCTTCCTTTTGATGGTATTTGATTGCCTCTGCTATTTTTATTTTTTGCGCTATAAACAAAAATAGAGCGACATTTTTGAAAAAAAAAATATTTTTAAATTTTTGTTATAAGAAAAATCGAATAAACAAAATTTTACTCAAACATTTAGGCCAAAATTTATTCAGCCACATGTCTTTAGTAAAAAAAAAATCGCAATAAAAAAAAATTAGCTACTTAGCGGCAACAGCGCCACTAATACAGCGATCAGAAAAATGATCGCTTAGTGACGCTGGTAATAGGAGGTGAAAGGGTTAACTAGGGTGGTGATCAAGGGGTTAAAACTTTATTAGGGTGGGTACGGGGCTACCCGAGACCTAACAGTAACTGCCTGTCACACTGACACTAAATGCAGTGATCAGTACATATATGATCACTGCATTCTGTGACAGTGTGACAGGGGGGTGGGGGGGTGATCGCAAGGGGTTAAATGTGCCTATGTGTACTGGTGTCAGTGTAGTGTTTGTGTGACTCACTGTGACTCTTCTCTTCTCTCGGCGGTTTAAAAATACCGCCGAGAGAAGAGCTGCATCATTTCCTCTGCCTATGTTTACATTTTACAGGCAGAGGAAGTGACACAGCGGGGGCTCACGCGATTGGCTGGGAGCGATCACGAGGGGGCGGACAGAATCGAGCAGCTGCCCCCTCAAGTCGGATCGCTCCTGGAGGTAAGTCGCCTGCCGCACGCAGCGGAGGGGGTCCCGATCAGACCCCCGACCCGCTAGAAGGCAGGGACATAAATATACGCCCATCTGCCTGTACGTGCCATTCTGTGGACATACATAGGTGTGCGGCGGGCGTTAAGTGGTTAAAGCAGAGTTCAAGTTGGTTCTCTCCCTCTCTTCTCCCAGGTGCCAGCATTACAAGTGTGGCACCCAGCAGTGACAGCTAGCGGCTTCACAGCCATGTGTGCACTGCGCATGTGTGAGTCACGCTGCGCCTCCTAAATGGTCGGGCAATCTTCTGGAACCTGTGAAATGTCCCAGAAGATTGCAGGGAGGAAGGGGGATAGGTGAACTTCCACTCAAATCGCCAAAATGGCCCAAGCAAAAGTGGGAGCAGGTACCTGTCAAAACGAGCCCCCCCCAAAAAATGGCATGCAAAATGTGGCATAGGTGGGGGGAAGGAGTGTTAAAGTGGAACTTTCCATTTTGGGTGGAGCTCCGCTTCAATGAACAGTAATATAGCCTAAAATTATTTATTTTTTCTTCTTGAGTTTCACATTTAATTGAAAATAGTTTGTAATGAGTAAAGCATCTTCCAAGGGGTAAAAAAAAAAAACTCTTTATAGACTGGACTTTCCAAATTCTGTAAGGGGACACTCTATTTTTTTAAATCAGATTTTATTTTAATTGTTTTTATATAGATACATACAGTACACATGTACAAAAAAGACACACAAAAAAATCTCAAAGAACCATAACAAGCCAAAAACAGCTACAAAGTACTGACAGAAAACCTGCCTATAAAAACAAAACAATAAATATGTATATATAGATGTATCATAGAGACACTCCATCCACAGTGCAGCAGCATCTACTCTCAAGAGTTGGGATCTTTAGCTTTCCCAGGATCTCATCTGAAGATCTGTGACGTCACCCTCCCTTAGAGACCAAGTGCAAGTTGGGATGTAAGTATACATTGTTTTTTTTTTTTCTTTTCATGTGTTTTCCTTTTTCACTATTGTGGAATATGGCATGTTTATGTTAGGGAATGGAGTACTAAGGAATAAGCAGAACTTGGATTATGATACAAGGTCCTCTATGAATTTACTTGACAGCATGTTACTTGTAAGGTTAGAACCATCTATTATTTATGACTACCTTCAACTCGCAAAGATAAGGGCTTCAGCTATCAATCTATTTAGCTCAAGAAGACAATAAAATAAATCCTTTGCAATTAGATTAAAACAGCTCAAAGTCACAAGGGGGCAAGAAAAAGAAAATAATAAATAGAAGACATAAGTATGTAGTAATCAATCAGAATCAAAAGCATTTGGAAAAGTGATTTCTCTATATTATAACCTGTTAAAATTCATCATCGGAGCTATGTTGCAGCTTTGTTTTCTTGACTGTCTTCTTTTTTTTAATTTTTTTATTTATTTATGCGTCTTAAATGTACTATAATTCTTTCGATATAATTTGAGATATTGTGGCGCTTATGTGAGTCAGAAGAACAGGATACAGTATGACTATAAATATGCACCAACCTTGTCACATAAGTAAAAAAGATTCAAACAAATAAAATTCTGTGAAGATCAAACAGAATACTTACATTTGCTGCAGCTGCACTGCTACAGGTGATCGAGGAGAGGAAACTTTCAGAAGTGCCAGTTTCTCAACATATTTAATGCGATAATTTTTCAGCAACAGAGTAAAGTGTAGCAGCACCGCCAGAGGTAAAGGTAAGTATGCTGTTTCTTCTTTACAGGTACAGTATTTTCTTGCTTGAGACTTTTTACCTATGCGACTGGGTTATATTAAGGCATGATTGGAAAAAGGAGTTTTTCGCCTTTAAACTTCGTAGCCTTAAAAGACTAAGGCTGCATTCACACCTAATGGCGGCGCTTTGTCCCGCGAATTGCGGCGTCAAATTGCAGGATTTTGTACCGCGACAAAACGCCACGATTTTAACCCCCATATTTTTTACAGGTCCACATCTCCTATGCTGAACGCCGAAGCCGTCTGAAAAAAAGGGTCCGGGACTTGTTTTGAGCTTCAGGCGTTCGGCGTTTTGGCGTTTGGCATGGAGATGTGAACCATCTCCATAGAGGGCAATGTTAAATCACCCCTCCAGCGTATTAGGGGCTGCAAGAGTGTCAGGCTTCAGGAGTTAAAACGCCTAGGTGTGAATGGAGCCTAAAGAAGAATGACAGGAATTATCTTTTAGAAAAACAGGTGTAGAATGTTAATTACGCAAACATCTGTGGTGTCTTTTCCAAAATCCACCACTCCCAAAGCAAGGCAAGACTGCAACAGTACTATCAGTTCAATATCTCCAGTCCATACACTCTTTTCTTCCAGGACTAGGGTTACCACTAGTGATGAGCGGAATACGCCATATTCGATTTCGCGATATTTCGCGAATATATAGAAGAATATTCGCAAATATTCGTTAATATCGAATATTCGTGATATTTTATAAAAAAAAAAAAAGTGCAAATGTGAAATTGATTACGAAATTCTCGTCAACACGCGAAAACGGAGATCATTTTCTGGATTACTAAACTAATACTCGAATATGCAATATTCGTAACGAATATTCGCAATGCGAATATTCGTGAGCAACACTAGTTACCACCTCATCCCTTTAAAACTGAACAGATTAAGGCTGTAATTAAACTCACTTGGTGCCGTATCTGTATTAAATTAGCCTCAGAATCTGTGAAATTCAGATGTGTTCCTTTTTAAAGGGATGAGGTGGCAACCCTATCCAGGACCCACTATTTTTTTTAACAAAATTTGTGACCCTGGGACCAGAAGCACTGTGCTAAGATTAACATTGTGCTCTGATTAAGGCAGATGTGCCAATTTTTTTAAATGCCCCAACCCCCTGCCTCAGTGCCGCCCACCACCATTCCTTCACAAGTGCTGCCTCAGTTGGGTTCATGGACAGCTAGGCCCTGACTCCAGTCACAGTTTTAACATAGTTGTTTCTTGGAAAACATAGCACAGAGGTAAGCAGTGCTGGGACAAGGTCATCCAGTACACAGGGAGAAAATGCCAAACTGTGCCCCCCCCCCCATGAGTTGAATAGGGGATGTGGTGGAATTAATAGCAATGCACACAGCATGTTATACCGAAACATATGTAACATATGAATTTAATAGCAGTATTCATTCTATCCTGCAGTAAAATACGGGGGAAACAGTGATGTAGAAATATTCTTGTTTTGGTGGTGCCACTAAAAATAAAATCAAAATTTCTGCCCTGGTGGTGCTATTAAATGGAAAGATGTCCCAGCATCGATGAAGTCACTGGAAGGAAAAATGTCCCTGCCTTGCCAGTGTCACTGGAAGGAATAAATGCCCCTAGTGTAACTAATGCCTCGTACCAGTGGCGTATCTAGGGTATGGCAGCCATGGAAAGTGCCATGGGCACCATTTGAAAGGGGCGCTGTTGAGTGGCTGGGCAGCAAGGCATTTACCAGGGTCTCTTCCTCCCTCCTCCCAAGCATAGGCAGGATCTCCTTTTCAGCACCTTTGCCAATGGACAATGGCAGCGTTATCGCTTGTTGCGTTTAGCCACAGTCCTCCCCGGTTATCCCAGGCTCTCCCATTTTAACTGGTCAGATTGGCAGAGCACAAAGAAGAAGGAACATCAGTTTCTCCCTCTCCTCTGTGAAAACCGAGGCCTTAAGTGATGGAGATTTCATCACTTCCAGTATTGGTTCTGCATTTACCTGGCCTTGGAGGGCAGAGGAGGGATCAGGGGTCTAATAAACCCCAGATTTCTCCATAAAGAGGATATGTCACTACCCAAGGTATCACAAAGGATGATAAATATCACTAGTTTTTTTAGCTTTTTTTTTTTTGTTAAGGTTATCTAAAAGATGGGTTTCAAATGTTTCGACAGGGGGCACAGTTTCAGTGCTTGCCATAGGCGCCATTTACACTAGATACGCCTCTGCCTTGTACACACGGCTGGAATTTCAGAGAGAAAAAGTCAGACAGGCTTTTTCTCTAGGAAAGTCCAACCGTCTGTAGCCTCCATCTGACTTTTTTTTTTCAGAAGTCCGATGGACCTTAGATAGAGAACCTGTTCTCTTTCTTTCTGTCGGAATTCCAACGGACTCACGGTCAAAAGTCCGACCATGTATACAAAGCATAAAAGGAAAAAATGTACCCTACATTTGTGGTGTCACAAGAAAAAATGCTCCTGCATTGGTGGTGTCACTGGAAATAAAAATGTCCCTGCATTGGTGGTGTCACTGGAAATAAAAATGCTCCTGCATTGGTGGTGTCACTGGAAATAAAAATGTCCCTGCATTGGTGGTGTCACTGGAAATAAAAATGCTCCTGCATTGGTGGTGTCACTGGAAATAAAAATGCTCCTGCATTGGTGGTGTCACTGGAAATAAAAATGTCCCTGCATTGGTGGTGTCACTGGAAGCAAATTCTCCACATCAGTGGTGTCATTTGAAGGAAAAATACCCCTTCATTGGTGGTGTCACTGGAAGGAAAATGCCCCTGCATCGGTGGGTCAGCATTTTCGCCAGTAAAGTATGGGGTGAGGAGGATTTTCCTCCTCCCAACCTGTCAAAAGCTCTTTGAACAGCAATCCACAGCAGACTGTGTTTTAGAGGCGTAGTAGTATTACAACATTTATGAACAAGCCCTAAGGACAGTTTTTTTTTTTTACAAAATCCTACAAGCTTCATTATGTTATTGGTTACAGGTTAGCAGTTCTTTTTTTTTTTACCATGGGTGCTAACCGTAGTTAGTCAGAGGTTATCTCCTTCCACTAGAAGGCTGATCTATGAAACATGAAAAATAACTTTCTTCTAAACTTTACTATGATGACTCAAAATATGTGCTATCTGACAAAATGTAATATTCTGCCTTTAAAGGGCTATTTTCATCACATTTTTCAGTGACAGTGACTGTACAAAGTGCTTTTAGTCTCTTAAGGCTGAAGAAGCTTTTGAAGTTTTTATTATACTCAGTGAGATCGGTTCAACTCCGCCATTGTAAAAATAGATACAAATGTATAACGACATTTGACAACAGACTCAGCTCAGAATTTCCAACTTGCTAAAACAGAAATAGCATTCCACATCTCTACAGATCACCAACAGCTACAAGCAAAATCTGATCTGAAAATATTTTAATAGGCACAATGGATTCTTTAAATAATAATAAAATGCTGTATATGCAAGGCAGGAGAGCTATGCAAAGGAACAAGATGTATAATACATATTTTCTACGGATTGGTCATTTAGTGCCCTTTATTATGATGTCAAATTTTCTAAATGTGTTTTAAAGTATTACTAAATCCACAGCAGTAAAATCAGTCTGTATATGCAGTAAAATCAGGGCTTTTTTTTTTAGGGGGAACTTGGGGGAACTCCACCACCTCTGGCTCAGACCCTTTGGTGCCTGCTCACAACAATCACTTGTAAACACAGAAGTCTGGTTTCTGTGTTTACAGGTGACAGCTCTGCACTCTGTATGTAATGCAATCATGGTGCCAGATTCAGATAGCCTTTACGTTGGCGTATCTATAAATGCGCTGCGTAATGTCTATTCTGAGCCGGCGTATCTTTTTTCTGTATTCAGAAAACATGATACGCCGGAATTCTGCTAAGATACGAGCGGCGTAAGTCTGTTACACTAACGTATCTTAGTTGCATATTAACGCTGGCCGCTAGGTGGCCCTTCCGTCGTTTTACGCGTAAAATTTGCAAATGAGCTAGATACGCCGATTCACGAAAATACTTGCGGGCCCAGGCGTCGTAGTTTACGTCATTTGCTTAAGCGTTAGACCGGTGTAAAGTTACCAATGCTATATGAGGCACAGCCAATGTTAAGTATGGACGTCGGGACATCGTCAAATTGTATGTCGTTTACGTCGTTTGTGTAAATCGTTCGGGAATGGGGCTGGACATAATTTACGTTCACGTTGTTTACATTGACTAGTTGTCCCTTTAATAAAAAAAGCGCGGGTGGCACGTCACTCGATGCACGTCTTCTCCCGCGCTGTCTTACAGGCTTGTTTTTATCCATTTTTTTGTAAGTGTATTTTTGCTTTTATTAAAATTGATTATCAAGAATAATACACGATTGGAAGCTGTCTGTTCCTCCCCCTCCCTCCTTCTGTTTCCATTTGTCCGTCTGAGACCTCAGGTACCTATCTTCCCACCGACCCGTGGTGGTGAGCAGGATCCCCCGGGAAGCTCCCAGACAAAGGATCATCCTTTATGCTTTGACATACTTGCTGGAGGTGAGAGCTCTGGGAGACCAGACCCGGTGTGTGCGTGTCTTTCTTCACATCTCTCGGATCAGTGGGCATCCTTCTATATTGTTTCACCACTATGGAACATCATTGCACTTGTTGAAACGTTGTTGCACTTCTTTGGACTTTTGTTCCTGATGCACTTTAGTTTGGCACTGTTGCACTTTAATCTTATATAGATTTACCTATTTGTGTATGTTATGATTTGTCTATACAATTTGCGCTATCACTCATATTGAATATGCATTTTTGTGTTTGCTGCATATTGTCACTGACTTTGGAAAGACTTTGTTTAGTAGCGCAGAAGCCCCACTTGATATGTTAAAAAATATATTTTTTATCAAAAATAAATAAAAAAGGGGGGTTGCCATCTGGGGCCCTGGGGGCCTCCAGGCACCTGGGGACCTCCGTATCTCTAAAAAAAATGGGCCCTTTAATAAAAAAATAAAATAAAAATATATTAAAAAAATATTTTTTTTTAATAAAAATAAATAAAAAAAGGGGGGTTGCCATCCGGGGCCCTGGGGGCCTCCAGGCCCCTGGGGACCTCAGCACCTCTAAAAAAAAAAAAAAATTGCCCCTTTAATAAAAAATTAAATAAAAATATATTAAAATATATATATTTTTTTTATAAAAAAAAAAAAGAGGAGGTTGCCATCTGGGGCCCTGGGGGCCTCCGGACCCCTAAAAAAAAAAAATCATTTTTTTTTTTAGGGGGTTCCCATCCGGGCCCACACTGCACATGCGTGAAGAGCTGCACTTTGTAAATGGCTTGGTGCCAGGAGAAGGAGGAGGGGGCGAATTTCCCGGGGACCTTGCCATAGCGAGGGGGGGGGAGTAAGCAATCAAGTGCTGCTTCCCCTTTTGGGTGGAGCTCCTCTTTAAGGTGAGCAACATTAGGTGAAAAACCTTCTCTGCTGCAAAATCGTCCACCTTATACTTACCTGAGCCCGATCCGATCCTTCGATGTGCATGAGAGCAGCTGTCTTCCTCCTTATTGGGCAGATTGATAGCTACTGATGCTATGATGAGCGAGCAGGGGGGCTGGGTCGAGCCACCTGCTCTGTGTCAATAGACGCAGACAGGGTGGCTCTGCCCAAAACAGGTAATTTGTCAATGAGGAGGAGCCTGGAGTGCCAGTAAGGGATCCCAAAACATGATTTGGGCTGCTCTGTACAAAATCATTGCACACAGCAGGTAAGTATACCATATTTGTTATTTTATTTAAAAAACAAAATGAAGCTTTAAAATTAAACCACCAGCAAAAGTGAAAAAAAACATTCAACCCATTTAACATTGACAGGGTTGCTTACAACTTGGTCATCTTGTATTCATATAAGTAAAACCTTTATCCCAAAAGGCAAAAAAACATTACCATTACTATTTCCCCAGACTGAAAGTGCTCCGTTGCTCCTTCATTTAAAATGGAGACACCCTAAACCAGGAGGTGTGTTACTAGCCAGATCACCAGATAAATTAAAGAGAAAAGCCTAAAACGGAAATTGAATACTTCCACCACATTTAACCACTTCATTACCCGCGTATTGTAAAATGATGGCCGCAAGGTGGCTCTGCCATCCTGGGAGGCCATCATATGATGTCTTCGAGCCTTCCGCCTGCTAGGGGGCATGCATGCACGCCTGCCGCGTCACTCGGGTGCTGATGCGCGTGCCTGGCAGCTGCGATGTCTGACAGGCACCCGCGATCGGCAGTTGCACAGCCAAGGACGTGGATCTGTGTGTGTAAATGTCACTTTTACAATAAAGATTACAGATCGCCACCATTACTAGTAAAACAAAAAAAAAGACAAAAATCTATCCCCTATTTTGTAGATGCTGTAAGTTTTGCACAAACCAATCAATATACGCTTATTGCGGGTTTTCTTTACCAAAAATATGTAGAAGAATACATATTGGCCTAAACTGAGGGAAAAAATATTTTTTTCTTAAAAAAAAAAAATGATATTTATTATAGCAAAAAGTAAAAAATATTGGCCCAGATTCACAGAGAGTGGGCGCACATTAACGCCGGTGTAGCGCACACATAGTACGCTACGCCGGCGCAGCGCGGAGAGGAGAGGAAAGCACTGCATTCAGCAAGCCATTGCTCACCAAGATGCGCCAGTGTATCGTATTTTCGAAGGCGTAGGCCAGAGTAAGTGGAAGTGGGAGTGATCCATGCAAATGAGGCGTGACCCCATGCAAATGATGGGCTGAGCGCCAGACAAGTATGTATAACGAACTGTGCATGAGCCGCACATGCTCACAACCACGTCGGAACAACTGCCTAAAATACGCAGGATCACTGTGTACGCCGTTAACGTATCCTACGCCCAGCCAGATACACGTCCAATGTAAAATACGCCGGCTTGTGTTCCCTGGTGCAGACCTGAGCATGTCTGTTGCTGAGTTACACCTCCTTTATGGGGAATAACTTTACGCCAGACATACAACTTACGCGCACTGCGCATAGCCTGTGTCGGGCACACGTAGGTTCGTGAATCGCCGTATTTACCTCATTTGCATGTCTGAATGGCTAATCAATGGGAGCGGCACCATGCACTCAGCCTAAATGTACGCCCACCCTACGCCGGCGTAAGCAAGTTACGTCGGCGGCATTAGTGCTCTGTAAATCCGGGCCAATGTTTTTTTTTGTCAAAATTGTCACCCTTCTTTTGTTTATAGCGCAAAAAATAAAAACGCAGAGGTGATCAAATACCACCAAAAGAAAGCTCTATTTATAGGAAAAAATAAGGCAAAAATTCATTTGGGTACAGCTTTGCATAACCGCACAATAGTCAGTCAAAGTGTGACACCTCTGAAAACTAAAAATTGGTCTGGGCAGGAAGGGGGTGAAAATAGCCGGTACTGAAGTGGTTAATGATTAGTAAGCTGCAATATACTGTGATTAGATTTTTTGGTTTAATTCCACTGGAGGCGTTTTTCAGATGCTTCAGCGCTAAAAATAGTGCCTCTAAAGCGCATGAAAGATGCCTCATCTTCAATTCCAGTGTGAAAGCTTGAGTGCTTTCACACTGGGGCGCTGCGCTGGCAGAAAGTAAAAAAAAAATCCTGCAAGCAGCTTCTTTGAGGCGCTTTAGGAGCGGTGAAAACAAGGCTCCTAAAGCCCCCCTCCCATTGAAATCAATGGGAAGCGCCTGTAAAGCGCCTCTGCAGCGGCGCTATACGGGCGCTTTTAACCCTTTATTCAGCCGCTAGCGGGGGTTAAAAGCATCCCGATATCAGCTGAGAATCACCTCTGAAGCAATGGTAAAGCACCGCTAAAACTAGCGGCGCTATATTGCCGATGCCCCATGCTTTCAGTGTGAAAGGTCTCTAAGGCGAACACTTCAATAATGACTCAAATTTGCACTTACTGAAAAAATACACTATACTTTCCCATTACACATGTTTTTTTGCAATAACCAAAAGGAATGCTGGAATACCTTGTTTGAATTTTCTGGTGTGTTCAAAGTTATTATAAGATGTATCTCTCATTGTGGAAAAAATAGATAACTCCATTTATGAGTTGTCTGCAAATGCATATTTTAATGCCTAAACATCTGTTAAAATGATCTGTTCAGCACATTTTAAGGGATTCTTTACACTGAACAGGTGGAATGTTCTGCAACAGTTGCCAAGGTTGCAGGCTAGCTTAAGAGCAAGGTTGCTGAAATAGCCGGTATAAGTCCCATAGAACACCAACAATAGCTTCCTGAATGACCCTACAGGGCCTTGAACCCTACCAAAGAAACTTTTATACTCTGGGTATTTATAACAACAATTCACAGTGCTGAGTCTGTTAAAAATCAACTCACAGAAAAAAAAAATGATTTAGAAGACACGGCATAAGGTACCTAATTTTGTCTATTTTTTTTTTATCAATCTGAGGCATATGTATAGAAAATTCAGGCCTTATTTACTGCATTTTTACCAGATAATATATACCCTAATTATAAGGCACATTGAATGAACATTTAACAGGTGAAAAAACATTCGCCAACCTTTGAGAAGAAGAACCGGATAATCACAAATCCCAGAAATCACCTTTGTTCTCCGGCACTGGAGATGGATTAACGCGTTTCACGCACTTCTGTGCATCCTCACCTGTAGCCGTGTTTCTGGTCTATTATCTAACATTTTCTAGTGTTTGCTCTTAAATGGGAAAGAGTGGTCAATGTAACAGATAGACTATATATAAAAGATGAATGTTAACATTTTCTACACATTAACTGAACTATATTTTATAGAGAAATGGTAAAGGTTTTTAATAACTTTTTTTAGTCTATTTTCACTTTCACTTATGTTTTTAAGAGCTGTCGCAGAAGATAATGTAGTCACACAATTAACAATCAGCTAAAAGGGTTACAATAATGAAAGCAGCTATCAGAGTCACAACCATGTACATGGAAATAACACACAAAAGAATGTGCCCAGGATGCAGTATTCAAATGTGCCAGGTATAATTGTTGAGAGATGTTATCATAAATTGTTTCATCTATATTAGGGGTTATTTCTGAGTTATTTTCACTCCGGTTCTTAGAAGTTAGGAATTTTTGAATCTTGGGGTATATCAAGCTTTTTTTTTTTTGTTTGTATAGCATAAAATAAAAAACCCAGTGGTGATTAACCACTTCCTACCGCCCCATTGTCATATGACGGCGGCAGGAACCCTCTGTCCCTTATGACATCTTTGGCTTCCCGAGCCTGTAGGGGGTGCACGCGCGTACCCCCCAGCATCGCTCGAAAGCCGATGCACATACACGGCAGCCGCGATGTCCACCGGGCACCCGTGATTGCCTGTCACACAGCAGGGACGTGGATCTGTGTGTGTAAACATACAGATCCACATCCTGTCAGGTGAGAGGAGACTGATCTGTGTGTTCCCAGTACAGAGGAACACCAATTGGTCTCCTCCCCTTGTGAGTCCCCACCCCTACAGTTAGAATCACTCCCTAGGATACACATTTAACCCCTTGGTCGCTCCCTAGTGTTAACCCCTTCCCTGTCAGTCACATTTATACAGTATATAAAAAACAAGCTGCGCAAATGAACAAGAAAATATCCAAGAAAACCAATATAACCAAGTAAGTGAATGCATATATTGTCGATATTCCTGATACCATAACACAAAACAGGTATCCCTATTTGCAATCAATTCTAATGTGTCCAAATACAAAATCATTAAGTAAATGTTCTGTTTTTCAAAAAAACACATCAGATGATGATCAAAAAAGGCTAAAGATGTATAGTCCTCCCATAGGTAAGTTGCAGAGCAAACCAAGGACAAGTGATGTAATAGGAAAGAAATCCTCCACCTTCTATATAACTGCCTCTTACCGAAGATGAAGATCCCAACTAGAGATCTTCTGTAGATGTATGGCCTATAACCTGGCCTAAGGGTCTATGCGACTGGATGTCGATAAATCGTTCCCCAACCACTCACAAGCAGTCTTGTATGATGATAGCTTGCAGGAATGGTGTCTGAGCCGCATGTAGATTTGGTAATAGAGCCAGCAGATCGCTCTGTATACTTCACTCTACACTCAGTGTGTAACCCGGAAGTCCACTCGTGGACCCTTAGGCCTGGTTATTGGCCATACATCTACAGAAGATCTCTAGTTGGGATCTTTATCTTCGGTAAGAGGCAGTTATATAGAAAGGTGGAGGATTTCTCTCCTATTACATCACTTTTCCTTGGTTTGCTCTGGTTTGAAGTCACCAACTTACCTATGGGAGGACTGTACATCTTTAGCCTTTTTTGATCATCATCTGATGTGTTTTTTTGAACACATTAGAATTTATTGCAAATAGAGATACCTGTTTTGTGTTATGATATCAGGAATATAGCCAATACATGCATTTACTTACTTATATTGGTTTTCTTGGATATTTTCACGTTCATTTGCGCAGCTTGCTTTTTATATATATGTTTATTTTTTGTGTGTGTCTCACATTTTAAGTTGCAGCATTGTTGTTAATTGTTCACATTTATTGTAAACAGACAGCGAAGTATCACCCCCTTTTTTATGAATTCACATTTATACAGTAATCAGTTTTATAGCACTGATCGCTGTATAAATGTGAATGGTCCCAAAGTAGTGTCAAAAGTATCCAATACGTCTGCCGCAATGCCACAGTCATGATAAAAATCGCAGATCGCCGCCATTACTAGTAAAAAAAATAACAATAAAAATGCCATACGTTTATCCCCTATTTTGTAGGCTATATAACTTTTGCGCAAACTGATCAATACACGCTTATTGTGATTTTTTTTTACCAAAAATATTTAGAAGAATACATATCGGCCTAAACTGAGGAAAAAAATAGTTTTTTTATGTATTTTTGGGGGATATTTATTATAGCAAAAATAAAAAATATTGTTTTTTTTTCAAAATGTACGCATTTTTTTTGTTTATATCGCAAAAAAATAAACACAGAGGTGATCAAATACCACCAAAAGAAAGCTCTATTTGAGGGGGAAAAAATTATCAAAATTTCATATGGGTACAGTGTTGCATGACTGCTCAATTGTCATTCAAATTGTTACAGCACTGAAAGCTGAAAATTGGCCTGGGCAGGAAGGGGGTAGTGCCCATTAAGCTACAAACAAGTACAATAGCACGTTACTTTCAATAGATATTAAGGCAAAAAAAAGTTTTATTTTTTTATTTTCTATATAGTAAGTAAGCAGCTCAGGTACAGGACTCAAAAAATTAGAATGGGAAGGCACTAACACAAAATTGACTTTGACAATGACAGTGACAGCAGTGTGCAGCAGCACAAATGATGATGACACCTCCCCGATAGGACATGTCCCATCCTGAGTCATGGTGACAGTCTCTCTCTACACCAGGCAGGACCGACCCGCCCTATAGGCTCATTATGCAAGTCGATTAGGGCCCCGCAATGCTGCGGAGGGCCCCCCAAATTACTAGAGGCCCCGCCTGGTGAGAAGTCACTATCGGCCCCTCACCCCGCTTCTTAACTCGCTGGCTGCATGGGAGAAGAGGTAAGAAGTCAGCACCCCCCTCACTTTAATGTAAGATGTCATTTCCGGCAGCCCCCCCCACTTCTCAACTTTAATGTGACATGTAATTTTGCTTAGGGCCCCAGGGAGGTCAGGATCAGCACTGACGCCAGGTGGTCCCTTCAGTCCAGTCCAAACAGCTCTGACAGTCCCACTCCCGACTTGCCTCCTTGATCCCGTCCTGCAGACCCACAGATAAGGCTCCAGCCGCTCCGTTTGGCTGAATTGCACCATGACATTACACAACATGCTCAGACACCGCCTCCACCAGACCCGATCCTTGTGGGCACTGTCCGAACACACTGTAGCAGGCACTCGGATGATCTTGACCGGCTCTGGTCCGTAACTAAGCATGTGCAGTTCCAAGCCAAGCGTCACAGGCATATTTTGAACTGGCAACCTTTTCCTCTCACTGGCATTCATTGGCAGGAGAAAATGTGCCATCTTTTACTGGCTGCCAGTAGAAATACTGACTGTACTCTAGGTGAGGAAGGGGTCTCTATGAGACATTTAATTATGTGTGTAATCTGAGCTTTTGCTTATCTGGCCTGTGTCACACAGCATCATGCCGGGTATTGGAAAGCTTGGACTAGCAAACACACAGATGAATTAAATGTGGATCTATTAATGTAATTTTGGTGTTAGGTAATGCATGTTGTGAATCTGAATAATGTTATGAAGTCATTGGGTAACTCATTCCGTATTCATGTTGACATTTGTATTTGTCTGTCTCCTCGTTAAAGAAGTTCCCTGTCACTTTTTTTCCTGATAGGATGTGAGGGGTATCTGCCAAACAGGGACACAGACAGCAACAATTTTTGGTTAAGCCCCGTACCAGGGGCGGACTGACAACTCATGGGTCCCCCGGGCAATAGAAGATTATGGGGCCACTGGGCTTACAGATGGCCACCACACCAGGAGGCAGTGCAGAGGCGGGGCAGCTAAAATCTCAGGATTTTCACATCAAAAGCATGTCGATTTTGGACAGATGTAAAAAAAAAACACAGATTTTTACATACTGTCCCTGGTTTTACTCAGCCTGGCAACCCTGACGGGGCCCCCTAGTGGCACTGCCCGAGGGCCTCAATGGTCAGTCTGCCCTTGCCCTTTACACATGGGCCGAATGTCAGGAGGCATCGGCCGGTTCAATAAAAAACAGTCGATGTTCGGAACATGTGTACTGCAGCTGGTCCGACAGAAGCAGGCTGCTGGGTTGAAATACAAAAAAAAAAGTGTGTACTAGGCTTTAGACTAGGGCTTTAAAAGAAAGCAATGATACACAATGTAAACACCGAATATAATATAGGAATATCACTGAAAAGACAATCAATGGACAAAACCAGGAACCTTCTCAGGGAGGAAAATATTGCAGGACTGGAAGCTGGAGCTATCTCTGAACATCGATGACAATGGCAGGCTATGACTACTGTTCCCACTTACTGAGAGAATAATCACACCACAAATGCACCTAATAGTGCCACTAGCCAAGTTCATTTTTCTTACAAGAAAATATGATTTTACAGTCATCGTATCGTCCTATTATAACTTCATTTGCCCACCAACTTTTTTTATTCCACCTTATAAGACACTTAGACATGAAAAATAGTTGACAGGCAATGATTAAGCGAATGTTCCTTCTGGGGGGAAAAGAAGATAATTTGTAATGTGGTTTGCGAAACAACATTGACATTCTGTCATTTGACTGCAGAAGAAGTCTGACATGGCTAACTAGTCTCCAGGGTAGCAGGATCTCAGCTTAAGTAATGACGAGGATGGCAAGGCTCATTCTATGTCACCAATGTCTCCAGTGACAGTGAAAGCCAAGAAACGCTTTCTACTACAAGTTTTCCTTTATTCTCATTTTATGACAACCTGTGTCATTGTGACAGCTGTTTTTTTTTTCTACTGGGATAGCAACTATTTATAATTATCAGTATGCTAACTAGACAATAAAAAAGCTACTGTATATAAGTATATCATCTAGATCAGGGGTGTCCAACCAGTGGCCCGGGGGCCACATGTGGCCCGTGGAGCCTTCTGATGCTGATGTGGCAGGTGATCTTCTGCTTTGGGATAGCAGATTCTCAAGCCCAGATCGCGGACTGCCGACCCTCCATCCCAGAGCATCAGTGTTTTGAATGAAGCCAACGGTAGAGGAAGCAAGCGGCTGCATATGACGATGCTTCCTGTATAGCGCCGGCTCCTGTCACAAGCAGAGTGATACCAAATGCATTCTGCCTGGGACAGCAACAGCCGGGCGATACCTGAATGGAAGACTGTTATTAAAGGTAAGTTTATTACTAAAAGCAGTGCGTATATGGGCATATCTGTTCTCCAGTGGGTACTGGGCTGCTTTTAAACTGATCCGCAGGTGCAGCGCAGTTCACCTTCGGGTTGCCTGCACTGAGCCTTAGACTTCTGTTATTATCCGTGGGTTTGGTGCACTTTCAGAAAGTGTGCCACACCTGCAGGATATAATAGACATCGATGACAAAGTACAGCTAACCTGCAGGAAAGCCACAGGTGCACTGTGTTCCACCCACAGTTCAGGTAAACTGCCACACATCAGTGTGAAAGCAGCCTTAAGCCCCTGTCACATTAATCTGTAGATCCATGCGTACTCTCCATTCGACTTGTGTGTCCATTTGCACCCACCTATCTCCAATTCGATCCACAAAAAAAACAAAACAGAAGGGTGATCCGTCCCCTTCCATCTGGATGGATCGGATGGGAGAGCCCAAAGAGTAGAGTGAGCTGTGCCCGTGTCCGCTCTGCATGTACGGAGCAGAAACAGATCTGTCTTCCATCCGCTCCACTCATTGTGACCAGTTACCAAGTCACTTAAGTGGCCCTCGCTCTTCAAAAGGTTGGGCACCCCTGACCTAGATCAATGGTTCTCAACCCTGTCCTCAAGTACCCCCAACAGGCCATGTTTTGGGAATTTCTCTAAGGCCTCGTACACACAAGCAAATAGATTTGTTCAAATCGGTCGGACAGACAGATTTGAACAAATCTGTCTGCTGGGATGTATTGGTTTGATCGTGTACACACGATTAAACCAAAATCCCCGCCGGCAGACAGCGCGCTGACGTATCGGTGACGTGACGGTGACGTTGACGCCGCTACGTCACCGCACCCGGAAGTAAAACACTTCCGCGCATGCGTCGAATCCATTCGACGCATGTGCGAGAAGATATGTCTGCTGGCTAGCGTACTAACCAGCAGACATGTCGAGCGGACAGGTTTGCAGCCGACAGATTTCAAAGCATGCTTTGAAATCTGTCGGGTAGCCAAATCCGTCTGTTTGCCCGCACACACGATCAAATCTATCTGCTGAAACGGCCCGTCAGACGGGTTTCAGCAGACAGATTTGATCGTGTGTACGCCGCCTTAGATAAAATAGTTGTCCAAAATACCAAGCCATTGACTCTGATTTAAAGCACCTGTGCAAGATAAAGGAAAACCTGCAAACGTGGCATGTTGGGGTGCTTGAGGACAGGGTTGAGAACCACTGATCTAGATGAGATAAAGGCAGCCAATTCCCTTCCTCTATCGCAAGTTATATAATATATAAAGGATTGGTACCGTGTACCCGCAGTATTGGTGTGGGTTAGTTGCATTTTGCCATAGACTTCTATTATTTCCCTCGATTTTTGTGCATTTTCTGAAAGTGCCCCAAAAGTCCTAGATGCAAGACTTCTGGGGCACTTTCACAAAACACATTAAAACCACGAGACATAATAGAAGTCTATCACAAAGCGCAGCTAACCTGCACCAAAAGCGCAAGCACACTGCGCTGCACCAGCGCTGCGGCCAAAGTGCAGTGGGGCAGTTTAAAAGCTTAATCATCACAACTCTGCCCTCCAGCTCCTCTTGTAGTCTGATTTTGGTGTGACACGTTTTCTCTGCTAGCCATGTGTCTTTTATTAACTCCCGATTGAATAAAGTATATGTGAACCCTCACCTTCTAAAACATCCCAATCAGTTTAAAATAGAGGAGGGTGAATGGCAAATGTATGCTTGTGCCACATCCAGTAAATATGAGAAAATAAAAAAGGGGGTTCCCATATATACAGGATATTGAGAGTAAAAATGTAAAGTTTAAAATTGAAATGAAAGTCAAAACATTTGAGTATACATAAAACAATTTTTTTTTTGTAAATTATCATATACCCTCTGTTTTCAGCTGCAAAAGGAGCTCAGAGAGGCAGGGGAAAAGAAACAGCATTGATCGAATACCACCAAAAGAAAGCTCTATTTGTGGGGGAAAAAGGACATAAATTTTGTTTGGGTACAGCATCGCACGACGCAGTGCCGTATCGCAAAAAATGGCTTGGTCAGGTAGGCGGTAAATCCTTCTGAGGCTGAAGTGGTTAATAAACATTCCTATACATAATCTGTCCCTTAGTAGGTCCACTGGTGTCCCTGATTACCTTTTGAGATAGTCATACATTAAATTAGTGAGAAAGTCCTTAGGCTGCGTACACACGATCGGTCCAACCCGATGAAAATGGTCCGACGGACTGTTTTCATCGGTTCACCGCTGAAGTGGCCTGATGGTCTGATGTGCGTACACACCATCAGTCCAAAATCCGATCGGGTCAGAACGCGGTGACGTAGAACACAACGACATGCTGAAAAATGAAGTTTAATGCTTCCAAGCATGCGTCGACTCGATTCTGAGCATGCGCGGGTTTTTGGTCCGATGCTTTTGCGTACTAACCATCGGTTTGGTCCGATGGTCAGGCATCCATCGGTCCGATTTTAAAGCAAGTTATAAAACTTTAGTTCGACCGACGGCGGTCCGATGGGCCGTACACACCCTCGGTTTGGAACGATGAAACTGGCCTTAAGGCCAGTTTCATCGGACAGAACCGATCGTGTGTACGTGGCCTTAGAGTCCTTTTCTCAAGCATGAGTCCATACTCCTGGAACCCAGACTGAGCTCCCACAAGGAGAGTGTTTAAGTGCAAAGTAGTGGATCACATTCTTAGCAGCATGTCCTTGGCTGGGTAGAGTTGTAACTGAACCTCCAGCTGTCTTGCTAACTACTGTGCTGCCCTAAAATTGGTTTCCTCTCTTTTTCTGTGTTTGTGGGCAGAAAACCCTGGAAAAGCCTGGAAAAACCTGGCCAGCAAAGTTAATCCTTGCCCCCTTGGGGGTAAAAGCTA
Organism: Rana kukunoris; assembly: GCA_029574335.1. NCBI lineage: Eukaryota > Metazoa > Chordata > Amphibia > Anura > Ranidae > Rana > Rana kukunoris. The sequence goes on along the minus strand of CM056050.1, from coordinate 536,726,435 downwards.
AGCAGGGCATTGAATTGTATTTTAACTGTACTGTCTGCCCTCACACTGTTAAATGCTGTGCAAATTGTTGGCACTATATAAATCATAATAATACATATGCGTATACATGCCACGTACACACGATCCTTTTTCGGCATGAAAAAACGTTGTTTTTTAAAAACGTAATTTTAAATAATCGTGTGTGGGCTTCACATAATTTTTCAGGTTCTGAAAAAAGACAAATTTTCTTTTCGAACATGCTGCATTTTTTAACGTCCTTTTAAACTATGTTGTTTTTCGGGTTGTAAAAAATGATCGTGTGTGGGCTAAAACGACGTAAAAAACTTGTGCATGCTCAGAAGCAAGTTATGAGACGGGAGCGCTCGTTCTGGTAAAACTACCGTTCATAATGGAGTAGGCACATTTATCACGCTGTAACAGACATAAAAGAGACGAATTGTCTTTTACTAACAAGGAATCAGCTAAAGCAGCCCAAAGGCGAATGAAACTTCCCCTTTATAGTGCCGTCGTACGCGTTGTACGTCACCGCGCTTTGCTAGATCATTTTTTTAAAACGATGGTGTGTAGGCAACGTCGTTTTAATGATGAAGTTGGAAAAACGTTGTTATTTCGACATGCTGAAAAACAAAGTTTTTATTCATGCTGAAAAATGACCGCGTGTACGCGGCATAAGACTCCAGACAAAAGTTGTAATCTCAAGATTCTAATGAGATGCCGCATATAGATAGATTTCAAGCTGCAAAAATCCTCTCGGTGCACCAACGCTGTATCCTGGCCTAGGCCAACAAGGCCCAGGCCTAGGGCAGCTCTTTGAAGAGGGGGCAGCATGGAAAAAGTCCCCGCCGACTTGCGCTACACTGTTAGGGCCCATTCACATGTATGGACCGTATGTCCGCATTTTCATCTGTCCGTTTGCGGATGAAAACGGGACATACATTGGTCCCTATGTGATTACGGGTCCGCTGACACCCATAATTTGTCCGTCTCCGCAAAGATCCCCATTTGCAGACGGAAGAAATCCTATTTTTCTTCCGTTTGCCGGATCGGATGAACACGGACATACGGTCCGTGTTCATCCGATTCCCCATAGGAGAGAGCGGAGGAAAGACAGGGCGGTCCCTGCACAGTGTGTGGAGACCGCCCTGTCAGCTGCCAGCTCAGCGGGGATTTTACGGAGGTGTCCCGGCTGAGCTATGCGGACACACAATACTGATCCGCCCCATGTGAAAGGGCCCTCAGTGTAACGCAAGCTGCTTCTAATTTTGACTGTCCTATCATACTGGACCACAAACCTTCCTCACTGTGCTATATGTTTTCTGCTTCACCATTGTCATGGTTATATCTTCTTAGTCCTCTCCATAAAATTATCAGAAATTTGTGCTTAAAGTAGAACTATAGGCAACACCTTTTTTTTTTTTATGGATAGAGTAAGGGAGGGTTATAGCCCCCTGTCAGTTTATTTTTTTACCATCCCTGTCCCATTGCAGAGATTTCCCTTCACTTCCTGCCCAATAGCCAAACAGGAAGTGAGAAGAAATCTATGCAAATTAAGGGAATTCAGAAAGGAGTGTGGCCTTGATAGGAAGGGGTGGGTCATATTTAAATTAGGGGGTGCACGAGTTTAGTTGGGCCTAGGGCAGCACAAAACCTAAATACACCCCTGGGGTGCACAGTTGAACACCTTTCCCCTTCTGTTCCTATCAGCGCAGTAATGTTATCCACTTATCTCTAATGGGTAACTATGGGTACAAATGTCTACTAAAGTTCTAATTTCTTACGCCTAATACGCACGAGCCGAATGTGGCATCGGCCGGTTCAAAAGAAACTGGTTCAATAGAAACAATCGGCCCGCGTGTACTGCAGCCAGTCCGACAGAAGTCGGCTGTTCGGACATGATGAAAAAGGTCTACCGATCGGCTGAGAACATTGACCAGAGTGATTCTTTTGGGGGGGGGCTGGCTACCACCTGTCAGAACAGAATAACACAGCAGGGGAGTTTGCTGTACTAACATCATATAGTTAGTACAGTAGCTCCTCCTGAGCTGATATTTTTTTTCATTCTTCCCTGCTGGGTTGAGCGAAAATAAAAACTACTAGCGTGTACAAGGCTTAAGGTCACACTAACAAGGTATACAGGAAATAATGAGCTCACTGGACTTTTGATAAGATCAACATCATTTTTTTAAGCACTTATTGGTTCCAATGGTTTATTTATGGTCTGGTTCTAAAGGCTTAACATGTTTATTGAACACACAGGCCATCTAACTTTCCTAACAACAAGAAACCTTGCACATTAATGTGGGGAAGATATCATTTCCATATAGTGATTGTCACTGGTGTTAAATGAGTTTAGAAGCCATGCTATTTATGAATGTGTTAACCACTAATCCACTATATTTTACCAATAATTGTAGCAATACGATTAATAAAAACACATTTGAACTCGTAAGTTCTGGGGCTGTTTTATATAATGGCTAAGAAAAAAATTAACTGATTATATTTAACATTATAATATATGACTATGCTAGAAGGCTACCTTTTTCTGTAGGTTACAATGTATTATTGGTATTGGCCGCCTCACATTCCTCTTCAAAGATTGTTGTTTTTTCATACAGTCATTTAAGTAGATTTCTAATATATTTTAATTTAGTGGTTCTATACGTGAAAGATGCACATTAATGCAAAATATGTAAATCCTTCCTGGAAGCAGACAACATTTTCAATGTAAATTTAGAAAAATGTCAAATATTAACTCAGTGACAGAATTTAATATGACACCAAAAAGGAAATGATCAGCTTCAAGCCGCATACACACGATCAGTCCATCCGATAAGAACAGTCTGATGGACCGTTTTCATCGGTTAACCGATGAAGCTGACTGATGGTCAGTCGTGCCTACACACCATCGGTAAAAAAAAGATCGTGTCAGAACGCGGTGACGTAAAACACAACAACGTGCTGAAAAAAATGAAGTTCAAATGCTTCTAAGCATGCGTCGACTTGATTCTGAGCATGCATGGATTTTTAACCGATGGTCGTGCTTACTGACGATCGGTTTTGACCTATCGCTTAGGATTAAATTTAAAGCAAGTTGGCTTTTTTTTTAACCGATGATTAATTAACTGATGGCGCTCACACACGATAGGTTTTGACTGATGAAAACAGTCCATCAGACCGTTGTCCTCTGTTTAACCTATCATGTGTACGAGGCCTTAGTGTAATAATAACCTAGGAAATCTACCAAAAGCGGGGTATGCTTTTAAACTCACTACATTGCAGTAGCAATAAATTTACCAGTCAAAGAATGTAGTTCAAACTGAAATAGGGCAGTAATTCCAATCAATCAATCAATCCAGGAACTGATATTAGTCAATCAGTCACTTATTTACTTTATATAGGGAAGTTTTCATATTAAATTAAAGAGAAAGTTTGTCTTTGTAGGTAGGTGGTTAAGACAATTATATCACACACACTTTCAATTATGGAAAATGTAGACCCTCTTTTTAGCATGGTGACCAGATATCTATTTTAAGTCCCTGACTTAACCTGTGAGGATGTTTGAATGATTAACTAAATCAGCAATATCGACCATTTAATCGATTGATGAATAAGATTGTCTCCAATATAAAAAAAAAATATTACAAATAATTAAGCTGACTGATTAATTACTCCTGAAACTCAGGCCTTGTAGGCCTCGAACACAATGGTTTTCCTCGACAAAATCTATCAAGAAACTTGGTGGCAGAGCTTTTTTGCCGAGGAAAATATATGTGCTTATATGTGTGTATGTTTATGTGTATAATGTATGTTTTTCGTCGAGAAAACTGTCATGGATCTCTTTTTCCTCGTTGGGAGTCTCAATTTCCTCGTCGGGCTGGTTTACGACGAGAAACACATTCGTGTGTATGCTTAGAAACCCGCGCATGCTCAGAATAAAGTATGACTTTTGGTAAAAGTAGCATTTGTAATGGAGATAGCACATTCGTCACACTGTAAAAGACTGAAAAGCGCGAATCGTCACTTACCAAACTTTTACTAACATGCGGCAACACAAGATTAGCAAAAGCAGCCCCAAGGGTGGCGCCAATGGAATGGAACTTCCCCTTTATAGTGCCGTCGTACGTCAACGCGTTTAAGAACGACAAGATTTTGTCTTCACAGTGTGTACGCAAAGAAAGCTTGACAAGATTCTCGACCAGCCTAACAAGGAACTCTTTGAGGAAAACGATGTTTCATTTACGAAGAGTTCCTCGGTTATGTGAGAGTATGGACTATGAAACTAGAAAAATAAATCAAGATTTATTTTACAACTGGATTTCGTAACAAACACAAATAACATTATAATTTGTATGAAGTGAACTCAACAATATCAATGATTTTGTCTATTAAAATAGTTTTGTCCACAAGTAAACAGTGGAGGAAACTGCAAGTCTTCTCTTCTTCCCCATAAGAAATTAACATTTGTTGACAAAAGGCCTTATAGACATAGAACAGTTTCAGTTTAATAAGATGTTCTTCTCTCTGGATCCAGATGTTCTGTAAACAAGAGCACCCCATTGTTCGGAGATTGGTTGTGGTGTTGCCACAATTTGCTCTGGATGCAAAGTTGTTTGGATAACAGACTATTCAGCTTCTGTCTCTTTGGGATAGTTAAGGTTCCATTTTGGGATCTCAGGCAGAATCGCTGCAATTCTACCCATAATCTCAAATATCACTGCAAATCGCATGTTTGAGTGCCATTTATTTTCAGTGGCACGTACATGTGCTGCAGTTTAGCGCACGATAATTAGCATGGCAATGACAGTTAACAACAATGTGCAAAGCTTATTGCCCAAAAGAAGCTCCTGCTCCATTTTGAGGGACAAGCTTCACACAATGCAGTTTGCCGCAATTTATCGCATAATAATCACGGCAAAACCACATCAGGTTTTAGGTGATATTGCCAATAAATGGCACCCGAACATGCATTTTGAGATTGTAGTGCTATTTGAAATCACAATCAGAATCACAGTGATTCTGCCAGAGATCCCAAAACGCTAAGGCTCCATGCACACTGAAGCTGATAAACTGCAGTTTTTTGGCGTTTTGGCTTTTTTTTTTTTTTTAAACCCCATAAACTGAACTCTATGTTAGACTATGTGCCCATGCACACCTGGGCGTTTTTCAGTGTTAATGAGCTTTGGAGTTTATTGGCTTTTTTCTGAACGCCCGAAATTTGCATTCAAAGTGCCATTTTTCGTCAGGAAAAAACGCTCAAAAATGCTCAAAAACCCAGAAAAACACTGGTATTAACACCAACAATCTCAATCTGCACTTTTTCTATGATTTATTTTGACGTTACTTCGGAGGATAATCTCAATAAGGATCAACCTGTACTAGGACTTATCAAAATCTATGTAATGGCAATTCCGTTCTGTTGTTCAGCAGTTGCCATCCCATATCAATAGAGTGATGCCAGTGGGTGAGTCTTTGTGAGCCAGACGCAATTGCTCAGTTGAGGATGCTTTTCATATAGCATGTGGCACCATTAAAATGAAAATGAGGAAAACACAGTGTCTGGAGGGGTTAATTTCTAGGGTATTTTTTTGTCTCCATGATAGTTAAATGAACCTACAGACAGAAGCGGAGCTCAGAAGACATACAGACCAAAGTGGAGGCATGAGGGTAGTGGGGATTCTTTTGTTACTCCTTTTACCCTGGAATATAATAGGATCTATATATAATACGATCAATATTCCTATTTTGTATTCTGACAACAGTCTCCAGGAGTTGTTGGAGGTGGGGTGTCATTTCTTCAGTCGGAGAGCCCCCACATTAAATTCACAATTGTCTCCAAGTCTGTTTTTATCTTCCAAAAGATTCCAAAAGATCTTGGTTCATGTCTCAGGCGGCATACACACGTACGAGAACCTCGACGGGCGGAACGGGCGGTACTCGGCCGGCCGTCGAAATCGGCGACCCGCCCGTCGGGAATGGCAACCAGCCATTCATCCCGACGGGCCGTCGAGCAAATAGAGAGCGTGCTCTCTATTCGCTCGACGGGATTCCCGATGGTCGGGGCGAGCCAGGAGCGTACACACGGCCGAGGTTCTCGTTGGAATGCAGCTCCCAGCGAGGTTCTCGCTGGTTTCTAGCGAGAACCTCGGTCGTGTGTACGCCGTCTCAGGTCCTTTTAGATGTGGTATTAATGCTTGTAAATAGTGTAGATGTCATGATGAAGAAGATAACAACATCTATTACAACTGCAGAAAGGTTTCCTATTAAGCAGCATATTAACTGTAATTCACTTTATGTAGTTTATGTAGTACAGTACAATGAGTATTCACTGAAACATGTGGGATGTACTATATGCACTATGAAGATACATATTGGTGAACACTATTGTGGCACTAATAATGCAAATGCATATATTTTGTCATTGGCATCGAAACACTATAAAGATGTTCATAAGGGAAATTTTGCAGGCTGTAGCTTTTGTGGAATAGAAAAGATAGTAAAGCCTATTAGGAAAGATGATTCACACAGTCTTCTTTTGGAATGGGAGGTCTGGTGAATTCACAAGAATGTGAGGATACCCAATGGTATGAATCTAACATGAGACATTAGCTTATTTCTGAAATAGTGGCATTATGATATCTTGCATGTCTTTTTCTTTATTTAATTGTATGTTGTGCTTTTTCTTTTTCTTTTTTCGTTTTTGCTAGTTCCCTATTATTCTCTAGTATGTTTACTTTTTTTTTTTTTTTTTAATATTGTATGTATTTTGTCTGGTTTGTGTAATCATAATTACGCATTACCCACCTAAAAATGATTGTGCTCTTTGGGTGGAGTTTTTAAATAAGGTACCAGTCTGATGTTTAATTTGCTATGACTAAGGGCTTCTTTGGCCAAAATGTGTTACCACTGTTGTATTAGATGGTTTTCACCCTGTTATCCATTATAGTGGATTGTACACTCAAAAACAAGTGCTGGCTTTTACATACAGTGATATTGGATGGCATGCAACAGCCTCAGCAGCAGCATCAACACTCTCCCACATTAGATCCGCCTGGTTTGAGTGCAGTGAAGTCCTTTTTAGAGTAGCTGAGGAAAAATACCTACATTGATGGAATGAGTAAATGAGGTAAAGATTTACTTTGCATACCCAATCATGTGCAAGGAAAATTTAAAAAACAGCATGTTTGCCTGCACATGATTGGATGATGGAAGTCAGCAGGGATTCTGTTCATTTACTAAGCTCTGGAGCAACTGCTCTTCCAGAATGCACCATCTAACTGCCTTTAGTAAATCAACCGCATGCTGTCAATTAAAATAGGGAGTGCACTATGGGGGAGAAAGAATGGCTAGTCTTCCACCAATTATACTTCCTAGGGGGAGTAGGTAATTATATATAGTGGGATTGCAGTCTCAAGGCCTTTGGAAACCCAATGCCCTCTTGACACTGTATGCTGTGCAAATCTTCGCTTCATCCATGAAGTTGTTACTTGGTCCTGCTTCCCCCCTACCTCTATAGCCCTCCCCGGGAGCAGGTAAGTTGCATATAAGTCTCCTCTCTCAATTACTTTTGGGAGCCATTGGGTTGTTGTATCGAGAAAGGTAATCCATAACTAATTTTTGGACTGCTTCTTTTTGAAACATCAGCCTGTTGATAACAAGCAGAAGGCCTAGTATGCCTAGTATCTCTTGAGAGAAAGCAACATACTACAGAAGAAAATTGATATGACCGCGAGGCTGGGTTCACACCATTGCAAATTGGATGCGGGTTCCTCACATCCAATTCGAGAAAGCACAAGATTTTGACCAGCTCTCTATGGAGTCAGTTTACATATCTCCGGTGCGGTTCCGGTGCGAATTTGCACAGGGGTCCTGTGCGTCTTTTAGTCTGTTTCAGGTCTGAATTCAGTCAAAATTTTGTGATGAAAATGGACCTGAAAGAGTGTACCAGGATGCGTCGGCCCTCTGCTGGAAGCTGCATGTGGCGATGGTGTGAACTCAGCGTCAGATAAAATGAATATACAGTAATTTATTTTTACTAGTAATGGCGGCGATCAGCGATTTTTATCGGTACTGCGACATTATGGCGGACACTTTTGAACCATTTTTAGGATCATTTGCATTTTTATAGCAATCAGTGCTATATTGGCGAGGAAGGGGTTAAGTATGTTTCCTGGGTGTGTTCTAACTTAAGGGGGGGTGGACGGACGTGGGGAAATTACAAATCGCTGTTCATACATTGTATGAACAGACGAACGGTCATTTCCCCCCCTGACAGGACCCAGAGCTGTGTGCGGGTGCTGAAATCGGGAACAAGCAGGGGGCATGCGTACGCGCCTCCGGGACCGGACGCTCGCCCCTATTGGCTGCTCAGCGGGATTACGTAATATTACGTGATCTCACCCAGCTGGTCGGCAAGCAGTTAAAGAATGGCCTTAATTTGCCTGTAGTATTAGTGCAGGAGTTGGTCTTCTGGGTAATAAAGTATACAGTATAGTGTTATGGTGATTTCAGAGGCATAGTATCTGACAAGGTAGTATATTCATGAATGTTTTGTATAAACGAAAAAAACAATTTGGATAAAAAAAATTCAGAGCAGTGAAAGACACTTTTGCATGCCAGACTTCTGAACACATACTGTGACTTTATCCCATAAAGAGTATCATGCAGGAAAGAGATTTTGATGTACGTTTCTGTACTTCAAAGCACTGAGAAGTTTTCTGATGTTGTAAGACAGTGGATTGTTCAGCACAGTAAAAGAATCTGTTCTGACTGGGATAACCTTACTGTTAATGAGAGATTAGCTGTGAGGTCACCCAGAAAGGATGACTCTGTATTGCTGAAATCAGCTGATAAGCACTGGCATTAATGATCTATCAATTGTATCATGTTAAGATGCTTTTATTGCTACTAGATCATTGAACATATCAACATTTATCATCTACTACTCCAAATCCATCGATTTACGTCATGTACAGGATAAAGCAAGACTTTTTCCTAATATACTCTATCACTAAACTCTAAAATGTTTACTGTATTCTTATCGACTGTTGAGCCTTTTCTAGACTGTCCTCAGAGACTGACTATGGCATTTTATTCATTTATTATGAAATATGAAGAAATCTAATGCCGCGTACACACAATCGGTTTGTCTGATGAAAACGGTCTGATGGATCGCTTTCATCAGACTAAACCGATCGTGTGTGGGCCCCATTGGTTATTTATCCATCGGTTAAAAAATTAGAAACTTGTTTTGAAATTATCCGATCGTCTGTAGGCACGTCCATCCGTTAAAAATCCATGCATGCTCAGAATCAAGTCGACGCATGCTTGGAAGCATTGAACTTCGTTTGTTTCAGCACGTTGTTGTGTTTTACGTCAACGCGTTCTGACACAATCGTTTTTTTAACTGATGGTGTGTAGGCATGACTTATCATCAGTCAGCTTCATCGGTTAACTTATGGCAAAATCCATCAGACCATTTCATCGGATGGACCAATCGTGTGTACAGAGCATTAGACTATATTTTGCATAAGCACATACTGTATATAGATATTGTTATATAATGTATATTTATGTGTGTGTATGTGGTAGATCTAAATAGTGACCTTGCTGTTGGTAGAAAAATGCTGATAGATAGATAGATAGATAGATAGATAGATAGATAGATAGATAGATAGATAGATAGATAGATAGATAGATAGATAGATAGATAGATAGATAGATAGATAGATAGATAGATAGATAGATAGATAGATAGATAGATAGATAGATAGATAGATTAGATAGGCCTTAAGGCAAAAGGCACTGTCTCTAATGGAATGGGTATGGAAGGAGTGGCTGCCTCCAATATGGGCCAGCTTCATACCTCAGTCTTTGCCCATCTGTAGGAATCATTTTTAAATGCTACATAACAACCAACACCTGGTACCAATAAGCATTATATAAAACAACAAAAGCTATTTAGAGCATAATAGTAAAAACTCTTGTGCAGAGGTAAATGTGTTGCTTCCCACTTGCCACCCAATTGCATGCAATAGTTCATATTTTCCTGACAGAAATTGTTTAAACATTTTCAACAAAAAATGTAAGTATTAACAAACCATAAAGTGATGTTTTCATGTATTTGAATAATGCAGAGTATAGAAAAATAGAGAATGGCACAACATGACTGTCACTCTAGCAGGTCCCGATCATGTGACCGATGTGATTGGCTATCACAGCTGTCATATGATCGCAAAGCTCCCGGTCAGTAGTATGCTTCGAGAGCTTTCCGGTAGTCACTGGCTACCGTGATGGGAATGCTCAGAGAGCGAGCTCTCAACACAGTATTTTTTTTTAACAGGCCTGCATATATGCGACTTCTTAGCGTTAAGGTCCAGCCGCATATATGCATGCATCTGGCATCAAGGGGTCAATAATATATTATTCAATGTATTTTAATGCAAGTAGAGTGTGTTTTTTGTAGTCCCTGTACAGCAAAGGTAAGAGTTGGAAGGAGAAGCAGTGCAAGGAGTTAGCCAAGTGTGTTCAATGCAAGAAGCATGCTGATAGTAGACATGTGCATTCGTTTTCATCTGAATGCATTTTCGTCCGAATTTCGCGGATTTTCTCATTCGTTTTAACACGATAACGAACACGCAGAATCCGAAATCCGAAAGATCCAACATAAAAAATGCTTAATTTTTGTTGCGACAACAGTTCGGAGCATTCGACCGGAAATGTACGATTGTGGCATCGTACAGTTTAGCTGCTTCGTCGAATCTTCTTAGAACATTCGACAGACACCATAAGCCTTCAATTGGCAGATTCGACCTCAATTCGGATTTCCAGACGAATGCATTTTTTAACAAAACTAAATAAATAAAAACAAATTTCGGGAGTAACTAAATAAATTAATTTTTCGGACGAAAACAAACTTCTGAAATAAAATATTTCAGTGTGCACATGTCTAGCTGGTAGTGGGATAGAGAAAAGTGATATAGAGATGAGCTCATCAATGTCCTGTTTCTTCTTTCAGTTTTCAATTACAGGTGGGGGTGAGAAGGGAACCTGTGAGGCGGCGTACACACGACCAAGGTTCTCGCTAGAAACCAGCGAGAACCTCGCTGGGAGCTGCATTCCAGCGAGAACCTCGGCCGTGTGTACGCTCCTGGCTCGCCCCGCCCGTCGGGAATCCTGTCGAGCGAATAGAGAGCAGGCTCTCTATTTGCTCGACGGCCCGTCAGGATGAATGGCTGGTTGCCATTCCCGACGGGCGGGTCGCCGATTTCGACGGCCGGGCGAGAACCTCGACGGGCGGAACGATGTGTTCCGCCCGTCAAGGTTCTCGTACGTGTGTACGCCGCCTAAAGGTGAAATTGAAGCAGAGAAAGATCAAGTCCTACCAGGCAGGACAGTATCATGTGGCATAGATAGGAAAGCATGAAACTGAATGGACAAAGAGGCAAATATTTTTGGCAGGTCAACAAGCTCTAATTTGCACATTTTATCTGTATTTAGCTGTTTTCACGGAGTCCAGCTTTAAACAGCACGTTTCATTGAGAAAGGAACAGAAGCAGTGTATTTTGTACTTTGGAGAATGGTTTATGTTGGAAGGGCTGCGCTCTATCTATAATGTATAAAAAATGTCCATAGCAGGATCATTATATTTGCATAAAAATAATGACCCACTGAGGTGGAATAATAGTTACTGTTTTCACTGGCATTGCCTTTGTGCAGTAATGTCACTATTGACTAAATGTAAGGACATAATCCTCAAAGGATTGTTTTTATTACAGCGTGATGATCATCATTTGTGTGGGGTCATTGCATTACATTTTTTGCCTATAATGTTAATTTGAATCCAAGGGTATTTAAACATGAACATTTTACAATTAGACTTACTCAGAGGACAAAACCTACATCCTATATTGCTCTATTGTTTCTCCTGGCATTCATATTCCATAACTGACTGCCTCTCAAACCAAACAACTACAGCTGCTGGTGTTCTCCTCTTCTGAAAGTTCCTTGTATGGTTTATTCATTACTCTTTAGACCTATTGCAGACTTGTCCACAGTGCATTAAAGTATTAACCACTTGCTTACTGGGCACTTAAACCCCCCTCCTGCCCAGACCAATTTTCAGCTTTTAGCGCTGTCGCACTTTGAATGACAATTGTGCGGTCATGCAACACTGTACCCAAATGAAATTTTTATATTTTTTTCCCCACAAATAGAACTTTATTTTGGTGGTATTTGATCACCTTTGCGTTTTTTAGTTTTTGTTAAAAAAAATACAGATTTAAAAAAAAAAATATATATATATATATATATATATTTATTTTATATTTTGTTATAACATTTTGCAAACGGGTAATTTTTCTCCTTCATTGATGTACGCTGATGAGGCTGTACTGATGGGCACTGATGGGCTGCACTTATGAGCACCGATGGGCTGCATTGATTGGCACCTATAAGGCAGCACTAGTGGGCACCGATAAGGCTGCACTGGTGGGCATTGATAGGCGGCACTGGTGGGCACTGATAGGTGGCACTGATGGGTGGCGCTGAAGGGCATTGATAGATGGCACTGGTGGGCACTGAGAAGTGGCACTAATAGGTGTCGTTGATTGGTGGCACTGATAGGTGGCAGTGATGGGCACTGATAGGTGGCAGTGATGGGCACTGATAGGTGGCAGTGATGGGCACTGATAGGTGGCAGTGATGGGCACTGATAGGTGGCAGTGATGGGCACTGATGAGTGGCAGTGATGGGCACCGATGAGTGGAAATAATGGGCACTGATAGGCAGCATTACTAGGTGGCACTGATTGGCATCACAGGTGGGCATTGATAGGTGGTACTGTGGGCATTGATAGGTTGCACTGCGGGCATTTATAGGTGGCACTACAGACATTGAGAGGTGGCACTGCAGGCACTGTGGCAGGTGGCACTGGCAGGGGGTATTTTTAGACACAGTGGAGGCAGATGTGCCTCCTTCCTCTTCGGTCCCTTGTGAACAAGCCGGTGATCGTTTTTTTTTTCTCCTCGCGCTGACAGTGTGAGAAGAAAAAAAGCTGATTACAGATCATTTGTTTACATCATGTGATCAGCTGTCTTTGGCTGACAGCTGATCACATGGTAAGGGGCTTACACGGAACTTTGATCCACCAAGTCTCAGTGACTCGGTAATCACAGTGCGCACTGCGTGCGAAGGGGAGGACGTCTATTGACGTCCTCCCAGATTTTCAGGCCCGCGGTGTAGCCGTCATTTGACTATAGCGCGGGCCTCAATCGGTTAAAATTATTGCACAGGATCTTATTTAAGGTGTTTATCATTTTAAAAGGAGCAAACTTTAGCATTTTATCTTACCTAATCAAATGTTGGCAAAGCCATTACCCTGGGAACCCCCTGCCAGAAGATGCCCCCGTTGGTTGGTTGAATAGATGTTTTCATAAACATTTTATGAGAAGCAATTACTTTTGCAAGTACAATACACAGTACTTATTTTACTCTATGCCAAAGCACTCTTTGTTCATTTACAGTTTTTCTGAGGATTTCCTAGTCTGGAAAGAGAAGGAGTTGGATGATACATTCAACACAACTGTCAAGAGAAAGACATTTTGAGGAGTGCAGCTGGTGCAGCTGTTAACAGTAACCAATCAGCTTTTAGGTTTAGTTTGTTCATTTAAGCTTTGACAATAAAACCTAAAAGCTGATTGGTTACTATACACAGTTACACCAGATTCTCTGTGCACCAGTTTTAGTAAATCTCCCCTTTTGTTTATAAGATGAACTTTGAAAGACATTGGGGGAGATTTTCTAAAACTGCTGCACACAGAATCCCGTACACCTGTGCATAGTAACCTTCCAGGCAGGGGTGGACTGACCCAACAGGCTCTCGGGCACTGACCAAGGCCCCCGTCCTGTTAGGGGGCCTGTGAGAGGCTCCGCAATACAAAGCTGGCAGGGGATTCAGGATAGAATCGGCTGTAATAATACCACTCACAGCACTCTGCTCCCCGCAGGCCCCTCCTTCCCTGGCGTTCCTGCCGATCTGTACATGACATCAACTGGGACAGACAAGAAGAGAGGAGGGGCTGGTGGGGAGCAGCGTGCTGTGAGTGGTATTGCAGGCATCAGGTGAGGAGCTGTTTTATTTATTGGAGTACCGTGACCGCCATGTAACTCTCATGGTCCTCCCCCCAAATGATGTCCTCCACCACCCATGGTGTCCCAATGTGCCCCCCACCCACCCACAGTGTTCTCCTGTGCCCTTAACTCCCCACAGTGTCCCCCTGTGCCCTCCACCCTCCACTGTGTCCCCCCTGTGCCCTCCACCCTCCACTGTGTCCCCCTGTGCCCTTCACCCCCACCGTGTCCCCCCTGTGCCCTCCACCCTCCACTGTGTCCCCCTGTGCCCTCCACCCACCCACAGTGTCCCCCTGTGCCCTCCATCCCCACAGTGTCCCCCTGTGCCCTGCACCCCCCACAGTGTCCCCCTGTTCCCTCCACGGTGTCCCCCTGTGCCCTGTACCCCCCACCATGTCCCCTTTTGCCCTTCACCCCACCCTGTGCCCCCCTGTGTCCATAACCCCCACTAAAACTAATATCTAAAGATTGGTAAGCTGCAATATATTACAATTTTGGTTATACGTTTAATACCACTTTAAAGTATGTACAAAAGAAAAAAATGTATTAATGTATGGACAGCTGAACAGTGTTGAATTAAAAATAGGATTCGGTTGAGATTTAAGCAAATGTATTATGTTATTTTTCATTACATTTACTAATATAATATATACCTTTTCTAAAAACAAACTAGAGAAACTAAAATGATTTCACTAAAATAAACTATGCTAAATTTTACCAATATGTATTTTTGGTACATAATTAGCTCCAAACCTCAGCTGTTTCACTCAAAAATGACAAGTGGTCAGGCTATGTGTTAACATTCTAGCAAATTTATTTTTTTAGGTGTAACACCTCCAGTGCTATTTTTATTCATTCAGCCTAGGAGAAGCCATTATATCTATATATGTCAAATATGATTCATTCAGACACAAAAGGAGGTAAATTATAAAAATAAAATAAAAAAAAACTGGCTGCAAAAAAAAAAACACTGGCTGCAAATGTCACATCTGTCTTAGAACATTTCTCCTCGCTGCCAACATAGATAAATAAAAACATTCGCTATTTTTTAGTTTTCATCAGCCGACAGACACATAGGGCCAGATCCACAAACAATTACGGCGGCGGATCTCCAGATGCGCCGCCGTAATTTCAAATCTGCGCCGGCGTATCATTGTTTTGTATCGACAAAACAAGATACGCCGTTTTTTTTGCGTAGATACGCCGTCCTACGCCGTCGTCCTAAAGTGTCCCATTTACGCTGTACGCTAGGGGTGCTTCCACGTCGAATATGCAAATGAGGTAGATACGCCGATCCACGAACGTACGTACGCCCGGCGCAGTGTTTTTACGTTGTTTGTGTAAGTGTAGGTCCGGCGTAAAGTTACCCCTGCTGTATAGAGGCATACGTAATGTTAAGTATGGACGTCGGGCCATCGTAGATTTTTCCATCGTTCACGTCGTTTGCGCAAACCGTTCACGAATAGGAATTTGCGTAAGTTACGTTCACGTAGTTTCAATTGACTATTTGCGACGTGGTTTCACGCATTCGCACTGGGATACGTCCACGGCCGGCGCATGCGCAGTTAAAAAAATACGTCGTTTGCATCGGGTCATTGATAATTTTAATAAAACACGCCCACCTCTTGTTCATTTGAATTACACCTGCGAACGCTATGCCGCCATAAGTTACATCGGTAATTGTTTGTGGATAAGGATACGCCGCTGTAACTTACAGCGGCGTAGTGTAACTAAGATAGGCTACGCCAGCGGGAGCTCTTTGTGGAACTGGCCCATAGTTTTCTTTCTTTAAAAATAACAGCTTATGATTATTGTGCTTCTTTAGATATTGAAAAAAAAATAATGAAAATACCCATATAGCCGTGATAGCTGCAACTGACTAAAGGACATAGCTGACTTCCTGACCAGAACTTCCATCAAAGAAGCTATTGGCACTATAATCTACCTTTGTCAACTTTTGTCAAGTCATAAACCGAACAGCAAAGTTGTATAAATGTCAGTTTATATTTAATTGAGTAGGTACTTGTACATATGGGGCCAGATTCACGTACATCTGCTCATTATTGGACCGGCGTAGCGCATCGCCTTTACGTTAGACTGGCGCAATGTAGCGGCGAAATCACCCTATTCTCGTCGGTTTTGCGCAGAAATTTGCACCTGCGCAACGTTATTTCAGAGGCGCAAGGCGGAGTAATTCCAATTGGGAAGGACGTGGGCGTGTTACATTGAAATGAGCGGTGACCCCATGCAAATGAATGGCCGGCCGGCTCGCGCATGCGCGCTTGAAGCAGACCATGGTCAGCACCTCTGTGCGCATGCTCACAACTCGGGAACGGCGCAATCAGAGAAATTGGAAGTGGACTAGGGCAACTTAGTGAACTACGCAGACAGCATAAATATTTTCTTTGTTGTTATTTTGTTTAAATTATATTTTTGCTGGGCATTTTTTATTTTTGCTGGTCATTTTTTTTTTGGTTCTGTTTGTGTATGATTTGGGAATGTGGGGGTGACATTCCTGCGGGAAAAGGGGTGTCACCCTCATTTGTGGTGAAGAAGTGATCCCCAGGTCCGTGTGAATTGTGTATGAATGTACAGTGACATAATTGGAGCCGTGGCATGGCGTTGCTGCCCACAAGTCCTGCATGGTGGGCTTGTGCCAATCCAATGTGACGAGGATGTAGTGTCTGTGCTAGGGACCACAGTGGTGTGCATGCATGCATTCTCATTGTGCCATGATTAATGTGTGTGTTTAACGTG
Organism: Rana kukunoris; assembly: GCA_029574335.1. NCBI lineage: Eukaryota > Metazoa > Chordata > Amphibia > Anura > Ranidae > Rana > Rana kukunoris. Next base: position 536,709,551 of record CM056050.1, on the reverse strand, counting down.
AAAAGATGCCTAATGTGAGCTGGCTCCTGGCTGGTTAGCCTTGGTTAGGGGGGTTCCGTATAGGAGTCATGAGATGGGGTCCCTGTGCATATGCAGAGTCACCCTGAAGGGATAAGACAGGAGGATGTTAGTAGTGCATGTGCCCCTTGTGATTTCAGCATCATGGGGGGGACAGTCATGCCTGCCACCCCATGTCACTCACCAACCAACCAGCTGTCCCCATACACGTTCTGTTCGAAATCTGTGGGGATGGGGCTAGGATTGTATATGTAGCTACATATGGGTGTCATGGGTGGTGTCATGTGTTGGGCTCCTGCAGGGTTGTGGTTAATTCCAGGATGGCATGAGGGGTGAATCTGAAGATGCGAGACACCTCAGAATCACTCATGCCAAAGATGTCTATGCGTGTGTGATATATCAAGTGAAGAGTGAGGGGCTTGTATCAGATTAGATTATTATATCCATCAAGGTTTTAAAGGGCTATTGAAAGATAGTGAGACCGTGTTTGTAATTTGTATGTATGTTATGTATTTGAGTATATATGTATGTATATTTTTTGTAAAAATGTTTCTTAAAGCAAAGAAATTTTTTTGGAAAAAAAAAAAAACCTCTCCCGTGCCCTCCTCCGTGCCCTCCTCTGTGCCCTCCTCCTTCTTTGCTCATCTAAAGTCAGTAGTATAGCTATGGGCATGGATGCCACTGGCATGTTGGCATACAGATTGTTGTGCAACACGTGTGACTGCTCTGCTCCTCACTAACGGTGTTGCTTTCTCTGACATGTAGACGAATTGTCTAATTTTATACCACCTTTTATATGGTCTAATTTTAGACAGGCCGTGCAGCTGTTGCGCACAGCGCGTAACCTGCGCTGCACCAACGTTCTTTTGTGGATCCCCGTAACTACCTCATCAGCTGATTTGAATAGCAAATCAATGGTGTGTCTAGCGCAGTTTTACGCGGACGAATGCGCCTGTCTATCGAAATTACGCCAGACAAAAAAAAAGTAGATTTCTTGCGTATCTCGTTTTGGGGATGCGGCTCATCGAAATGCATGCGCAAATTTAGACTTGCGCCACGCATCTCCTGTTACGCCGGCGTAATCGCTCTGTGAATCTGGCCCATGGTTTCTTCAGTAGTTCATTCACATGTATATCATTTTATATAATAATGTAATCCACTTTATATTTTAAATGGTACTGTCGATTGAAGTGAACCTGAATTTAAACAAGTGAAGATTTTACAGTATATTATTATTATTTCATAAGGAAAACGTATTTACCGTATTTATCGCCCTATAGCACGCACCGGCGTATAGCGCGCACCCCCAACCTAGAAGGGAAATTTCAGGAAAAAAAAAGAAAATACTTAGTTTGAATGCCCCTCGTCGGTGTCTTGCCCAGCGTACATCGGCGGCCTTGTCCGGTCCGGCATCCGTCTGCGGCCTTGGTGGTGTCCTCCCCGCCTCTCCCGCGCTGTTTTTGAGCCCATCCCCGCTTCCCGCGCTGTGTTTGAACACCGCTGCCGACATATGCCGAGCGCAGTACACTCGGGCACACTCGGCCACGCTTGGCTCCTCTCACAGGGCTGCGCTCGGCACAGTGTACTGCGCTCGGTATATGTGTTCAAACACAGAGCAGGAAGCGGGGATCGGCGTATATCGCGCACCCACGTTTCCCCCCTGATTTTAAGGGGAAAAAAGTGTGCGGTATACACCGATAAATACGGTACTCATTTTAAAATGTAATTGATTAGATATATGCCAGGAACGTCTAGCGCTCTTGCTCCATCGCAGTTTCTGGTCTCATTCCAGAATCCTGATTTTGGTTGTATTACATTCTCCCTGTCTGTCTGTCCACTTTCAAGATGATTGAGGTGGTCAGTTTCTGGGTGGAGACCAAACCTGATTAAAACCAGCCAAGCCTGCAGTCTCATGCTTGTCATATTGCGCTTGTAAAACGCGCACCAAGTTCTCTGTTTCTCTGTTCTGCTCTGCTGTTTGGATTCCCACTATAGCATTATGTATGGGGGCAACCAAGTACCAGTAGGCCTCCTTGTCTTTGTTAGGAGTAAGCGTTACACCATTTTGTTGTTTTTAAAGGGAAGAGTTTAGTGGGTCTTTATATGAGGAAATGACACAGTCAATTACCCCCATCCCTGTTATTTGTATAAAGGAAGAGCGAAGGAGAGCGGGACTTTAAATGAAATGTGTTTGGGAATAGCTTGAAATGGTAAGGGATGATTGAAGTAGATTATGATCATTTAATACTTTAATATAATGTATCATACATAACTATATTACATTATTGAAAAAGATCATAATTATACAGTATTAAATACTTATATAGATAGATTCAAATTCATGTCAACAGAAGGAACAGAGGGATGGGAGTGTGTGTTTTGGGATTCTATAGTAAAAAAATATGCGTTTGCATATATAATTTTTTGTAACTAGTATTTTCCATTTTTACAATTGTTTCCTCAATACCTTTCCTTATTTATTTTTTCCCCTTTGCCTGTTAGTCCTGTGCTCATATGTCTATTATGGGTTTTGATTATTTATCTATTTTACTTGGCTTTGAATTTTTGGCTTCTCCAGGTCATCTATCATTCTTCACGGGTCCCATTTGTTGTTTCTGGCTTTGGGTGTTGTCTTGTCCCTGCTGGCTTTGCTCATGTCCGGGGGCTGTGACGCGCACTGCCTACCTACCCCCCTCTCACACCATTTTAATGTGTGGATATGTGAGCGGGCACTGCGCGTCGATGTCACGCCCTCTTCGCCGCACATGGAGCTTGTCTCCTTGTGGCGTCTATGGAAGCTGCGAGAAGTGTGGGTAACTATTGGTGCCAAACCACCGGGTGGCTCTTCCGCTTTGGGGTGAGCACCTCTCCTCCCCATTTCCTCGCGTGCGTGACGTAGGCGGGGTGTTTCGGACGGTGGCGTCTATATATAGGGGCGCTGCCTTTGGGTGTTTTAGGCATTCGGCTCATTGCACTTCACAGCATACACGCATCATTATTGACTCTACAGGTAACTTTTTTCCTCAATTTCAACATTAAGTTTTCTCACTGACACGCACACACCTTTTTTCCCTCTTTTTTTCTTTTCCTTTGAAACACTAATTGTCCAGTAATTTGCACTTCACTCTCTTCTCACCTGCAGTCATTATATTGACCTAAGTCCATATATTACTTCCTGTCTGATGCCTGTTCATCCTGGGTGTGTGCCTCTGTGTGTGGGGAGCCGTCTGCCGTTCAGCACCCTGCCTCAGTCCCTGGCAGGATCTACACCTATTGGGGTCTGTTTGGGCTCGACGTCCATGCCAGCTACATAGGGATAGCCTGGTAAGTACCATCTGGGACTTTGATTGCTCACAGTCCCCAGAATGTCAGATGCCCTGAACCAGCCTAAATTGTGCTGTTGTCTTTACAGAAACAAAATGCATCTTTGCTCCTGATGAGCGACTTAAAGTTGCGAAACGCATAGAGCTAACAACTTCATGCTCCAACTATACGTTACTACAATACCCCATATTGCATTTTGTGTCTATGTATCCCAATTTTTGTTCTGAACTGCTTTAACCACTTAAGACCAGGACCTTTAGGCAGCTAAAGGACCCGGCCATGTTTTGCGATTCGGCACTGCGTTGCTTTAACAGACAATTGCGCGGTCATGCGATGTGGCTCCCAAAATTGGCGTCCTTTTTTTCCCACAAATAGAGCTTTCTTTTGGTAGTATTTGATCACCTCTGCGGTTTTTATCTTTTGCGCTATAAACAAAAATAGAGTGACAATTTTGAAAATATTTTTTACTTTTTGCTATAATAAATATCCCCCAAAAATATATAAAAAAAAATGTTTTTCCTCAGTTTAGGCCGATACGTATTCTTCTACCTATTTTTGGTTAAAAAATCGCAATAAATGTTTATCGGTTGGTTTGCGCAAAATTTATAGCGTTTACAAAAGAGGGGATAGTTTTCGATTTTTTTTGTGACTGCGACATTGTGGCGGACACTTCGGACAATTTTGACATGTTGTTGGGACCATTGTCATTTTCACAGAAAAAAATGCTTTTAAAATGCATTGTTTATTGTGAAAATGACAATTGGAGTTTGGGAGTTAACCACAAGGGGGCGCTGAAGGGCTTATGTGTGACCTAATATGTGTTTACAACTGTAGGGGGGTGTGGATGTAGGTGTGACTTCATTGATTGTGTATCCCTATAAAAGTGATCACACGATCGATGACACCGCCACAGTGAAGAACGGGGAAGCCGTGTTTACAGATGGCTCTCCCCAGTCTTCAGCTCCGTGGGACTCCAGCGGCGATCGGGTCCGTGGGTCCCGTGGTCCCGGTCACGGAGCTTTGGACCGGGTCGCGGGAATGCGCCGCCGGCTGGACACTAGCACAGGACATACCTGTACGTGCATGTGCCCAGCCGTGCCATTCTGCCGACGTATACTGTATGTGCAGGAGGTGGTCCTTAAGTGGTTAAGCTTTTCATAAAAGTCTATGTATTTTAATCTTATCATTTTTGTCTTTCTGTTGACATGAATTTGAATCTATCTATATAAGTATTTAATACTGTATAATTATGATCTTCTTCAATAATGTAATATAGTTATGTACGATACATTATATGAAACTATTAAATGATCATAATCTACTTCAATCATCCCTTACCATTTTAAGCTTTTCCCGCACACACTTCATTTAAAGTCCCGCTCTCTTTCACTCTTCCTTTATACCATTTTGTTGAGATTAAAGGTAGCAGCCAAGTAAATCCCTGGCACTTTTAATAAATTCAAATATATCAGTTCATTAGTGAACCAATTATTTGTTAGTTGGTAAGTTAATGAATATGAAAACTCTGATATAAAATCCGATATTCAGCAGAATCACCAGAACTTTAACAAAGCTAAAACAAGACTGATTAAAGAATTTGGCAACCAGCAAATAAGAGAATGATCAATACCACCCACATGACAAATGCATGAAAAAACACATTGGTCCATGAACCTGCAGGAATCATTTATCCAGGCTTTCTAATAATATTGATCAGAGCTCAAGAGATTAGCATAGATAAATTGATGACCTGCTTTAGGTACAGATTGTTAAAAAATTAGAAAGCCAATTAGGTAAATGGTAGACGATGTGAGATGAATATGCCTGTGGTCTTTTCTTGAAATTCATTTTGGCCATTATATCCAAAAGCAGTTGTTAAAAATGTATTTTGTTGGTTTAATTTAGATGTGCGTCATGCATTGGTGCATGTGCATGAACACACATTGGGAAAGATGTTCTAAAACTGGGGCACTCAGAATCTGGTGTAGCTGTGCGTGGTAGCCAATCAGCTTCTAACTTCAGCTTGTTCAATTAAGCTTTAACAGAAAAAACCTGGAAGCTGATTGAATTCAATGCAGAGCTGTACTACCAGATTTTTCACTGTCCAGTTTTAGTAAACCAGTCCCATTGTGTCATAGCGTTGCTTTAGATCAACCTATTGAAATCAGAGAGATCCTGATGCACTAAAATGTCCCAAAAATAAGATTTGTCACAACATTTTTGCAGCTCTGCAAAGAAACCAATCAGCTTCCAGTTTTTTTTTTATTCAGAGCTTAATTCAGTGATGGCAAACCTTGGCACCCCAGATGTTTTGGAACTACATTTCCCATGATGCTCAAGTACACTGCAGAGTGCATGAGCATCATGGGAAATGTAGTTCCAAAACATCTGGGGTGCCAAGGTTCACCATCACTGGCTTAATTGAACAAGCTGAAGTTAGAAGCTGATTGGCTACCAGGCACAGCTGCACCTGATTTTGTACTCTCTACTTTTAATAAATCAATCCTTCCATGTCTATCTCCATGCTTCTCAGTATGGCTGTCATCCTAGAAACCACATCTAAGGACCAGTAATACTACACATTTTTGTTCTAGGATTTACATATGCTTTAATTACAATTTGTGAAGACAGTTTGTTATTACATTTAATAAGCATAGTTTGATTGATAGCCCCCAGACATAAACAGTAGCACTTGGTGCAAGATAACCTTTGGTGCAGAGAAACTGTTCAGAGAGGACCATGGGCAGTTACCACTAGCTAACAGGACTACAACAAATCTAAATGCATCTTTATTTAACAGCCAACGTCAAAGATTTCTCAGTACCCTTTATGCAGTTCCATAATAGACAACACTTCAAATTATGTCCTTTACTCCAGGAACCCATGGCATGAATCCAGATTTAAAACAGAAAGATTTTGCAGGAAACTGGTTTGGGCCCTATTGATGATGAGACCTGGGAAGAGGGTTTACCAGCCACTAATTAGTCTCCCTGAAATGTAAGCTAGCCGTAGCTAAGTCTAGTGTTTTGTTCAACTAGCAGGTTGAAGGGAAAAAAACTGACCGATTCCCCTATTCACACATTCGAGGTAGATGGGGGAATCCTCCCACTGTGTATATATATATATATTTATCATTTTATATCCCTTTTTAAAGCTATACAGACTATTTTTATGGTCGTGGCCCTCTGACCGAGAGTGATGTGGATCACATAAACACGCGACAAGACTTACAACATAAATAGACCTGAAGTGTGCCTTGGTGGTCTGGTCAGTATGCCAAGAAAAGGGGGCATACCCAAAGTAAGTAATGGGTAGTTAATTGAAGAAGGATATGCTGAGAAGTGCCCTGAAAAAGGGAAGGGCGGGAGTGTGTCGAATGCGATTGAATGCGCAGACTCACAGACATGAGGTGAGCTGGGAAGAGTCGGCCCAGTGACGTGTAGTACTGCACACTGAACCGACAAAGAGCATGTGTGAGTGGGCTGCTTAAATACCCTCCGGGCTCCTCCCATAAACTCAGGCCACCATACTGGCCTTCTTATTAATGGTCGTGGCCCTCTGACCGAGAGTGATGTGGATCACATAAACACGCGACAAGACTTACAACATAAATAGACCTGAAGTGTGCCTTGGTGGTCTGGTCAGTATGCCAAGAAAAGGGGGCAAAAGACTCAGATAGGGAAATAGCTTATATTGATTTCTTGTATTTATTGAGCCAGCTTGGTAAAGGCTTGTGCCATTTCTTCCTGAGGATCTGGGATGTATGTGGCAAAACAAGGAGACTTCCCATCAGCCTGGTATCTTGATTACATGGTCTGGTACTCCCTGTTGTGAGGCAGTTGAGGCTGCTCTAATTCGGAAAGAATGTCCTGAGAACAGACTGGCATTTGAAGCCCAAGTTGCTTAGGATTCTGACATGCTTGACAAACTGGCTGCCACTCAGGGAGCTGGTTTAGAAAGGGTAGCAACAAGCTACAATCAGATTGGCTGGGTAGATGGAGCAGTAGTCGGTCAAACACGGTCACTGGGCGTCAGGCATTGTTAGTCTGAAACAGGTTGATGTCAACCCCCGGGGCTGGTTTGTTGCGTTTGCAGACTGAGCGTGTAGGGGTTCGAAAGCGAGTCGGGTGGCGTTGGAGCAGTGACTGACTGCCGGAGCCACTGACTGTAAATTCACTAGGTCGTAGGGAACCGTAGAAGGCCTGGTAGATGGCTGCTAGGATGACTATGCTGGGCAAGGCCCTAAATGGGGAACGAGTAAGGATTTCAGACATGTGCCTAAAGAGGGCACTCTTGAAAGGTAGGCGCTTGCCACTGACTACAGGTTGGTGCTTCTGTATGCTCTGTAGGAGGGACTTGACTGCATGGGCTCGAGAATACTGACAGTTTACTGGGGTCCTGCAGATACAGGAAATGCTGGACGTCATCTAGATATGGCGTGATAGTATTGTGAGAAAGGGTCAGCTGCGTGTGGCAATACGATATGAGGGCTAGGACGTGTCTAACGTTGCCTATTGCTGCTCCAAGGCAAGTGGCCAAAAATTAGCAGTTAGTGTTCCAAGCAGTGTGATAGGCCTTCAGTGTGTTGCGTGCCAAGGAGTGGTTAATAAGCTGGGTAGAGTTGGTGAGATGCTACTTCAGTCCATCGTCAGCAATGACCAGGGTGGGACAGGGATGGTTATTGGGTCAGCTCCAGGCTCTTGCAGGAAAAACAAATAAGGTTAGAATGGGACAGAGCATCAGCTGCGATTTTGCATTTGCCTGGAATATGACTACAGAAGATATTAAACTGGTGACGGAGTGACAGCTGCGCGAGCCTGCGCAGGAAGGACGTGATGGGGAGAGGCTTGATTTACCTTAATTGATGAAGTCGGCTGTGGCCTGATTGTCTGTGGTGAAGAACACTGTCTGTCCAGTTCAAGTGTGGCCCCAAACCTGGGAAGCTGCCACAATGGGGTACAGCACGAGACGTGATGAAGACTGGGTGAAGCAGAAATTTAAGAGAATTTCTGGGGGCCAAGGTTTGGAGAACCAGTGGCGGACGAAAAATGCACGCAAAAGCCTGTGGTGGCTCGGCTGACACTGCCGGGATGAAGATTGAAATGCTGTTCTATCAGGTGGGGAAGTTGTCCCACATAGCTAAGTCTGCTACTGATGCTTGTTCTAGTTTGAGAACTTGGACTGGATCTTGCATTGGTGTGAGAAAATCAAGACAATACACAGGTGCTCAACAAGACGATATACGTGCACTCACTAACGTGCCCTCGCCGACCAACGTGCACTCGCCGATCAACGTGCACTCGCCGATCAACGTGCACTCGCCGACCAACGTGCACTCGCCGACCAACGTGCACTCGCTGACCAACGTGCACTCGCTGACCAACGTGCACTCGCTGACCAACGTGCACTCACTGACCAACGTGCACCCGCCGACCAATGTGCACCCGCCGACCAACGTGCACTCGCTGGTGCTGGATGGAAACCTGAACTAACTGCAGGGAAAAAGACAGGGAAAAGATGAGTGGCCCGCGTGCCACTAAAGATGAATGGCCAACTGGGTGCCACTGTGTGTTTGTTTGGCTGACTGTCACTGAGGTGTGTTTGCAAGTTTAGTTTGTATTCGGGTTTGCACGTAGGTGCGTGCTGCAAAGTGTTTTATACTGCTGCAGACAATATTGTGTGGTTGCAAGGGTCTCAGTCTGGTTTGCTGAGACGATATTGCGTGGTTGCAAAGGTCTCGATGATTATGACGTTTGTTTTAAGATGGCCTTGTGTGGTTGCACGGGTCTAAACAAGTGAGGGGTTGCTGAGACGATGTTGCGTTTGCAATGGTCTCAAGTGAGTGTCGGGCTGCTGAGATGACTATGTATAACTGCAAAGGTCTGTACGGGTGTCAGGTTGCTGAGATGATATTGCGTTTGCAATGGTGTCAAATGAGTGTCAGTTTGCTAAGACGACTTTGTATGGCTGCAAAGGTCTGAACGGGTGTTAGGTTGCTGAGATGAGATTGTGTGGTTGCAAAGGTCTAGACGAGTGTGAGGTAGCTGAGATGATATTACATTTTGCAAGGGTCTCAAATGAGTGTCAAGTTGCTGAGACAATATTCCCCCCTTTTTTTTTTTTATAAAAACGACTGTAAATGAAACGCTGGTAAACATGAGTTACCACATGTGGCTGTGTTTACAAGCTGTTACAGGCATTGGCGTTTCGAATGCCTTTGAACATCCGTCTGAACCCATTTTTTTTTTTTAAAAGGTTTCTGAACTCAACTGCCTAGAAAATTACTATAAATGATCCTGTGTACATGTACTGATAATATAACATAGAGGAGTGATTGGGGATCCTGTGTAGACGTACTGGTAAGATAACATAGAGGAGAGATCAGGGGCGGCTGAAAAACACCCATTTTTCTGGCTGCAAGGGTCTCAATGAATGCCATGTTGCTGGGGCGAGACTGCGTGGTCACAAAGGTCTTTGATGAGTGGGAGGTTGCTCGAGACGGTATTGTGTGGTTGCAAGGCTCTCGATGAGTGTGGGGCTGCTGAGACGGTATTGCGTTTACAAGGGTCTCAACAATGGTGTGAGGCTGCCAAGACGGTATTGCGTGGTTGCAAGGGCCTTGATGAATGTGGGGCTGCTGAGACGGTATTGCGTTTGCAAGGGTCTCATCAATGGTGTGAGGCTGCCGAGACGGTATTGCATGGTTGCAAGGGCCTTGATGAATGTGGGGCTGCTGAGATGGTATTGCGTTTGCAAGGATCTCAACAAGGGTGTCAAGCTGCTGAGACGGTTTTGCGTGGTTGGAAGGGCCTTGATGAATGTAGGGCTGCTGAGACGATTTTGCTTGGTTGCAATGGTCTCAACAGGTGTCAGGTTGCTGGGCCGAGATTGCGTGGTGGCAACGTTTTTTGTTTTTGTTTTTTTTTTGCGTTTTTTTTTATATATATATTTTTTCTTTGCGTTTTTGTAAGGGCCTTGTGTTGCAAGGGCCTTAACAAGGGTGTCAGGCTGCTGAGATGATTTTGTGTGGTTTCAAGGGCCTCGATGAGTGTGGGTCTGCTGAGACGGTATTGCGTTTGCCAGGGTCTCAACAAGTGTGTCAGGCTGCTGAGACGATTTTGCGTGGTTGCAATGGTCTAAACAGGTGTCAGGTTGCTGGGCCGAGATTGTGTGGTGGCAAAGTTTTTTTTTTTTGCACTTTAATGTTTAATTTTGCTTTTTTTTTTTGCTTTTTTATATATCTTTTTTTTTTTTTTTTTTTTGCCTTTTGTAAGGGTCATGTGTTGTAAGGGTCTTAAGGGTGTCAGGCTGCTGAGGCGATATACGAGTGGTCGCAAGGATGTCAATGAGTGTGAGGGCTGCTGAGACGATATTGCTTTTGCAAGGGTCTTAACAAGGGTGTCAGGCTGCTGAGACGATTTTGCGTGGTTGCAATGGTCTCAACAGGTGTCAGGTTGCCAAGGGGCTGAGATTGCGTGGTGGCAAAGGTTTTATTTTTTTTTATTTTATGCGTTTTTTTTTTTTTTTTTGCGTTTTTATATTTATTTCTTTTTTATTTTATTTTGCGTTTTGTAAAGGTCATGTGTTGCAAGGGTCTTAACAAGGGTGTCAGGCTGCTGAGATGATTTTGTGTGGTTGCAAGGATCTCAATGAGTGTGAGGGCTGCTGGGACGATATTGCGTTTGCAAGGGTCTCAACAAGTGTGTCAGGCTGCTGAGACGATTTTGCGTAGTTGCAACGGTCTCAACAGTTGTCAGGTTGCCAAGGGGCTGAGATTGCGTGGTGGCAAATGTTTTTATATTTCTTTTTGCGTTTTTTTTTTTTTTGCGTTTTTTTTTTTGCGTTTTTATATTTATTTATTTTTTTATTTTGCGTTTTGTAAAGGTCATGTGTTGCAAGGGTCTTAACAAGGGTGTCAGGCTGCTGAGATGATTTGCATGGTTGCAAGGTCTCAATCAATAAGAATTGGGTTACTGAGAAAGGATAGAAACACCTGGTTTGTTTGTTCCTTAAGAAAGCAGTATAAGGTAGAAGGACAACGCCTGTTTGACTCGTGGTTCCATAGGGGCCACTAATGAACGATATGGGAGACAACGAATGGTAGCAAATTGATAGGACATAAAGAATGTAATAACAAATCTTACTTGCGACAGTGGGCCATGCAAGTGAGTTTGCGGCGGACTGTGGCTGGAGTGAAACATGTCGGGAAGGTGTAGCGTGATGCCGTGCATGGGGCAAAACAATGAGGTTTGGTGTAGAAAATAGAACACGAGAAGTGCGTATCAATGCTTTGTAAGCTCCACTGCGGGAACCAAGCATATGGTACGGGTGACACCATGAGTGGCCACGAATTTGACATGACAAACAAGCTAACGAATCCTACCTGGGACAGTGAACGTGCGACTGGGTTTGCTTTGGACTGGAGTGGATGTGCAACACATCCGAAGAGTGTGGTGTGGCACCATGCATGACGCACAGGCAATAACTTTGGTAAATAAATGAGAGAGAAGAACCGTGAACAAACAATTTGTAAGTTCCGCTGCGGGAACTAAAAACACATGGCATGGGGGAACAATGAATGACAACGGTAGAAAGCATGCAATGTATCGGATACAAAACGGTTGTAAAAATGCATGAAACAAATTCGATACGAATCGGTAGTAAGGAGTATTGAACGAATCTGATACGATTTGGTTGTAGAGTGTATGCTACCCCTTGCTTTGAAACCGAACACCTACCAACCACCCATCCCCCCAGGCTAATCAAGTGCAGACAAGGCACCATGTGAGTCCAATTACCACCTCAATCTGCCAAAGAACCCATACAAACGCATGCTAATCTCCAAATGGATTTACAAATGAATCGTATGTTTGGCAGAAGGAAGATACAAATGTACTACGCCTGAGCCAAATGATGTTGGAACATGAGCAACAATAACTCAGAGGCAGATTTTTTTTCCAAAAGGGGTGCAGGATAGAAAGCATAACGAATTGCAAGATTGCACAAGATACGAAAAGGTTTGAATCCTACCTGCGACAGTAAGCGGGAACCGCCGGCGAAGACCATGAAGGGAGAAGCCACAAAGCGATTGCGATGTCGAATGCGATTGAATGCGCAGACTCACGGACATGAGGTGAGCTGGGAAGAGTCGGCCCAGTGACGTGTAGTACTGCACACTGAACCGACAAAGAGCATGTGTGAGTGGGCTGCTTAAATACCCTCCGGGCTCCTCCCATAAACTCAGGCCACCATACTGGCCTTCTTATTTATAATTCATTTTTATAGCTTCCTATTACACATTCTCATATATATCTTTATTTAACTATTTAGGATTTGTATCACTTATTATTTTTATTATTACTTTTCACTTTTTAGATCACTTGCCTTATACCATTCACACATTGTGGTTGCAGTTTATTGCATTTATTAGTGTTTTATACTTTTTGAATATTGCGTAAAATCACTTTTATATTTATATGTTACATTTGTGTATTGTAAACACCACTAGATTCTGCTGCACATTTTTCATTTAAGTTTGCTATTCTAATCATTATTGATATTATTTACTTATAGTAACGCGAAGGTCACTTTACACATTTTTCTGTTTATTTACAAACCTTTACCTTTGCTGCCACAATGGATGTATTTACATTCATGGAGAAGAGAAATGTCAATTTAGATGAGGTATTTAACCCACAGAATAAAACACATAATATGGATTTAGAAAGCCTGGTTAGGAAGCTAGGACACCACATGGAGAAAAAAGTTAGTTTGTGGTGGGACACAAATACCTTTGATAGATATATAAGAGAAAATATCATCCCTCAAAGACTAAGGTGGGAATTACCTCCCAATGATGGCCTAGTCGATAAAGAATCGATGGACGAATGGTTTGAATTTTTTAACAACAAAAGTGTAGCGGGACTAAGGTTCCTATTGAAACGGAAACAACGAAAAACCCGGGTATTAAAACAACAAATTGAAGAGATTAAACTTAAACTGGAACCGCACAAGAATCTGCAGACTTTAACAAACTAGCTGGACAACTGAATAAAGATCTTATTGCAAAAGATTTGGAAGTACAACAACGCAAAATGAAAAGATACCAACAAGATTTAGGCGATTATAAAGCCGATCAGGTTTTCAAATGGCAACAAAAAATAGAACAGACACAACCAAGTTCTACTTATTCAGCACCAGAGAGAGAAGTTAGGATTTAAGATCCAACTACATCATTTGGCCAAAATGAACAAAGGTGGGACGACAGAAGCACTTGTATAGAAACGGCCATATCCCAGCATGATCAACATAATAACGGTAACTATTCGCAACAGACATCAAATGATCAACGGAACAATGGTAACTATCCACAACAGACACCAAAGAAGGCATGGAAGAAACCTTTTAAGAAACCGTTTAAGAAACCTTACTGGCAAAATCAAAACAGAGGGCCACCACAGCAACAAGATTACTATGGAGGATATGGCAGGACTCCCATATATATTCATAATAGATTTGACCCTATTAGAAATTATCAAGATCAATATTATAATGAACAACGCCAATATCAGAATCAATATGAGTATAATACATAACAGCCTTTTTTAGACATGGAGAGGAGGAATCACTCCCCTTGGAGACAACAAGAAACCTACCGCTCACCCAGAAGATGCCCCAAAGAGGATAGGGCAAGACACAGCCCAAAACGAAGAGAGGCAACAGAGCGGGAAAGAGACTCCAAGCGAAAAAGATAGTAGTGGGGGAGAATGTTGTCAATTTAAACGGCGTACCTATCACGACTGAGGAACTAGCAGTACTTGACAAAGGCCTAAAACATGCTCCAACAAAAAATCTTAACACATTTGACACCTATATTGGGATACAGAAGTAAATAAGAAAGCTTAATATCAAAAAATATATCCTCAATAATCCTTTTAACTACTTGAGATCCGCGCTATAGCTGAATGGCGGCTTTAGCGCGGATCTAAATTGTCAACAAGCCGTCAACAAGCTGTCACTAGCAGCTTCCCTGCGCACGCTCCAGAGTGCGCTGCGGGGAAACACTGTGTTGGCCGTGTCCCTTGGACACAGCCAATCACAGATCGCCGCGAACGGCCAATCAGAGTGGCCGTTTGCGATGCGATCTGTGGGCGAATGAGAGATGATCTCATAGATCATCTCTCATTGCCGTTTTACACAGAGACAGCGTCCTGTCTCTGGAGAGGAGGAGACCGATCTGTGTCTCTTGTACATAGAGACACAGATCGGTCACCCTCCCAGTCACCCCCCCTCCCCCCACAGTTAGAACACTATGCAGAGAATACATTTAACCCCTTCCTCACCCCCTAGTGTTAACCCCTTCAATGCCAATCACATTTATACAGTAATTAGTGCATTTTTATAGCACTGATCGCAGTATAAATGTGAATGACGCCAAAAATGTGTCAAAAGTGTCCGATGTGTCCGCCATAACGTCGCAGTCCCAATACAAATTGCAGATCGCCGCCATTTCTAGTAAAAAAAGAAATAAAAAATAATAATTCTGTCCCCTATTTTGTAGGCACTATACATTTTGCGCAAACCAGACGCTTATTGCGATTTTTTTTTTTTTTACCAAAAATATGTAGAAGAATACGTATCGCCCTAAACTGAGAAAAAAAAAGTGTTTTTTTTTTTTAAATTGGGATATTTATTATAGCAACAAGTAAAAAATATTGTATTTTTTTTTAAAATTGTCGCTCTTTTTTGTTTATAGC
This sequence comes from Rana kukunoris, assembly GCA_029574335.1. NCBI lineage: Eukaryota > Metazoa > Chordata > Amphibia > Anura > Ranidae > Rana > Rana kukunoris. The sequence continues at coordinate 536,694,453 of CM056050.1, read as the reverse complement.
ACAACAAATAAAAACCGCAGAGGTGATCAAATAGCACCAAAAGAAAGCTCTACTTGTGGGGAAAAAAGGACGTAAATTTTGTTTGGGAGCCACGTCGCACGACCGCGCAATTGTCAGTTAAAGTGACGCAGTGTCGGAAGCTGAAATATCACCTGGGCAGGAGGGGGGTATAAGTGCCCAGTAAGCAATAGTGATTAGCGGAATACGCCATATTCAATTTTGTGATATTTCGCGAATATTTCGAAGAATATTCGCGAATATTCGTTAATATCGAATATTCGTGATATTTAAAAAAAAAAAAAAAAATAGCGAAATTTCGCATATGCGAAAGCAAAAATATTATATATTTTATAAAAAAAAGAAAATTGTGAAATTTCGCCAATGCGAAATTTCGCTATTTTTTTTTTTATATAAAATATCACGAATATTCGATATTTACGAATATTCGCTATATTTTATAAAAAAAAAAAAAAATTGCGAAATTTCGCTAGTGCGAATGCAAAATTGATTGCGAAATTTGAAAAAATACGAATATTCGAAATAGCGAATTTTCGCTGCGATATTCGAGTTATTCGCGAATACTCGAATATGCAATATTCGTAGCGAATATTCGCAATGCGAATATTCGTGAGCAACACTAGTAAGCAAGTGGTTAAATGACAGAATGTACATGTAGAGGCCGCTGCCAGACCCCTGCACAGTACATTACGTAATAACTTGCTCTATAACCCACAAGTATCAGGCAATCAGCACATAAATGTGTTTAAGAAATTAGTTTTACAAGATTTGGAATCTCTAAAACTGAAAACATGATCTGATACAACACATATTAAGAAGGGTATGAAACTGCTAGCTAAGAGAAATTATATTGTAATCCACCCCGCAGACAAAGGGGGAGCAGTGGTTATACAATCTAAAGAACAATATCAATGTGAACTCAACAGACAACTACAAGAAGAAGGAACATATATCAAACTACTAGGGAACCCAACGATTAAATACAAGAAGGAATTGGAACTTTTGGTCAATCTAGGAATTAAGAAAGACATTTAAAAAAAAAAATAATCAAAATACCTTATATCTGAGTTATATAGAATACCAGTAATATATACCATTCCCAAGATCCCTAAGTCGAAAGAGAACCCATTTGGGAGACCCATAGTCAACGGGATAGACTCCCTGACGTCAAGGATGGGACAGTATATAGACTATTTTATACAACCTGCTGTCCAGAATAGACCAGCTTATCTCAAAGACTAGTGTTGAGCGGAATACGCCATATTCGATTTCGCAATATTGCGCGAATATATAGAAGAATATTCGCGAATATTCGCTGATATCGAATATTTGTGATATTTTATCCAAAAAACATTTTGCGAAATTTCGCTAATGCGAAATTTCGCTAATGCGAAATTTCGCTAATGCGAAAATGATTGCGAAATTCTCATAAACGGAGATCATTTCCTGTATTACTAAACTAATATGCACTAAACACTAACTCTACACTAACTCTACTTAAAAGAAAGGAGAATAAGGGGGCAAAAGAAGGGCGGAGAAGATAATCGCGCAATATTCCTATTGCGCGATTATCTTCTCCACCCTTCTTTTGCATCAGAGCCAATCAGAATAACTCGAATATTTGGCAAAAGGAATATCGCGCAATATTCCTTTTGCCGAATATTCGAGTTATTCTGATTGGCTCTGATGCAAAAGAAGGGCGGAGAAGATAATCGCGCAATATTCCGTTTGCCGAATATTCGAGTTATTCTGATTGGCTCTGATGCAAAAGAAGGGCGCATCAGAGCCAATCAGAATAACTCGAATATTCGGCAAAAGGAATATTGCGCGATTATCTTCTCCGCCCTTCTTTTGCATCAGAGCCAATCAGAATAACTCGAATATTCGGCAAAAGGAATATCGCGCAAAATTCCTTTTGCCGAATATTCGAGTTATTCTGATTGGCTCTGATGCAAAAGAAGGGCCAAATAGCTGATGCGATTCTTTTATGTTGCCGAAAATTCGCAATGCGAATTTTCGGCAACATAAAAGAATCGCATCAGCTACTCAGCCCAGGGTCTCTCTCTAATCATTCCAGCAATGCTTTTAGACGTCGATGGAGATCACTAGGATGTGATCTGTTTTACAAATAAATTTGAAAAAATACGAATATTCGCCATAGCGAATATTCACCGCAATATTCGAGTTATTCGCGAATACTCGAATATGCAATATTCGTGAGCAACACTATCAAAGACATGAAACATATATTACAACCTTTAGATACGGTACCAGTACTTGAAGGAAGAACTATACTTGCCACGGCGGATGTAACTTCATTATACACAATTGTTCAACATCATGATGCCTGCTCTGTTATGAAATGGCTTCTTAGAAAATATAGCACCGTAATATGTAAGCAGAGGAAGATTTTGATCAAATGTTTAGAATTTTGCTTAATGTATAATTATTTTTGGCATGACCAAACGTACTACAAACAAGCCATAGGAATCGCTATGGGAGCAAAATGTTCCCCAAGCCTGGCTAACGCATTTATGGCACAATGGGAGGATACAGCTATATGTGAAGATACTCCTGATGAATTGGCCCTATATAAAGGGCATATTGATGATTTGACATTAAATAATAATGACAAGAACATCTGACTGGTTTGAAAAATAGATGAGAAAGCGGTTGACTTTTTGGACCTAAATATTAGCTTGGAAGATAACAAAGTAATCACCAAAACCTTTTTTTTTAATGTAGGCACTAATAGCTACCTGTCTATGGACAGCTGTCACTTTAAACCATGGCTATTTAATATTCTTAGAGGACAAATAGTAAGAATGAAAAGGAATTGTACAAGAGTGGAAGACTACAAGACTCAAGCTGAACTAATTGGATCAAGATTTAAAGTAAAAGGGTATGATGATACATGGATCGACAATCAAACACAACATGTCAATGAAATGAATAGGGCTGAGATGTTGCAGAATAAAGTAAAGAAGACATATCAGCAAGAAGCCCCTTGTTTGATTCTGGACTATAATGTCCAACATAAGGATGTTGCCAAAGTGATTACAGTAAATGCCACTGGCACATGCTAAGAAATTACAGAGATCTGCAGAAAATTCTTCCAGACAGACCGAAGATAACATATAAAAGAGCACCAACAATAAGGGAATAAATAGTTAAATCAGTTGTGGAACCACCCCCCAAAACAGGCTATAAATTTTTTTGGGGAAAAAGCTTTTACCTCTGCAAGAATTGTCATGCCTGTTGCCACTCCCACAGATTTTAAAAGAAAAAAAACTGAATTTGAGGAAACAAAGACAGGATTGTCCTATACCATTAGGGACTTTATTTGTTGCCACACTGAGGGAGTGGTTTATGTACTCCAGTGTAGTTGTAATGTACAGTATGTTGGCAGGACCAAAAGAGCACTCAAGGTGAGAATAAAGGAGAATGTGCAAAATATTATTAAGGGTTTTCCGAGACATTTTGCACTTGTGCACAATTAGGATCCCACTTAGCTCCAGTTTTGGGCATTGGAAAATATAATAAGTCATGGAGAGGCAGTCACAAAGTTAGAACTATTAGTCAAAAAGAGTCAAAATGGATACACACTTTAGGAACACTCACACCTGGGGGTATGAATGTTGAATTTGATCTCAACTGTTTCCTGAGTGATTTTAAAATTGCTATATTTTAAATAAAAATGGTCTTTAAGTCTTGAATATCCATTGACTTTACTTTGTGATTATTTATAGTACTGATGCCATCTAATATCATTGGGCCTCCATGCATCAGTGAGGCCTTGTACACACGAGGGAATAAATCCGCTGAACATGGTCCGACGGACCATTTCAGCTGAAAAATCCACTCGTGTGTAGGGGAAAACGGACCGTTCTGGCCGGATTCCTCCGGCGGAAAAATTTCAAAGCATGCTTTTAAATTTTTCCGCCGGATTGCTGCCCGTCAGATATGTCCGCTGGTTAGTACGGCAAACCAGCGGACATATCTGCCCGCACATGCGTCGTATCCTGTGAATGAATACGACGCATGCGCGCGGAAGTGTTTACTTCCTGGTGCGGTGACGTGGCGGCGTCAACGTCACCGCCGCGTCACCGCGCTGTCCGCCGGCGGGGAATTTGATCCGATGGTGTGTACAGCCATTGGATCAAAACATCCCGGCGAAATATGCGCTGTAAACGGTCCGGGGACCGTTTACAGCGGATAAATCCCATCGTGTGTACAAGGCCTTACATTGTGCGATTGCCCCTATTTAAAAAAAAATATATATATAAAAAAAAAATGTATTCACGGTTTTATTCATTATATACTATGTAAACTAATATATAATATATGTTTTTATTAGCTCGTAATTCTATTTATTTAAAGTGGTTGTAAACCCACTTTTTTTACTTTACCTACAGGTAAGCCTATCTCCTAAACCTGTAAAGTTTAGGAGATATTCCCCTCGCAATGCGCCGCTGATTGCAGCGGCGCATGCGCAGGGGATATCCACGGCAAAAGGACAGGCAGCCGCCGACCCATTGCCGATTTGAAATCTCCGGCGCGCACGCCAATCACAACGCTGGAGCGGCGATACCCGGAAGACACACCGGAGCAAGATGACATCTCGCTCGGCGTGGACCAGGTAAGTGTTCTTCACCTCGTTCCGAGGTAAGTCTTTCATAATCAGCTAGTATGTGGTGCATACTAGCTGATTATGCCTTTTGCCTTGCAGGTTTACAAAAAAAAATTTATATGCGGTTTACAACCGCTTTAATAATTCTGCTTACAGAATTTATCTGTTGCTGTTTATCGGCTACGTACAATTAAGAGGGCATGCAACACCTTTGGCTTAGGTTTAATAATTTCTTAAAGTGGTTGTATACCCCACTTTTTCATTTTTACCTACAGGTAAGCCTATAATACGGCTTACCTGTAGGTATAGAGAATATCTCCTAAACCTGTACGGTTTAGGAGATATTTCCCTCGCAATGCGCCGCTGATTGCAGCGGCGCATGCGCAGGGTGGATCCTCGGCTAAAGGACTGGCAGCCGCCGGACCTTGCCGAATTGACAACATCGCCGCTCCAGCCAATCACAGCGCTGGAGCGGCGATACCCGAAAGACATGCCAGGCAAGATGACATCTCGCTCGGCGTGGACCAGGTAAGTTCCTCTCACCTCGTTCCGAGGTAAGTATTTCATAATGAGCTCATTATGGCTTTTGCCTTGCAGGTGTAAAAAAAAAAAATTTAAATGCGGGTATACAACCACTTTAATCAATTATACTCGAATTATATAGATATTATAGTATTTTGCACTTATTCCTGCAAACGGTCTGTGATTAGGTCTCTCATTTAATTTGTCTTGAGCAATTTGATAACTTCCCAATTGTCTATGTAATATATTCCTTCTGTGTATACTACATTGCGTAGGCCTTGTGTTATCTATTCTTTTGACCAAATATGTACAACATAGGAGCACGTCTTTGTCAAAATTGATGTTGCTTTAGTTTAGGTCCATTTGTATACTTTTGAGAACGTCAATAACAAAAAAAAAAAGGTTTTTCATAGGGCATAGCACCCATCCAAGACCAAAAGTAAAAGTATGTTATGGAACTTTTGTAAAAGTTTTAATGTAGTGCTAAGTAATAAATCCTAATACTGCTACTTGATTTTGCATCACAGCTTGAGATACTTGGATTATTAACAGATGCAGTCGAATTTACAGGGCTAACACAAATGTTATTAGGTCAGTTAGTAGAACTATTTTTATTTTTATTTTAATTTAGTTTTACCTGATAGTTCATGAAAAAGTTCCAGTCTAATATTATTTTATAAGGCTCATATAAACCTTACCAATAACACTGCGAGCAAATACAACATATTAAAATTTGATTTATTCATCTATTGTTTTAATCTGTCTAGTAGCAGAAACCTTGAATAATGTAGATAGCTTTATGCCTGATAGATCTGTTTTTGGCATGTTTCTAAATAAAAATAGTAATATATTTTTGATTGTGATGAACATTAACTGTCTAAAGACTGAAATACCCATCATATAATGATGAAGATAATAAAACTTTGCCACACAAACCTGAATGTTATTATTATTATTAACATTATTGTTTTGAACAGTATAGAACAAAGCTTTTTAGGAATCAGCATGTTGGTTCACATCATTGACCTAGTATTTTCATGACTTTATTTAGTCAATGACATCACCTGGGATCCCATGCTCTTTTGTTTCCATCCAGCCGACAACTAGGGGAAATGTAATTTGCAGCAAGAACCCATCAGGAATAGATTGTCTTGATGCACCAGCGTGTTTTGTTTTCGACGGGTTTGTGGATGTCATTCATCCCCATTGACATGGATCTACATTACTTGCAGTATGTAATTAACAATGAACATTTTTTCTTGTTCTTAGCACAGGTGTACCCCCTTAAAATCCATACCAGTCCCTCATCCAAGATAATGATCTGGGGTGGATTTTAAGGGAGAACCCCACACCATTGACCCTCATCTAGAATAAGGTCTGGTGTATATGTTAAGGGGAATCCATGGCCACTTTGTTTACAAACAGAGAAACGTGGCCAGGAAATATAATTTATAGGCAATTTAAAGTGGAAGTAAACCCTCATATCGTTTTCAGACAAGGAAGCTGCCATTTTGGTCTCTGTTTGATCTTCAACAGCCATGGTTCTACTCATGTGATCATTTATGACACCAGCCTTCAGATAATTTGACAGTTTAATTGAGAGTACAACTAATGTGGCAGTTAGCCTTGCCTTTTTCGGTGATGGTACTGCTTTTTTCATTATTTCAACAATAAAAAGAGAGGCTCCAATCATTGGTTACTCTCGAAAACATTATAAAAACTTTGGCAGGAGTTGGCACTGTCACATTGTGATAGTGTGTTTGTTAAGGCCCTGCTCCAGTTATAATTACCTCACAGGCATTGCACTGTGGATCTTGTATCTGCTGCATCCGACACTAAAATTCAGATGTGGAAGGCAAGAGGGAGTGGTGATCTCACCCCCAACGTGACAGTGGTCGGGCATAGCAATTGTACTGCTAAACCTGAACACTGTCACATGGGCAGAGGCCTAACGCTTGCCCATACTTGGATGGAGTGACAATAACATGCCACTAAGGTGATTATAACTGAAGCAGAGGAGACCTTTACAAACACACATTCATTTTTCCCTGTCTGCAAAGGTTTTCATTTTACAACTTTAACAGTAAACATTGGGACTGAATAGTACTATTTAAAGAGGAGGTCCAGCCTTGGTGAAAAAAATAAAAGTCAGCAGCTACAAATACTGTATATATGTGACTTCCTTTATATACAGTAGAATTATTTTGCCTTATTATGAATGTAAGACTAATAAAAAAAAAGCAATATGGACCAATCCAGAGTGCAATAAATGAAGGCAATGACAGATTTCTACAGAATTGCCAGATTCCCACGCACCGTGGGGGCCATTGATTGCACACATGTGGCACTCCAGCCCCCCCATGAGACAGAGCACATATACCGCAATCGGAAGCATTGGCATTCCATCAACGTACAGGTGATAGTCGATGCCCAAGGCCTCATATGGCACGTCCGTGCCAAACACCCCGGATCCAGCCATGACAGCTACATCTACAATCAGAGCCCCATCCGAATGGAATTCGAACAGAACGTGTATGGGGACAACTGGCTGGTTGGTGAGTGACATAGGTGGCAGGCATGACTGCCCCACCCCATGATGCACACATCACAAGGGGCACATGCATGACTAACATCCTCCTGTCTTTTCCCTTACAGGTGACTCTGCATATGCACTGGGACCCCATCTCATGATTTCTGTCCGGAACCCCCAAACACCAGGAGAGGAAAGATACAATGAAGCCCACGCCCAAACACGTGCAGTGGTGGAGCGCACCTTTGGCATCCTGAAGTCACGTTTCCGATGCCTGGATAAGTCTGGGGGTACCCTGTTGTATTCCCCCAACTTCGTGTGCCAGATCATCGGTGCATGTTGCCTGCTGCACAACTTCGCAGTGAGAAAGGGCCTGCAGATTGACCTACGTGATGACCTGACCCCTGAACCAGACAATCCCCCCCTAACCGAGGTTACCCCGTCTTCTGAGGGAAGAGCAGCCAGGAGACAGCTCACATTAGGCATCTTTGCACGTTAAACACACACATTAATCATGGCACAATGAGAATGCATGCATGCACACCACTGTCGTCCCTAGCACAGACACATCCTCATATAATTGGATTAGCACAAGCCCACCATGCTGGACTTGTGAGCAGCAACGCCACGCCACGGCTCCAATTATGTCACTGTACATTCATACACCATTCACACGGACCTGGGGATCACTTCTCCCTGGTCCTGGGGAACCCTTCTCCACCAAAACTGAGGGTGACACCCCTTTTCCGGCAGGAATATCACCCCCACATTCCAAAAACATTCACAACACAAAAAAAAAATTGTCCAGCAAAAAAAAAAAACACGAAAAAAAAGGGGGAAAACAAATTAATGCCGCTGGCATGAGCCACGCCTGGGGCGCCCACGGCCATGGCCCCGGCTTCTCAAGGGAGACTCATGGTGGGGGGGGGGTAATCCGGGGAAGGAGGAGCAGCCCCTGGTCTCTGCCCACCTGGCGGCCTGCCCTCCAAGGCCACGGCAATTCTGGTCAGGCCAGCACTTAGTGTTGCCGTGTTGGCCTGGATAGCCTGGGTGAGGGCCCTCACATCCTGCCCAACGTCTGCTGTTGTTGTCTGCAGTACGTTTAGGCAGTTTGTAAGATCCCGGGAGTGGTAGTCCAGGTCCCCAAGCGTATCCTTTATGGAGGACAGGGTGGGTCTGAAGGGCCTGGTCCCTTCTCAGATTGGCGGGCAGAACCTTGGCCAGCCCCCTGGTCTTCTGGGATGACTTCCTGCCTCCAGCTGAGGCTTGTGGCCGGGGAGAAGGGGAGCCCCTTGGGAGGGGAGCCCTGTTGGAGGAGGAGTGGGAGGGGCTAGCCCTTATGGAGGGCTGGCTGCTGCCAGCCAGAGAGGAAGACTCCTCCAAAAACAACAATCCACTGGCTGACATGACTTCCTCCTCCTCCTCCTCAAACTCCTCCTCCTCAACCTCCTCCTCTTCAACCTCCTCCGAGGACTCCGGCCTTGTCGGGGGGTCCTCATCAGGCTGCTGTCCTGGGGATGGTGCGGTCAGGCCAGATGGCCCAGCACCCTCCTGCACATCTGTGGATGACACAAAACATTCACAGGTTGGAGGATCCACATATTCCCTTTCTCCCCCCCCCCACATGTTACTCACCTGATAGGGCAAAAAAACCTTACCTGGCATCACGCCTTCATGACTGGAGTCATAGCCAGGCAGGCCCTCCACCTGTTGTCTATGAAAGGTCTGGGCCACCGCACGCTCCTCCGCTGTCAGCCTAACAGGGCATGGTGGCCCCCCTCCTGTGCCCCTGGCATGGGCTGCCATTTTGGCCAGCTTCTTTCGGACCAAACGCCAGAGGTCTTGATTTTCTTTTCAATCCCGGGGCATGTCCGGGTCTCCCCCCCCCCCAATGCATTCACCTGGTCAGTAATGTGCTGCAAAATCTCCCGCCTCCTGACCGGGGTGGTGTTGGCACTCTCCGGGCCGTGGAGGAAACGCCCATATTGGGTAATGGCCCGGGCAATTATTTGTTTCTCCCCCAAAGTAAAATTCAACTTCCTCTTCCTCTCAGTCATACTCATACAACAACTCTCTCCCAAACAATTAACAAAAATCACTCAGAAAAACAAGCAGGAAAAATCAAGCAACAAAACAAACAAACAAAAATCTATCAACCAAAAAGTCTCACAAGCAGTCACCAAAAAACACTTTCAAATATATTCTACCAAACACTAGATCAAACAGTCAACAAATATCACAAAGACAAGTCCCAACGCAACAAACAACAGAACAAAAGCACCTTGCTGTATAGGGAGGGATACAAAGGGATGTACTTTTGCAAAGGAAGGGCGTTTGTGTCTGTCTATTTATGCTGTCTGCGTAGTTCACAAAGTTGCCCGGGTCCACTTCCAATTTCACTGATTGCGCCTTTCCCGAGTTGTGAGCATGCGCACAGAGGTGCTGACCATGGTCTGCTTCATGCGCGCATGCGAGAGCCGGCCGGTCCTTCATTTGCATGGGGTCACGGCTCATTTCAATGTAACACGCCCACGTCCTTACCAATTTGAATTACTGCGCCTTACGCCTCTGAAATTACATTGCACCGGCGCTAATTTCTGCGCAAATCAAACAAGAATATGGTGATTGCGCCGCTACATTGCGGCAGTCTAGCGTAAAGGAGATGCGCTACGCCAGTCAAAAAATGCGCCGATGTACGTGAATCTGGCCCAATGTATTTAGAAATGTTCTGCGTATTAGATGCGGTTTAAGCCGCACTCAATCCGCACAAGTGTGAACCCAGCCTTAAATTTGGATCTGACACACACAGAAGTGTAAAATACTAGCAGTGGCTGATGCAAATCTGCAAGTTTTGACACATTCCCGCAGGAAAGGTGTATATATATATATTTTTTTTTTGCAGGATGTGTTTAGTTCCACTTTGGGGAAGGATTCATTTACACCTTAATTATAGTCACTAGCTGTGAGTTAACCCATGCATGTAATCACACTATAAACCTTCCTACCTGCACCTTGTGTTTTTCACCTGCATAAGATGTACATTGATCATGTAGTTGCATGGTGTAATTTTTTTTTAAGGTTTTTATTTTATGATCAAAAATAAACATTTGTACAAATACTTTAGCATAAGAAGTGCAACAATTAGTATAATTTAATTCAACAATATAGTATTTTTTGTACAAAATTCACTTGAACTATGGCTTGATATTGAACTTTCCCTATTTAGCATGAAGGCCGTAGACGATACCTCAGCTAGATGAGGTATATTCTAGCGATCATCCAATCTCTGATCCAAAATCCGTAGTTGTAAAATACTCTAAATTGATATATATATAATTCCAATAATTAGGTAGAAAAAAAAATAAGAAAATGTTGGCCCCTAAAAAGGTGCTCTTGGGAAAAAGAAGAAAGGGTGAAAAAAATAGGTTGTCAGTGTCCCTTGCTCATCAAGGGCTTACTTCTATATAAAAGAGTCAAAGGATTCAGAATGTTTGAAAATGACCCACGGTTGCCAGGTTTTGTTGAAGTTTTCTGTCTTTCCTTTTGTACACACAGCCTATAGTAGAGTTAATCTATACAAGCCTGGGTCAGAAGTTTCTGTTTGTGTTTTAACATGTGGCATGGCACTGCATAGGAAAATCTGTAATCTAAGAACTGACATTCCCATTTAAGAAACTACATGTTACACAATCCCTTGGTATCTCAGTCTAGTCGTATGCAGACAGTAATAACACAGTAATTAGATCTGACACAGACACAACCAGGATAAGCAATTTGTGATGAAACACAGAAGAAATTGTGAGGCAAGGACCCAGAACAAAAAGTTGCATGTCCCTTTAGTGCAGTGGTTCTCAACCTCCTAGTGCTGTGACCCCTTGATAAAATTTCCTACGTTGTGGGGCCCATTAAAGTAAAATAGTTTTCTTAGTGTGGGTTGTCAGCACCTAAGGCAAGACAAGTAATTTGCACCCCTAACCCACAGGCATTTAGCGCTACCTTTTAATGGCAACTGTAATCACAGGTAGTGTTACTCATTGTGTTTCCGACTTTGTGGTGTCTCGTAGCAGTGACACCTGTGTCGAAATCAGGAGATAGTCAGCCCCTCCCACTTCAAATTCCTCACCAGTCAGCTGACCTCTAGTCTTTGCTCCCTAACCATGCCGTGAACAGAATGGGCGCCTGTGAAGCGACTGAGTGGGCGGCTGCGCGCTCCAGGAACAGCACATCTCGGTGGCTACAGGCTCCAGGGGTAGCCCTGCTGGGTGGCCGCAAAAAGGCTGGGAGAGTGGTGCGGGCTTCAGGAACCGCCCAGAATTCGGTGACCCCTGGCAAATAATCATTCGTACCCCTGGAGGGGGGGGGCCGACCCACAGGTTGAGAACCACTGCTTTTGTGGAAAGGGACAAACTGCAGCCAAAAAATTATCCATCAATACAAGTTAAGGCAAGCAAATGTCACAGAGAATACAACTAAACTAATACCCAGTTAAAAAAATAAAAAACATTTAAAATTGTACCATGCCTTTATGGCAGTTCTTTCTTGCACCGCAATGTATCAGAAAATTGATAATTTTTGCAATGCAGCACACCACAATGCTCAGTAGTGCAGGTCATTACTGTTTTGTGTTGGCATGTTATTTAAAATGAATGACACTGCACAGCATTAATGTATGTACAGTATAGTGTGTTTTCATGTGTCACCACAACTCAGGTGTGTGAATAGGATACACCTAGAACCAGCTAGGAAGTTCTGGGATTTTGCACCTCCCCCTTGCCCTTATAAACCAACATGTTTATTTGTCAGCTTCTGTTTCTTATTGTATCGTCATTAATCATAAAATAAAACAACTCTTATGTCTCTACTTTGTAACACTCGTCACTTATTTATCAAAGCTATAATTAATTATTTTGTAATGTGAATGCTATTTTTTCTTAATTTCAAACATTATTGGAGTTTGATAGGATTTGTATTTCATATCTCCCATTATAACTCCCCTTTTGCTGTCATTGCCTTCTATGCCTCATTTCACTTGAGTTGCTTATTGGTATTCTTTTATAAAATAAAGGATTTTTCAGCACCTTGGACAGGGCTCTGAGAATGCAAATTGATGTTCCAAAGTAGTATCAATTAATCAACTGCCAGGTCATCTTTTTTTTCTCAGTCCATTGCATCTTTCATTGTTAATTGGTGACAATCTTTATAGAACGCTGTAAACCCTGGGCTAAGTCATTAGCCCTTGATTACATCAGGGAGATTAAGACTTTGCAGTGACTTGTCAGGCTCTGAGCTTACAGGACTGCCATTAAAAATCAGTCTGTGTGTCCAGAGTGACAGTTTAATGTCATCTTTAACTAAATGCAATGGTGTTCATCTAATAACTCATATGGAAGTACACAAAAGAGCAATGATACTGAGATTATGTTGTAACACTGTTACTAGAAGTAATACTGTCATTTACATTAGTGTAACAGAATTCATTCTACTAGTGCATCCATCTGATAAGCAAAAATATGGCTATATTTCTTTTTATTACAGTTAATTATAGTTATTTAAATATTTCATTTTGCAATTTTTGTTATGGTACTGAATGATAATGGTGATGATGAGTACAATACAGTAAAACCTTGGATTGCAAGCATAATTCGTCATACTTCTGCTTTGGGTACTTTGGAGTTTGGATTTTTTTTTGGTTTTGAACAGACTATTTTAAAGTTTGAAATCAAATATTAAGGCATTATTATTGCATCAATCCTTTTTAATAAGACCCAATAAGTACCAAATTGTTCATCCATTTCTTTTTTCTTTGGTCACAATAACCACATCTAAAAAATAAAGGCCTAAAGTAAATCTTTCATAAACATATACAATTAAGCCTATGATGAAAATATGGCTAGGCCGAGCTACAAATCTGAAACTTTCCTGTGAAGAAGGAGTAGACAGTAAAAATAAAATTATTAGGTTATCATGGAAAAGCAGGCAGAATTGGAGATGGCCATATACACTGATGTAAGGCGTTCCAAAGGACAGGAGAGGCTCTGGAGATGTTTTGGAAGTGACCATGGGAGGAGAGAATGAGGGAGCTAAAGAGAAGAGGGTCTTAGATGGAGCAGAGAGAACTATTTGGGCAAAATTTTGAGATGAGGTTCTTGATTAACTTGTGTGTAAATATGAGGATGACTTTGTATGTTATTCTTTGTATTTTGAATGCTATTGTTGGGCCATCAGTTGCCAGTGAAAGTATTGTGAGAGAGGATGAATGGACATTGGGTGGCTGTTTGGGTGGATGAGTCTGACAGCCGCTAATTGGACAGGCGATCGCCTAGGACCTGTCAGTGTCCTAGACGATCGCCAAAGGGAGGGGCTGCAGTAAGGCGATTAGGCCTAATCGCCTTACCAGCCCCTCGGCGGAAGCAGGAAGTGGGACAGGAAGTCCCACTCCTACTGAAGCCCCCACTCCCCCCCCCCAAAAAAATTACATGCCAAATGTGGCATGTAAGGGGGAGGGGAGGGGATTAAGCGGAAGTTCCATTTTTGGGTGGAACTCTGCTTTAAGGAAGTAATTTCATTAGTCAAAGCGAGAGAACAAGTGAGTTAATTAGTAGCTTTGTGGTGTCATTGTTTAACCACTTGCCTACTGGGCACTTTCACCCCCTTCCTGCCCAAGCCATTTTGTAGCTTTCAGCGCTGTCACACTTTGAATGACAATTGCGCGGTCATGCTACACTGTACCCAAATACATTTTTTATAATTTTTTTCCCACAAATAGAGCTTTCTTTTGGTGGTATTTGATCACCTCTGTGTTTTTTATTCCTTGCCCTATAAACAAAAGAAGAGGGACGGGTTTGAAAAATAACACAATATTTTTTTACTTTTTGCTATAATAAATATCCATTTAAAAAAAAAATCTCAGTTTTGGCCAATATGTATTCTTCTACATAAGTGTATTTTGATTGGTTTGCGTAAAAATGATAGGGTCTACAAAATAGGGGACAGATTTATAGAATTTTTATTATTTTTATTTTTTACTGGTAATGGCGGCAATCAGCGATTTTTATCATGACTGCAATATTGTGGCAGACACATCGGACACTTTTGACACATTTTTGGGACCATTCACATTTATACAGCGATCGGTGCTATGAAAATGCATAAATTGCTGTATACTGTAAATGTGACTGGCAGGGAAGGGGTTAACACTAGGAGGCGATCAAGGGGTTAGTGTATTCCCTAGGGAGTGATTCTTACTGTGAGGGGAGGGGAGTGACTGGGGGAGGTGACAGATGGTTGTCCCTATGTACAAGGGACACGCCATCGATCCCCTCTCCCTGACAGGACATGGATCTGTGTGTTTACACACACAGATCCAAGGTCCTGCTCAGTTACTGGACAATCGCGGGTGCCCGGCGGCCGCCCGTTCCTCAGTGACGCGGCGCGCGCGCCTTAGTGGATTAAAAGGGCACGACATTATATGACGTCCACCCAGAACAATAGGGTCTGCCTCCGGCGGGCAGTGGAGAAGAGGTTAAAGGTTTAAATAAAAAATAAAAAATATGGTGCTAGCGCAAGTGATAAAGCATAACATAGGATGTACAATATTAGATAAACGCAAAGTGCACAAATGTGTGCTATATCGGTGATATCAGTGACAAAAACAAAGAGAAGGAAAAACAGTCCAAAAAAGTGCTGAATCAACAAAACACTAGAAAGTGCACTATAGTCCTTGATGTGGATAGTGTAAAAAAGGGGGTGTCCACCGGTTGAAGAGGAGTGAGGAAAGGAGAAAGCCCCACCACACAGCACGTCTAGTCTCACAGAACTCTCACCTCCAGCAAGACACAACCAGCATGTAGGATAATCCTTTGTGTAGGCAGCCTCCCTCAATATTGCTGTTAATCCCCACGGATCAATGAAACGATGGGTGTCTGTATACTCAGGTGTTTTCAAGTGCCACAAAAATGGGAAATCAGAGAGGAAACAGAGAAACCTCCAATAGTGCGTTATCTTTGTAACCAGGGAGTTTTAATAAAAAATTGCACTTACAAATGATGAACATAAAATACGCATCAAACAGCGGGATCGTAGCGCTTGCAGCACGTCACTCATCTGCCCGTCCTTCCCTTCCCTACGCGTTACGACACAGGGTCACGTGTCTTCATCTGGGGAATGCTATTGGTCGTGTACAGCTACATCGTATTTATGCAAAACCGGAAGTTTCGCATCGGCCATTTTTTCGTAGCCCGCCGCACTCAAGGACAGTACGCTGAAGCTGTTTTCATTGCGAATAGATTAAACATTTAAAACTTGCTACAGCGTGACTTTAAGTGGTAGCCTTACTGTATATTTATTTATAATAGCTAAAACATCAAAATAAAAATATATATAAAAATGTACAGCTACATCATATTTCTGTAAAACCGGAAGGTGTGCATCGGCCATTTTCCCGTAGCCCGCCGCACTCGAAAACAATATGCTGTAGCTGTTTCCATTTCAAATGGATTGGACATGGATTTAAACTTGCTACAGCATAACTTTATATTATGTATATTTGGTGGTTTGAGACATAGACCGACACACAAGAATTGATTTACCTATATGTTTCTCACATCATTCTGTATATTAGTACCTCGCCATCTAGTGTTTAAAATTGAATATTACCACATATTGTCCAGACCATGGACATAATGTCATTTGTGTATTCAAAAATGATGGGTGATCGGGCATCTGAGTGTCGTGTTCACATAATGTTAAATATTAGCATACTAAAACATTTGCTATTTCAGAGCACTGTGTTCTGTAGAAAACAAAAAACAGAATATGAAGCTTGCATTAGTCGTTTGTCTCTTATCCATATGGACAAGGGGAACAACACAACCAAATTCTATTGCACATAGCCGGAATATTTTCCATAATACAGAACAGCTCGAATGTTTAAAACAATTTAAAAATTGCTAAAAATTATTTAAAAAACAGTTTAGATCAAAGTCTACATTCATCCCTCCAGGAACTAAAGTTTTCATCTTGTGGATCCATTGTGACTCTTTTTGACTTATAGTCCTTATTTTGTGGCTTCCCCTCCAATTTTTTGTGTATTTATCGATACCCCAAAACTCCAGACAGGTAGGGTCCTTATTATGTACTTTCTCAAAGTGTCTTGACACATTATGTTTGGAGGATCCTTTAATGATATTTTTCACGTGTTCCTTTACCCGGACTTTCAGGGCTCTCTTTGTTCTACCAATGTACTGTAAATTACAACTACACTGTAGGACATAGACCACCCCCTCAGTATAGCATCCAATACATTCCTTAATATCAAAGGTTTCTCCTGTATTGGTGGCTATAAACTGAGTCCGTTTCTTTTGGGGTTTTCTTGTTTTTTCACATGCAAAACAGCTTCTGCAAGGAAAAAAACCTTTTCCTGTGAAAAATGAAAACGGGGGTTTAGGTGGAGGATCCACAACCGACTTGACCACTAGATCTTTAAATGTAGGCGCCTTTTTGTACATAATCTGTGGTTTCTCCGGAAGTATTTGACACAGATCTTTGTCGCTCTGTAGGATATACCAATATTTCTTGATGATCTTTTCCACATCTTTGTGCTGAGAGTTGTAGTTCAAGATCAGAGCGGGAGCTTTCTGTTCTCTTTGTATTGGAGCCTTTAATAGTAACATTTTAGATCTATCTAGTGAGCCCACCTCTTTAATTTGCTTGGAAATAGATAGTTCATCGTATCCTTTACTGGTAAACCGTGACCCAATCAGTTGGGCTTAAATCATAAAGTCATCTTCCTTCGTGCAATTCCTCTTCATTCTAACCAGTTGACCCCTTGGGATATTAAATAACCAAGGTTTATGGTGACAGCTATCAGTGGATATGTAGCTGTTAGTATCCACATTTTAAAAAAAGGTTTTCGTAGTGATCTTATCCCCTTCTATACTGATATTTAGATCAAGGAAGTCGACAGATTTCTCATCGATCTTCCAGATCAGTTTAATATTCTGCTCATTGGTGTTAAGTTTGTTCAGGAAGTTTTCAAGTGATTGCTTACTTCCATTCCAAATGATAATGAGGTCATCAATGTACCTCTTGTATAGAGTGAGCTCAGCAGGCATATCTTCATATACCACTGACTCCTCCCACCTTGCCATAAATGCATTGGCTACGCTAGGGGCAAATTTAGCTCCCATCGCGATGCCAATGGTTTGTTTATAATATGCTTGGTCGTACCAAAAATAATTGTACTTCAAGCATATATCCAGGCACTTAATGAGGTATTTCCGTTGCGAGCATATAAGATCACTAAAATTTCTCAATAACCATTTGGTGGCATGGCATGCGTCATGGTGTTTAACAATCGTATATAACGATGAGACATCTGCAGTCGCAAGGATTGTTCTGCCTTCCATCACTGGTATTGAGTCCAATAGCTGTAAGATATGTTTCGTATCTTTTAAGAAAGCATTGGTTTTTTGAACCGCTGGTTGCATGAAGTGGTCTATGTATTGACCCAATCTTGAAGTCAAAGAGTCTATTCCGTTGACAATTGGTCTACCTGGAGGGTTCTCTTTCGACTTGTGTATTTTGGGGATGGTGTAGATTACCGGTACCCTGCATGATTCAGGAATAAGGTATCTTGCCTCCTTTTTATTTAGGATCCCCTTCTTTGTTCCCAGACAGATGACTCTTTGTACTTCCTTCTTATATTTCAAGAGTGGATTTCCAAGTAATTTGCAGTAGGTGTCTGTGTCTTGTAATTGTCTATCCAATTCATCTTTATATTGTTGTTTGGACTGGACCACTACTGCCCCCCCTTTGTCTGCTGGACGGATCACGATATCCTTTCTCTGAGTGAGAAGTTTAATTCCCTTTTTCATATAACCGGGATCTGACTTGGGTTTTAGTCTCAATGAATCTAGATCATTCAATACTAATTTTTTGAAAACATCGATATGTTGATTATTCGTGACTTGAGGATTGAATAGGGATTGATTCCTCAGATCGCTATGCATGGGGAGTGTCAGATCCCTACTAGTAGGGTATGTGATTTTGGTGGGATTGCTAAGGAAATATTTCTCGATGTTCAACTTTCTTATATATTTCCGGATGCCTATATAGGTTTCAAATTTGTTCAGATTTTTCATTGGAGCGTATTTCAGGCCCTTATCCAAGACTGCCAGTTCTTCTGCAGACATGGTACACCCGCTAATATTTACGACGTTCTCACCACATCTTCTCTCTTTCTTTTTGTATCTCTTTCCCGCTCTAGTGCCTCTCTTAGTTCGGGGCTGAGTCTGCTCTCCTGAGGGCGGGCCCTTGGGGATCGGTATTGTTCCTGTATCCGTTGAGGAGAATAATCTCTCCTCTCCCTGTCTAAAAAAGAGCGTTGGGAGTTGTAGTCATACTGATGTTGTCGATGATCTGCGGGATAAGCTTCTTGGTGGTGTCTAATGGGATCAAACCTATTGTACATGGGAATAGGTGATCTCAAAGGTCTTCCATATTGATCATAGTAGGGAATTTCCCTTTGCTCTCTATGGTTCCCATCATTACTATTGCCACCATTTTGTGTTTTTTTGAAACTTTTCTTAAAAGGTTTCTTTTTAATATTTTTTGGGGTACGAGGACCTTGATAGCTGTTGGAAGGTGGTTCATAGTGGGGTTTTGACCTTTCTTGATATGGGTCCCTCCCTTCAAACCTAGGTTCCTGTCTTAGCATATTAGGGTGTGTATCCCTTCCTTCAAATCTTACATCCTGTCTTGCATATGATGCAGTAGGTTCCTGTATTCTTACTTCCCTTTCAGGGGTAGAGTAAGTGGAGGCTGGTTGAGCTGCTTCAGGTTTCAATTGCCATTTGAACACCTGTTGCGCCTTATAATCAGCAGTGTCCCGTTGGTATTTCTTCATTTTCCGCAGCTGAACTTCTAGATCCTTGGCAATCAGATCTTTGTTGAGCTGGGTAGTGAGTTTATTAAAATCTCCCATTTCTTTTAGAGGTTCAACCTTTATTTTTAATTCCTCTATCTGTTTCTCTAGCCCTCTTAATTTCCGCTGTTTGCGTTTAAGCAGAAATTTCAGACCTTCTAGACTTTTGTTATTAAAAAAGTCATACCATTCATCCATCGCTTCTTTACCAATCAGACCATCGTTGGGAGGTATATCCCAGCGAAGTCTACGTGGTACTATGCCATCTCTAATGTACCTATCAAAGGTATTGATATCCCACCACAGACACACTTTTTTGTCCATGTGTTGGCCTAGCTTTCTAATCAGGCTTTGTAGGTCCAAGTTATGCGTCTTGTTCTGTGGGTTAAAAACCTCATCTAGATTTACATTTCTACTTTCAACAAAAGTGAAAACATCCATAGTGGCAGCAAAAGTAAAGTGTAAATAAGTGATATATTCAAGTGGGACTTCTGCGCTACTAAATAAATCTCTAAACAATGACAGTCTGCAGCAAACACAAAAAATGCATTCACCGCATTTGTAAATAAGTAAATAAAAAATATGGTGCTAGCGCAAGTGATAAAGCATAACATAGGATGTACAATATTAGATAAACGCAAAGTGCACAAATGTGTGCTATATCGGTGATATCAGTGACAAAAACAAAGAGAAGGAAAAACAGTCCAAAAAAGTGCTGAATCAACAAAACACTAGAAAGTGCACTATAGTCCTTGATGTGGATAGTGTAAAAAAGGGGGTGTCCACCGGTTGAAGAGGAGTGAGGAAAGGAGAAAGCCCCACCACACAGCACGTCTAGTCTCACAGAACTCTCACCTCCAGCAAGACACAACCAGCATGTAGGATAATCCTTTGTGTAGGCAGCCTCCCTCAATATTGCTGTTAATCCCCACGGATCAATGAAACGATGGGTGTCTGTATACTCAGGTGTTTTCAAGTGCCACAAAAATGGGAAATCAGAGAGGAAACAGAGAAACCTCCAATAGTGCGTTATCTTTGTAACCAGGGAGTTTTAATAAAAAATTGCACTTACAAATGATGAACATAAAATACGCATCAAACAGCGGGATCGTAGCGCTTGCAGCACGTCACTCATCTGCCCGTCCTTCCCTTCCCTACGCGTTACAACACAGGGTCACGTGTCTTCATCTGGGGATACTAAAAAAAAATTGCTGATCGTCGCCATTAATAGTAAAAAAAAAAAATTATAAAAATGCAATAAAACTATCCCCTATTTTGTAAATGCTATAAATTTTGCGTAAACCAACCAATAAACGCTTATTGCAATTCTTTTACCAAAAATAGGTAGAATAATACGTATCGGCCTGAACTGAGGAAAAAAATATATTTTTGGGGGATATTTATTATAGCAAAAAGTAAAAAATATTGAATTTTTTCAAAATTGTCGCTCTATTTTTGTTTATAGCCCAAAAAAAAAAAAAACGCAGAGGTGATCAAATACCACCAAAAGAAAGCTCTATTTGTGGGACAAAAAAGGACGCCAATTTTGTTTAGGAGCCACTCTGCGCGACCGCGCAATTGTCTGTTAAAGCGACGCAGTGCCGAAACGCAATACCTGGCCGGGTCCTTTAGCTGACTAAAGCCGGGTCTTAAGTGGTTAAAGTTTAATAGATCAAATTCATCAAAGAACTAATCCACGTTTGAGTTTTTTCCTTATAGAACTTTTATTCTCCTTTGATAGTGAGTATCTTTCTTCTAAAATTTATGTTTGACAGTCTTCACTTGGAAAATAAGTTTATTTCATCCATTACATTAGAAGAGCCTCAAGTATACTCAGAATCAATACTACTTCTATGTTTGACTAAATAACAAGATAAATAAGTTACAACAAAACATTTGAAAAGCTAATTATGATTTATCATGTAAAGTAAAAAGTAATTTGCCCTAATTAGTTGTTTGTCACAACCTCAAGCGCAATGAGATTTTTACACAACAAAGACTTTGCTTTCACGTGGCATCTGACACTACACAACCAAAAGAGAAAATGCGGACTTCAGACCTCCCCCATCCTAACAGATGCAGCAATCTCCAATGTAATTAAAGTGCTTTGTTTTCTTGTTCAATCATAGGTTTATTGAAGAATAGCGTATACACAGGCAAACAGACATCCACAAGATAACCTTCTTCTATAATAAACCTATAAATAGACAAGAGAACATAGTAGATTTATTACATTTGCATTTTGCTGCACAATTTGTGGGTTTCTTTGGCATTAGGGTATAGTTTTATATGGCTCCTGAGGATTAGAACATCTCTATCAACTGATTTTTACTGCAGTACAACTATAAACAGTGGACTGGTGAATAGGTGTTTACTCAATTCCATTTCTAAATGACACTGGATAAAGCACCATCTGGCTACCGTTGCACTCGCTACAGTCGGAGAACCGAGCAGTCCCCAGAGGGTTCTGTAGAAACTTGGATTGGTGTCTGTGACTGGTGTCCTCTGGTGTTTGTTGATGTCCTAGTGGGTGTGTAGGTAAAGTGTAATCCCAGGCAACTTTTATTTGATATTTTTTTTTTGATAGTTATGGACAGAGTGGGGAAAGCTTAGAATCTTTGTCAGTTTTTTTTTTGTTTTTTTTTGCATTTTGTGTCCCCTTCAAGGAGATTTCCCCCTAACTCATAGACACAACCCAAAGTACTTTAAGATCTCCCCAAAATTTAGGAGAAATACCACCTTTAACTATTTTCAAAGCAACGGATGTCCCTGTTGGAAGATGTCTCCTCTGCTCCTGCTCCAGAGACCACTGACTCCGCTCTATCACTCCCTTTTATGTAACTGAAAGTCTTGTAGTTGTTCTGTAGATGTTGGTCCTGTGTTCTCTTTATGCTGTTCAGCAGCCAATTCTTACATAGGGAAAAAACATGTATTTATATATTAACAAGTATTTATATTAAATGCATTTTCTCTATGTAGGAACTGGCTGCTAACCACAAAATGCATCATTGTGTGTTTTCAGCTTGAACATTATGGGCCAGATCCACATATAATTGCCCTGGCGCAGTGTATCAGAGATACACTACGCCGCCGTATTTTACCTGGCTCTAAGTCGATTCCAGGAAGATTTCGGCCCGTAAGGTACGGCGGCGTAGTGTATTTCTCGTGGCGGAATCTAAATACGCGGTTAGGGGACGTGAATCATTTAAATTAGGCGCATCCCCGCGGCGATCGAACTGCGTCATTTTTTTTAGTAGCGTAATTTACGTACATTCCTATTCACAGACGACTTTCGCAAAAAAAAATTGAAAATTCGACGCGGGAACGTCAGCCATGGCACGTCTAACTGTAGACCGGATAATAGCAGCCGGAAAAAGCCGACTAGCGACGACGTTAGAGAATGCGACGGCCGATCGTAACTTTGTGGATCGCCGTAAAAGCTAATTTGCATACCCGACGCTGAAAACAACGCAAACTCCAGCCAGCAGGCGTAGATCCGAAGGCGTATGAAGACGTAAGCCTGTCGGATCGAAACCCGAAGCGGGTAATTTGAAAGTACGCCGGTGTATCAGGAGATACATCGGCGTACTAGCTCTGTGGATCTGGCCCAATGAGTTTTATTTAGTAGTTGGCATATGTTTCCCAGAAAAAAATAAAATACATTTTTGCGCTCAGCCAAAAAGAAATAATGTGGACTGCTGCAACTCAAGTATCCCAAACACTGGGCCCGTAAACCATGTTAAAATAAAAAAAAGTTTAAAAAAACAATATGTATGTGCTAACACTTTAAATCACACATAAATAAGTGCAAATACACAAATATAAAAAACATTAAATATATGCTGACACTTTAAATCACACATACAAAAAAAAATTGTGCAAATGTGAAAAAAAACTTAATTTAACCACTTGAATACCGGCTTATCATCATATGATGTCCACAGATGGGATCTCCCATCCTGGGTGGACATCATATGACATCCTGGGCTTTGCGGGGGGATATCTGAATGATGCCTGCAGCTAGAGGCATCATTCAGATATCCATGTCTTCAGCCGGCGATCCTGCGCACCATAAGAATAATCATAGCAAATACTGTGCAAGATAAAACGTTTTTTTATTCCCTAGGGTGTCTGCTAAAAAAACATATATAATGTTTGGGGGTTCTGCATAATTTTCTAGCAAAAGAATGATGATTTGTACATGTAGGAGAGAAGTGCCAGAATAGGCCCGTTATTGAGGTGTGTATAAAAGCCCGGTATTGAAGTGATTAAATAACATATACAGTAAGGGCTCTTTCACACGGACATTCCGTATGTCCGTTTTTCATCCATCCGTTGTCGGATGAAAAACGGACATACATGCATCCCTATGGGATCGCGGATGTCAGCGGAGACATGTCCGCTGACCTCCGCTCCGATCCGCCAAAGTATGCCCGAGGAAAAACCTACTTTTCCTTCCGTCTGGCGGATTGGATCGGATGAACACGGACAGACGGTCCGTGTTCATCCGATTCCCCATAGGGGAAAGCGGAGATCTGACAGGGCAGTCCCTGCACAGTGTGCAGGGACCGCCCTGTCATCCAGCAGCTCAGCGGAGATCAACGGAGCGATCCCCGCTGAGCAAACGGAGGTGCACGGGGCGGATCATTACTGATCAGCCCCGTGTGAAAGAGCCCTTCGTCTTAATGGAATATTAAAATCCACCAAAAAGACATCTAATAAGGTAAAAGTCCATGTGCAGTTGGTGGTAACAAAGTGTTCAGTGCTTAAAGGGTCACTAAAGGATTTTTTTTTTTAGCTAAATAGCTTGCTTTACCTTACTGTCAACAGTCATTTCAGCAAAAAAAATTAAAAATTCCTTTACAACTCCATTAAAGGAATTCTACTCAACAGCGCTCCACTGCCCCAGTGCTAAAAGGTGATCCTTAGAGAAAAAGAGGGGTCTCTTATCGAATGGAAATGATCTTGAATTACAGAGATCAAAAGTGCAAACTTCCAATCCAAGAGGACACCATTTGTGGGGAAACCCATCGGAAAGATTCTGTGTGTGACGTCAAACACATGCCGGTAAGTCCAGGGGAAAACAGCGGTCGGATTGTTTTTTCATTGCTGCTGTTTCCAACTGCCGGAATGTAAGTGCAATTCTTTTTTTAATAAAGTTGACTTGACTGAATTAGGCTACTCCCTATTTATACCTGACATATGAGAGACAGAAGTCTTTTGCCAGTGCTAATCTTGGAGATGGAGTTTGTGCAATTTTGATCTCTGTAATTTGAGATAATTTCCATTCAGTAAGAGGCCCCTCTTTTTCTCTAAAGAGCACCTTGGAGCACTGGAGCACTGTTGAATGGAATTCCTTTAAGCACTGAGCACTTTGTCACCATCTGTATATGGACTTTTACCTTACTGGATGTCTTTTTGGTGGATTGTAATATTCCATTGAGAAATGAATTACTGCATAAATTATTTGCTCATTTGCACAATTATTTTTTGTATGTTTAACCAACTTAAGACCCGGACCAATAAGCAGATAAAGGACATGGCCCCTTTTTGCGATTCAGCACTGCGTCGCGCGGTCGTGCGACGTGGCTCCCAAACAAAATTGGCTTTTTTTTTCCCCCACAAATATAGCTTTCTTTTGGTGGTATTTGATCACCTCTGTGGTTTTTATTTTTTGCGCTATAAACAAAAATAGAGCGACAATTTAAAAAAAAATCAATATTTTTTACTTTTTGCTATAATAAATATATAAAAGAAAAACGTTTTTTTTTTTCCCTCAGTTTAGGCCGATACGTATTCTTCTACATATTTTTAGTAAATAATTTGCAATAGGCTTTTATTGATTGGTTTGCGCATCATTTATAGTGTTTACAAAATAGGGGATAGTTTTAAGGCATTTTTATTAATAATTTAATTTTTTTACTACTAATGGCGGCGATCAGCGATTTTTTTCGTGACTGTGACATTATGGCTCACACATCGGTCACTTTTGACAATTTTGGGACCACTGTCATTTTCACAGCGAAAAGTGCTGACACCCTGCATCACCGATCTCGGTAACGAGGCCCGTTACCACGTGACCAGCCGTGTCCAATCACGGCTGATCACGATGTAAACAGGAAGAGCCGTTGATGGCTCTTCCTCACTCGCGTCTGACAGACACGAGTACAGGAGAGCCGATTGGTGGCTCTGCTGACAGGGGGGCTTGCGCTGATTGTTTATCAGCGCAGCCCCCCTCAGAATCCCACACTACACTACCAAGGAAGCCCACACTGGACCACCAGGGAAGGGCAAAAAAAAGGGAAAAAAAATAAAAAAAATAAAGCCCAGTAAAAAAAAAAAGATGCCAATCAGTGCCCACAAATGGGCACTGACTGGCAACATGGATCCATCAGTGCCACCCCTCAGTGTCCATCAGTGCCACCCCACAGTGTCCACCAGTGCCACCCCTCAGTGCCAATCCATGCCCAGTGCCCATCTGTGCCACCCATAAGTACCCATCAGTGCCACCCATACAAGTGCTGCTCATGAGTGCCCATCTGTGCCGCCTATGAGTGCCCATCAGTGCCGCCCATAAGTGCCCATCAGTGCCGCCCATGAGTGCCCACCAGTGCCGCCCATGAGTGCCCATCAGTGCCGCCTATGAGTGCCCATCTGTGCCACCTATGAGTGCCTATCTGTGCCGCCTATGAGTGCCCATCAGTGCTGCATACCAGTGCCACCTCATCGGTGCCCATCAGTACTACCTCATCGTTGTCCATCAGTGCCACCTTATCGGTGCCCATCAGTGCCGCCATATCAGTGCCCGTAATTGAAAGAGAAAACGTACTTATTTACAAAAAAAATAAACGAAAAAAATAAAAACTTATTTTTTTTCAAAATTTTCTGTCTTTTATTAGTTGTTGCGCAAAAAAAAATTGCAGGGGTGATCAAATACCACCAAAAAAAAGCTCTATTTGTGGGAAAAAAAGGACACCAATTTTTTGTTTGGGTACAGTGTAGCATGACCGCGCAATTGTCATTCAAATTGCGACAGTGCTGAAAGCTAAACATTGGCTTGGGCGGGAAGGTGCGTAAGTGCCTGGTATGGAAGTGGTTAAGCGGTTAATTTAAAATGTCTGCATATATTTATTGTTTTCTATATCTGCTTATTTTCACTCATTTATTTGTGATTTAAAGTGTTAGCACATACATATTGTTTTTGTTTTTTGACTTGCTCTTTTGCAATTATTCATGAATTTGTTGATTTAGGGTTTTGAGATTTAAAGGGACAGCACACCTTTATTATTTTAATATGTTTTTCAGAATCAGGGCCTGGACAAGTGGTGGGCAGAAGGAACAGTTGCCCATAGCGCAAAACATTTATTCAGGGTGGTTCACTCATTCTATGGCATGTATTAGTGGGGGAGGGAGGCACAAATCTGCATGCTAACCCTAGGAGCTGGATGACCCTGTCCTGGTACTGTTCAGAACTATCAATGACCCCTAGACACAAAGCCTAAAAAAACATTCAAGCCTATAGAACAGCCATTCTCAACCAGGGTTTGGGTAACCCTAGATTTCCTTCAGAGGATGGAAAGGGTTCCTTGCTCTGTAGCTGGTTGACCTCCCATTTGATGTTGCCTGCAAAGTTCCAAGGACCAACGCCACTGGGAAAAGTCAGCAGCATGACACCAATGATCTTTTAAACTGTTGTTAGGCCTCATTTAGGCCTCAGTTCCGAGGAACTTGTCGTTTCAGACACATCGTTTTCCTCATCGAGTTCCTTGTTAGGCTTGTCGAGGAACTTGACAAGCTTGCTTTGCTTACACACATTAAAGACCAAATCTCCTTGTTCTCAAATGCGGTGACTTCACCACATACTATGGCAGAGGAAGTTCAATTACAATGGCACAACCCTTGGGGCTGTTTTTGTTAATCTCATGTTACTGCGTGTTCGGTTCAAAGTTTGGTAAGAGACATTTTCACTTTTCAGTCTGTTACAGCGTGACAAATATGCTATTTCCATTACAAATACAACTTTTACCGAAGGTGCGCAGGCTTCTAAGCATACACACGCTCGAGTTTCTTGTCGAAAAGCAGCCCAACGAGGAACACGACTAACCAATTTGGACTCCTGTCAAGGAAAAAGAGAACTTGCTCTCTTTTTTGCTCGTCGAGTTCCTTGACAGTTTCCTCGATGAAAAACATACACACGACCGTTTTCCTCGGCAAAAAAGCTCTCCCACCAAGTTTCTTGATGGATTCTGCGGAGGAAAACAGTCGTGTGTACGAGGCCTAAGTGTGACAATCTGACCACCAATAAGTAATAAGTAAGGAGCATTCTTCCCACTGACCACCAGTGTAAAGGGTTATTTATTATATTATAATTTATGATTTTATATTTTTTAACTTTATAATACCCGAGATGTCTACTAGACTCTGGTTTGGACAGATTAAACAATATAAAATGCCAAATTTCCATTCGAAACAATTGTACCGCTTTGAGAATCAAAAATCTGACATAATCATACCGCCAGGAAGGTTAAAGTAAAACATGTTTAGACTTTAGAACTACAAATATAAAAAATAACTTTGCAATGATTTGCAGCAGAATTGTAATTTTTAATCGGACACATTATAGAATAATATTTTTTTTACTAACACTGATAGTAGATAGCAAAGGGTACGTTTTTTTTTAGTTTCTGTGTATAGATTAAATAAAAATTGTAATGATATTTATAAGATTTTATCACCAAAAGAATGTCTCGATTGTCCTAGGAAAGCTAACCAATTTTATATGTATAAATATATATATATATGTATAAATAAATATATATATATATATATATATATATATATATATAAGAAGGCCAGTATAGTGGCCTGAGTTTATGGGTGGAGCCCGGAGGGTATTTAAGCAGCCCACTCACACATGCTCTTTGTCGGTTCAGTGTGCAGTACTACACGTCACTAGGCCAACTCTTCCCAGCTCACCTCATGTCCGTGAGTCTGCGCATTCAATCACATTCGACACCTTCCCGCCCTCCCTTTTTTCAGGGCACTTCTTAGCATATCCTTCTTCAACAACTACCCATTACTTACTTTGGGTATGCCCCCTTTTCTTGGCATACTGACCAGACCACCAAGGCACACTTCAGGTCTATTTATGTTGTAAGTCTTGTCGCGTGTTATGTGATCCACATCACTCTCAGTCAGAGGGCCACGACCATAAATATACAGTATATATATATATATATATATATATATATATATATATAT
Source organism: Rana kukunoris (assembly GCA_029574335.1). Taxonomy (NCBI): domain Eukaryota; kingdom Metazoa; phylum Chordata; class Amphibia; order Anura; family Ranidae; genus Rana; species Rana kukunoris. The sequence continues at coordinate 536,665,569 of CM056050.1, read as the reverse complement.
ATATATATATATATATATATATATATATATATATATATATATATACTAGGGCTGTGCAAATTAACTTTTAATTAATCGATTAATCTTTCATTTTTCTGATCGATCAAAATCTTTTTGATCAATTAAAATTCTTTTGATTGGTACTCACCTCTCCGCCAGCTTCTGGGCCTTCAGGGAGTTCTGTCGGAGATCCGGTAACGTCACGGACACCGGCGGGGCTTGCGGTGTCCATCTGAAGGGCTCCTTTGCTGTGCCTTCATATCTGCATGCCGGCGGGACCTTACTATCTGCCACACGCAAGGGCTGTTTCACTTCCCTCTATCAACCTGGGATTCTACAGCCATCCACTGGGAGTTGTGATAGTTCCCTTCATGGGACATCTACATGCCGACAGACTGATGTTAACATCTGGATTCAGCAGTGGTATCGTTGTACACATTTTTATACCAGTATCAGACTTAGCTACATGTTTTTACGACTGCTTTTGCTACCCTTTGGTATTACTCGCACCATTTTTACAGTTTATGTAGCTAAATCGATTTTATCTCCAGTGCAATATTTATTTTGTTACCTACTTGAAGACTATAAAAGTTTTAATGCTATTGCCATCGAGCATTGCCTCTGTGTGTTTTTGTATCGTGCTATCCATTTTTCCAGTTGTTGGTAGCTGCACTAGGAATCGGCCTGCAAGGAGATTAGCTAAAAGTAGTTGAATCTGTATGTGCGTTATAATTAACCCCTTCCATACAGGGCATTTTCACCCCCTTCCTGCCCAGACCAATTTTTAGTTTTCAGCGCTGTTGCACTTTGAATGACAATTGCGCGGTCGTGCAACACTGTACCCAAATTAAATCATTATGTTTTTTTCCCCACACAAATAGAGCTTTCGTTTGGTGGTATTTGATCATCTCTGCGGTTTTTATTTTTTGCGCTATAAACAAAAGAAGAGCGACAATTTAAAAAAAAACACAATATTTTTTCCTTTTTATTTAATACATCTCACAATATTTTTTTAAAAAAAACCTTTTTTCCCCTCAGTTTAGACCGATAAGTATTCTACGTATTTTTGGTAAAAAAAAAAAAAACGCAATAATCGTATATTGATTGGTTTGCGCAAAAGTTATAGCGTCTACAAAATAGGTGATAGATTTATGGAATTTTTATTTTATTTTTTTTACTAGTAATGGCGGGGATCTGCGTTTTTTTTTTTTGTGACCGTGACGTTGCGGCGGACATATCGGACACTTTTGACACGTTTTTGGGACCGTTCACATTTACACAGCGATTAGTGCTATAAAACTGCACTAATTACTGTGTAAATGTGACTGGCAGGGAAGGGGTTAACACTAGGGGGCGCTGAAGGGGTTAAAATGTGTCCTAAAGTATGTTCTAACTGTAGGGGGAGGGGGACTCACAGGGGTAAACACACAGATCCACCTCCTGTCAGCGGTGAGGAGACTGATGTGTGTTCCCAGTACAGAGGAACACACATCAGTCTCCTCACCGCTGACAGGAGGTGGATCTGTGTGTTTACACACACAGATCCACACTCCTGCCGTGATTGCCGGAAAGCGCGGGTGCCCGGCGGCAATCACGGCCGTCGGGCACGCGCGCGGGATCGCGGGTGGTGCCGCGGGCGCGCGCGCGCCGCCGGCGGCGCGCGCGCCCTAGAACGCCGTGAAGACAGGACGTTGTGCAACGTCCTGTCTCATCGGCGAGGGGATCACCATGACGTGATTCCCCTATGGGCTGGTAGGGAAGTGGTTAATCGAAATTAGTCGATTAATCGATTAAAAAAAAAAAAACGATTAATCGAACACAAAAATTTTGATCAGTAACAGCCCTAATTTACACATATATATTTATACATATAAAATTGGTATCTTAGGTAATGACATTAACAAAGCTATGGTCAAATAGACAGGCCCGTGGCTGAAAAGTAAAAATCGCTCTGGTAAAGTACATACAGTTGTGTGTGCTAAGAATTCTCAGCCTGCCTAACATTTGTTATGTGCCACAACATTAATGCATTAATGTCACACTGTATTGTGCAGGCAGCACTGCAGAAAAACTGTGTCACTCACCCCTGCTCTCCTTCTTCCTGACTTTCAGCAGCCAGAGTAAGCATTTCAATAATCAGCCTTGTTTAATTTTTGCTGCTCTGCATAATCTACTATTAAAAAAGGATTGAAGGCAATAAACATATAGTAGCACCTTTTAAATATAACTTGCATTTGTTCATAAATTATTTATGCAGACTTAACATTTTTACATTTGTCTGGGTTTTAATATCTGTATATTTAAAAATATATTTTTAGCAAAAAGTAAAGCACATATTAGTTCTTCCAAATGGAACTAAACTCATTTAGAATGAAAGAAGTCATCTGTCAGCTGCTTAATAAATGAAAGGGAATTCATTTATATACAACTGAGAAATAGAAGGTAGAGATATAAAAGTAAAGAAGGGTGAACTTAGCTCATGTAACTGAGGTGTGAATATTTCCTCTTAGTTAAAGTGGACCTCACATAAATGTAAGGTAAGGTAAGGTTATATTCGGCCCCTTTCCCCCGTAAAAAAAATATGTTTAATTAGAGGGGAAGAAGTATGCCTGTAAGAACAGAAAAAATAATTAAATACTAACCTTAGCCCTGTTTTCCCACTGCAGCCGGGGGGTGATGCCACGATCCTTTTAGCAATATTCTAGGGATTAGACACCTTGGCACTGATGTCATCAGTCCCCATGAATCCTGTCTGGTGGATAAACAGTATGCCAGCTGCGCTCCATGAAGTCTATTTGAATCAATCAAATCATTACACAGACTTTGGGGTCAATTTACTAAAACTAGAGTATCTGGTGCAGCCCTGCATAGAAACCAGTCAGCTGAATGAGACAAGCTGAAGTTTGAAGCTGATTGGCTACCATGCGCCACAGTTGCACCAGATTTGGCAATCATCAGATTTAATAAATCAACCGCTATGTAAGGGCCCTTTCGCACAGGTCGACCAATCGGGTCCTCCTGTCAGTTTTTCAGGCAGACCCTATTGGTCACTTCCTGGTCATTTTAAATATTGATTGGATCCTGAGCAAACATTTTCTTGAGCCCCCCCCCCCCCCCCCAACATCTCAAAAAACAAAGAAAGCCTGTTAAGGGTTGTGGCCGGTAACCATTGGTGCACTTTAAAGCAGTCAATAAGACCTGCAGGAAGTATTAAAGCTATAGGGGAGCTGGTAGGTAGTTCTTAAAGCCTCAGTCTATAGTGGTGGTAATAAGTAGGGGCCACAAGGCTCTCTCTCACCAGACCCAGTGACACAGCAGCAGTGATCCCTCCAATCAGGAGTCCACTCAATCTGGGTTCCCCTTCGTGGTAAGCAACACAGCAAGTCCTTATCCTGTCAGCAGCTTTGTCCCTTAGCACTTGGTCATGATCTGTACTCTCTGGTTATCCCACGCATGGCAGTGAGCTTTCACTGGCACAGGCTCTCTCTCAGAGATGGAATCCCCAGCATGGTCTCTCTTGAAAAGTAAGATTTGCCTGGCAAAATCTGGTTCTCTCCTTCTTACTGCTGCAAAGTTTGGTGACGGCTGTGTTCATCCTTCATTATTTTCAATGGACAGCCTTTTCTTGCTGGTCTCGTGGCATCCTTTCTCCTGCTTAGAATCACATGCCACAGTCAATCTCAATGCTCCAAGTTACTCACTAAACTCACATCCTCCTAGTTACTCCAACTTACTCACAGTACCCCTAGTTACTTCAGATTACTGACAAAGACCTTAAGTTACTTGCATTATTCCAAGATACTCCAAGAATACCCACAATGAAGTTACTCCAAATTACTCACAGGTCTCCAGGCTACTCCAGATCCCTCACAGCACTTCAAGTTGTAAGAAAAAAAATGCCTGCACATCCAGGAATTCCGATTGCCTTTTATTGTTCAAAGTGATAACACCAAAGACACCAACACAAGGTCACGTAGCCGCGTTTCACACAAACATCTTGTGCTTAACCAGTACAATGACTAAAATGACTGATATATCTTAAATAGACCACCCCAGTAACTGCAGGTGCACCGCAGCACTTCAAGTTACTCCCGACCACTCATAGTGCTCCGGTTACTCACAATACCCCAAGTTACTCACAATACTCCAAAAAACACTCACAGTACGTCAAGGTACTCCAAAATCATTCACAGTACTGCAAAGTACTCACAATGTTACTCCCTGTTCCAAATTACCCATAGTACTTTGAGCTAATCCAGATTACTCCCAGTACTCCAAGTTACTCCAAATTAGTTTCAGTACTCCATGTTACTCCCGATACTTCAAGTTACTCACAGTGTTCCAATAATACTCACTATAGTCCACACTTCTCACAATCCCTCCTTTTCTCCCCTGATTCAGTACTCACAGACCTCACAGTACCCCAGCTCCCCTGCTGTCACACCTTACAATGTGTTAAGCGCCCTCCCTCACAGCCTGCAGCTCCTACTGTCGGCGTGTCCCACATATTCTCCTGACAGTGTGTCCCACACAGGGATGTAGATAAGTGGGGAGGGGGTCAGGGGAGTTCAATCCCCCTCCAAGATCATGCTGCCAAAAAAAAATAAAATGCACTGTCTTTACTCCCTGCCCTGTGACAGCACAGCAGTCAGTGGTGGAGTATGTGTGTAATATAAGACATTAGGCAGTAGACATGTGCTGCACTCACATGTCGGGCTGAGGTTGACAGATGATCTTGTAGTATCCAGGCAGTCGAGCACACTGAGTACAGCTGGACCGGACGGTGGCTGTTGTTCTTCCCCTCCACACTCTATACACTGTATTCCCATTGGCTTGTAGCGCCACTTCCATCCATGGGCTTTGGGAAGGAGCTTTGCCTAGGGCCTGGAGCGCAGAACGCTGTGGGTTAGCTGAAGGAGAGGAGGAGTCCTCAAAACACGTACTGCAACGCCATTTTTACAGGAGACCATTGTCCTTGAGAGTAAGCAAGCTGAGCATGAGCAGCAGAGATTGCTGGCATCCAGCCCAGCTTTTCATCCATCAGCTGGCCACACAGTGATCCAGACACAGTGGCTGCTCATTCATCTTTTCTTTGTGACTGAGTTGAGTGGGCTCTTTCTCTTGGACTATATGCACTCTTTCACATTCACAGGGCCATGATATGTTTTTTTTATATCAAAGCTCTTTGATCATTTTGCTACACCAGAGGTCTGGGCTATTTTCACTCCCTTGCTTTTGTTTTCACAGGCGGAGTTCCTTTTCCCTAATTACAGCAGCACTCCTTCTAGTGTGTAGTAGTTGTTCGTCTAGGTGGTGGACTACCCACTCAGTATTTCACATTATTTATTGATTGCTGTATTAATATTTACATTTATAATTTGAGGTTATATTTATGTCATACATAGGCTCTTGGTCAATCCAGGAAGAGTGTAGCACTGTGAGGTCAACAGCCTCCTGGTGTAAGGCTTTTTGCTGAATACTGTGCCATCTAGCCACCGGCGTGCCTTCAGCCAAATGTGTCCCGAATTCTGCGTCCTCACTCACAGCTTTTGCAGGTAAAGCAGGCTCAAGGGGCAACTGATTTGGGTCCCACAGCAATGACTGGGCCAGGGCAGTTTCCCTTATTTCCTCACATTAAAGACAGCCCTGGGAACTTCTAATCTCCTCTATGGAGCGGTGGGTGTCAATGGACGGCCGGCCAACCTGAGCGAGGGAGGTGACCAAGAACCTGATGGTCACTCTGACAGAGCTCTAACGTTTCTCTGTGGAGAGAGGAGAAGTTTCCAGCAGAACAACCATCTCTGCAGCACTCCACCAATCAGGCCTGTATGGTAGAGTGGCCAGACGGAAGCTACTCCTCAGTAAAAGTCACATGACAGCCCATCTGGAGTTTGCTAAAAGGCACCTGAAGGACTTTCTAACCATGAGAAACACATTCTCTCGTCTGATGAAACAAAGATTGAACTCTTTGGCCTGAATTTCAAGGAAACCAGGCACTGCTTATCACCTGGCCAATACCATCCCTACAGTGAAGCATGGTGGTAGAAACATCATGCTGTGGGGATGTTTTTCAGTGGCAGGAACTGGGAGACTAGTCAGGGAAAGATGATGCAGCAATGTACAGAGACATCCTTGATAAAAACCTGCTCCAGAGCGCCCTGAACCTCAGACTGTGGCAAAGGTTCATCTTCAAACAGGACAATGACCCTAAGAACACAGCCAAGATAACAAAGAAGAGGCTATGGGACAACTTTGTAAATGTCCTCGAGTGGCCCATACAGAGCCCAGACTTAAAACTTGATTGAACATCTCTGGAGAGATGTGAAAATGGCTGTGCACCGGCAGTTCCCATCCAAACAAATAGGTGTGCCAAGCTTGTAGCATCATACTGAAAAAGACTTCAGGCTGTAATTTGTGCCAAAGGTGCTTCAACAAAGTATTGAGCAAAGGTTATGAATACATATGTACATTTTTTGTTGTTTGCAAAGATTTCAAGCAAACTTCTTTCACGTTGTCATTATGGGGCATTGTTTAGTAAAATTTTGAGAAAAATAATGAATTTAATCAATTTTGGAATAAGGCTGTAACATAACAAAATGTGGAAAAAGTTTAGCGCTATGAATACCTTCTGGATGCACTGTCTGTATTTATGTGTATATCTTTCTATTTACACTTTGTATATGTATACTTTTAAGTTAGTGTTTTTCACAGTACACCATACCTTCATCATTTGTCAAGTTGTTACAACTTATATTTCTACCTATTTATATTATTTTTATTTTATTTTTTCTCAACCCTGATAAAAGGTTTTAAACCCTTAAAATGCATTGGCTTTATCTTGTGATCTGTTGTCAAGGTTAATAAACTTTTACTGGACTTGTAATATACAAACTTTTCTTTTTATATGTCTTAAGATTCACTCAGGCACCTTCCCTGTGCTGCTGACAGATAGGTGGAAGATGGATTAGTTCATTATGAACTTTTTTTTTTGCTAGAAATGCCTAAAACAGACTGCTAGGCATGTTCTTAGAAGCAATGCTTGAATCAAACACATTGTTTGTTTGTTTTATTGAACCAGGGAAGGCTAGTCTCAGTATGATTATGAACTATGTTGTTTACAAGGATTGCTTGTTATTGGCATGTGCATGTGTCAAAAATGTGTGAATATTTGGAAATTATCCCTCTGCTTAACATGTTTGTTTTAGTTCGAAAACATACATACTGTAGATACTCAAAATGTATTAAATTTTAAATAACATGTTTGTTTTAGTTTGAAAACATACATACATACTTAAAAAGTATTAAAGTTATAATTAATCTACAAATAGAAATGAATATATTGAAATTTACCAATCCTTAAATGTAGTGGCTGCATTGCTTTTCTTTTTGTAGGCTTTTTCCTTTATTTTCACCTGGTGATTTGGCCACTGATATGCTTCCTGTCTCTAATTTGGATGGAGGAACAATTGATACACCGTTGGACAGCAGCCACTGTATTGTCTTCCTTTTATATTGTAAAGCGCTGCAAAAAAAGTTGGCGCTATATAAATCCTGTACAATAATAATATGTTTTTCTTTTATATGTTTAATTTACTCCAGTTTTGAGATGTCCTCAGCACTAATCACAGTTTTGCTATTGTCAAACTCCTCCAATAAAAGTTACAATTTGGAAGACCCGGCTGCTGGAAGTTATATCTGCTGGTGGAGGAGGCCATGAGTACAGGCAGTCAGTCCCTGTGTTAGACGGAAAAAAATTCCCAAAGGGAAAACACAGCGCTTAATAACGAATGAAAATGAAGAATGAACTGTAACACAAATTAATGATCTATAGCTGCCAGTATCCAAATTTTGTGATACAAAAACTAAAAGACATATAAAAAAACAGAATGATACAGCGCTTATGAAAAATTCTAACATAAACTTATAAATACAATGCATATGTAAAGCAAGTGTTGATAAAATAATGCAAAAATGATGAATAAATAGAACAATAGAAGAATGAGTCCATATAACCAAAGAATGAAAGTTCACCAATGGTGCAGTTAGCAATAAAAAATGACACTGCTGGTAAACATCATATTTGCCATGAGTGAAATAAGTCCCATAAAGATTTGTTGAATCAATCCTCCAAGGGTAAAGGGAAGGGTTAAGAAAACTGCATCCACCAAGAAAGCACCCAAGAATAGTGTTGTAGTCTCCTTACCCTGTGTTATTGACCCCTGTGACGGCGGTCAATATAAGCATGGGAATTTTAGGTCTCCCTCCTGACCTTCTGTATGTTCCCTGTGGTGATCTCTATTTGCTCAGCAGTAGAAAACAAAAGAAAAAAAAAAGACCATAGCATAATACCAGAGGCGTATATTTAATGTGCCAAAAGGTAATTGCACTCACATTTATAAAGACAAAGATCAGCAATAAAATAGTTCCAATGCGGTGGATGACCGGCGGCTGTATCTCCTTCTCCTGCTTGTATGTGCTCGTCAATTCCTCGATGGGAACAGCGTGATGACGTCAAAGCATAACTTATCCAAACATTACGCCAAGTACCATAACCGTCAATTAAATGGCACATTATTTGTCCCTATAGAAAAGCTTCAGCCACACTGGAGGGGCACGAATAGGGTACGAGCCATATCCAAGATTGAGACGAGGTGGATTTTTGATATGCGTTCCTAATGTGCCCCATGGGTTAAATGTAGGTTTGGACCTTAATTGTTTCATTAATAATTCGTAACCTTTTTTGTTACTGACCTCTGTTTTTATCAAAAATATTTTTTTTCTCTCTCATCTTATTGTATTTTAAGCCACTTATTGCATATTTAAAGGATCACTAAAGGAATTTTTTTTTTTGCTAAAATGACTGTTTACAGGGTATAGAGACATAAAAGTTAACTGGTTCCTTTTAAAAATGATTAAAAATAGATACAAATCAATCATATAATGTGCCTCTAGTTTCACTTTCGTTTTAAACTGGTTTTGTGTTTATGTGAAGTAGAGAGAGAGACAGAACAAAAACAAACAAATCCAGGGCAATGTTTTGTTTTTAAATTGAATCCCAGGGCAGTGTTTTGTTTTTAAAATGAATCTGATTGGTTCTGAGGAGTTTTAGACACACAGCTTGGACCACAGTGAAAAGCTGCCATGAGATTTTTCATAAGGAGCCAGACAAGCAGGAAGTGTGGAGATCAGAGCAGAATTACAGTAACTTCAAAGCAAAAATAAACAATGAGAACATGAAAACAGCACTGCATTAAGGTAAAGGAAGCTATTTAGCTAAAAAAAAAAATCCTTTAGTGATCCTTTAAGTCTTATTTTAAATCTTATTTTAATACAACATAGTTTTTATATTACTGTCGTACATTTTAGCGCGAATTATAATAATATATTCAATATTTATCGGCAAAAATATGAAGAGGCCATTAAACCTTAAATTTGATTGTAACGATTATATATGGAAGTCATTCAGTCAGTGAAGAAGGAACACATTTGACTCAGATGTACAAGGCCCCCAATACATCAGCCATCTTTAACTTTTACAAGCTCAGGTGAAAGTTAGAACAATGACTTATTTTCGCAAACAAACAAAAGATGGTTAAGGAGACAATCCGCTATACAAGATATAAACTGACCAGGTCTGGTGTGTACACAGAAAGTGAATTGGTTTCAAGTGGCTAGAAGCCTTACAACAGAGAAAAGTTTGCACAGATGACTAACCAAGCAGATATCGCAAGCCTTATCTAAGAAACAACCATTGTCAAGTAAAAAAAAACTGGTTTCAAGTGAAGAGATAGCCTCCCTAGACAGAACGTTGACTTAGCCGTTCTAAAACAATGGTTTATGTTGGACAACAAGACTTCCTGAGGAGAGAATATTTGCTCAGCTGAGCTATTAAACTGCCTTCATGGAAGAGACAGTGTTAAAATACTATCTTCACAAACCAATGTACAAATTTGACTTGCATTATGAATATATGGGGTATTAGAAAAATATACGTTGACATGAAAAATAATATTTAAATTATCAAGGACATCATAGGACAGAGCAAAAAGACGATCGCATCCACTAATTTAGAAATTCGTAGTAAAAAGAATTATAGGAGAAATTTGTTTTTATCAATAGAAGTGTTTGTAAGAAACTAAACCCACATTATGGAAGATATAGAATTGTGATTATAAAAATGTAACCTGCAACATGTATCCATCAAACACATATCAAAATGATTCATGTATCCACACTAATAACTATCTTGATTTGATAGAGAAATGTACACTGATGCATGCTTGGAAGAATGTTTTGGGGAATGTATGTTTATAAAGAAATATGGAAGTGTGTTATGAAGGGATCAAAGATATACTAATTGGATCTGATGAAACATAAAGTTATCAGAGATATATATATATATATATATATATATATAGAAGTTACCAATAATAATAAGCTAATAATAATAATATAAGTCTCCCCAATAATATAAAATTATCGTACAGATAATCTCACAATAAAGGTGAGACACCTAGTGGTTGAAAGTGATATTACTTAAGGTTCTCAAAGCCCAGAGACCAAATAAATAATCAAAATCGTCAGCCAATAGAAACCAGACACGTCTTGACAGGAACGCCCATGTAGGACAGAAGCCTATGAGTGAAAGACAAGTGTCAGATGGGCATAACTTAGGATAATCGTTAAGAGTCCTATTGTTCTGACCAATATAAGAGGACAAGCCCATAAGAGTAGGGATGGACGGAGATGAAAAGAAGGAATCAAGATCAGAATGAATTGATAAGAAATAATAAGGAAGAAGACCCCACCCAGAGGGGAAGGGGCACGCTAGGACAATGCATGAAGGCATATTGTTATCCCATTAAGGACCATAGGAAGCCACTGCATTTTAACTCTGGTCATCTGCAAATAGCCATTTTGGAATTGATAATTATGCCATCTTTATTTTATCAGAAATATATTGTTGTTCTGTAGGAATATTGAAGTTGTATATCGTGTGATCATGGTCTGGTCTCATAATCAATAACTGGTAATTTTTCTGTAAAGAGTACAATTTTTATATTTTCATAATTTACATATTTCCAATGACAGAACAAAGCTGTCCAATACATTTTCATATTTTGGCCTTATACTTACCTGCAGTAAAGTAACAGGTTGATATATGAAATAGATGCTTTTGTTTCATTGTTTTTTTTTTGTATAAAGTTATCTTGAGAACTGCCCATGACACACAGATCAAAGGCATTGCATGCCCATTTTGGGGGTAGTTTAATGAATCGCAATGTGTTCATGTAACGCAACTGGTATTCTAATGTCATGTAATTATCCATATTTTTGTCAACCAATAAATTAGCTATTTTGTATGATTATACATCTCCGTGAATACGTTCATAATATAGACTATGTCATATAGATTGACTTATATTTAAAAACGTCTTCGTTATCAAAGAATTCAATATAATTTTACTGTGCGGTTAAAATAACCTTAAGAAAGCACAACATTACAAAATCTTTTATATATGAGTGTATCAATCATTTTATGTCAATCACATTTGTATATATATATTTATGTATGGATACTGTTTCTCTCCATCTCTCTGCTTCAATTATGTGTTCCTTTTTCATTCTGCTACACTGCCTTAAGATAGCGGTGCTGTACCCATTTGTATTCTCCTTGCTTCCAAGCGCCTGCGAGTATTTAAGGGCATACGTGGTGACGAGGGACACGCAGCCAATCCCAGACAACGTCTGCGGTGACGAAACGCGTAGGCGTGGCTTGCTGTTCTGACGTCATCACGCAGTTCCTATCGAGGAATTGACGAGCACATACGAGCAGGAGAAGGAGATACAGCCGCCGGTCATCAACCACATTGGAACTATTTTATTGTTAATCTTTGTCTTCATAAATGTAAGTGCAATTACCTTTTTGGCACATTAAATATACGCCTCTGGTATTATGCTATGGTCTTTTTTTTGTCTTTTGTTTTCTACTGCTGAGCAAATACAGATTACCACAGGGAACATACAGAAGGTCAGGAGGGAGACCTAAAATCCCCATGCTTATATTGACCGCCGTCACAGGGGTCAATAACACAGGGTAAGGAGACTACAACACTATTCCTGGGTGCTTTCTTGGTGGATGCAGTTTTCTTAACCCTTCGCTTTAATCTTGGAGGATTGATTCAACACATCTTTATGGGACTTATTTCACTCATGGCATATATATTCATATGATGTTTACCAGCAGTGTCATTTTTTATTGCTAACTGCACCATTGGTGAACTTTCATTCTTTGGTTATATGGACTCATTCTTCTATTGTTCTATTTATTCATCAGTTTTGCATTATTTTATCAACACTTGCTTTACATATGCATTTTAGTTATAAGTCCCCGTGTTAGAAACACAATAAGGACTGTAGGTTAGTTCGTAAGGGTAATTTACACTTACAAATGAACACTGCATTTGTAAGTGTAACGGTGCATGGATGTGGGATGTTCTGGGTGCTTCTGGATATGCAGTTATGTTACCCTGGACTCTTCTGGTCATGCAGTACATGTAAAAATAAAAGATAGCTGCTCAGAGGTATCCAGAACCAGCGTGGAGCACAAGCGGCTGGCATTGAGGCCGTTCGTAAGTAGGACTTGTTCATAACTGAGGTGTTCGTAACTCGGGGACTGCCTATACACATTTTTACAAGAAAATCTCATCTTTGAAGTGTGAGAGATATAACAGGCCATGTTGGGTCAACTCAAGGGTGACCAACCAAAACTGAAGTACAGTAAAACCTTGGTTTGAGAGTAACTTGGTTTGAGAGTGTTTTTCAAGACAAGCAAAATGTTTTTATAAATTTTGCCTTGGTATACAAGTCTTGATATAAGAGTAGCGTCATGTCACAACTGAGTATAAAAAAGAAAAGAGGAGCCTCTAAGTGTAGCAATATGGTTACATTTAATAAAGGTACAACATTTAGCAACTTATTGCTACACTTAGAGGTGCCTCTCTTCGTTTTTATACCCTGTAAAAAAATGCTTTCATATACAAGTGCTTTGGATTACAAGCATGTTTCTGGAACAAATTATGCTTGTAAACCAAGGTTTTACTGTTTCTATTTTGGGTGGAAATGGTCTTTAAGCCAGGCCTTTTTCTGACACTTGGTGTTTTCAAGTTAAAATTGGTATTGTGAATCCGCTGCGGGGATCACTTTTATCTAAAAGTCTGAGGGAAAAGTATATACCGGGGTTATGACATCTAGCTGCAGCCACAACCCCATTATTTAACGTCAAACAAATGACGTATTTTTCCCAGTTATATGGGAAGAGAGGAGAGAACTGACATACAGACCCCAAAGATGGGAAAAAGGAAACGGACAAGAGGAAAACGTGGGGGCAGCAAGAAAAAGAAGGCGAGAATATTAGGGGGAGGAATTTTTAAACTAAGTGATATGGGGCCAGATTCAGAGAGCCGTAACTCCCGTCTAACTAGTGTTAGACTGGAGTACTTTCAAATTACGCACGTTTTTTAGCTAGTCTGAAACCTCAAACCATGAATAGACGGCTGCGGGCTTCAATTCGACTGGATTACGTGTTCGTACACCTTCGGATCTACGCTGCAATAGAATTGCGGCCACTGGGTGGACTTCCCGTCATTTTCCGTGTCGGGGTATGCTAATGAGCTTTTGCTGGCGATCCCCGAAATTACGATCTTCAATCGCAATCTCTTACGGCATCTTTAGTTATCTTTTTTTTGCGTAACACTATACCAGCTTTTTGCTGCTCTAATATTAGACAGCCCATGTTAAGTATGGCCATCGTTCCCGCGTCAAATTTCAACGTTTTCCGACGTCTTTTATTATTTTTTACGTAAGTCGTAAGGGAATAGGAATGTCCGTAAACGACGCTACTCAAACAAAAAATTACGTAACGACATGATTTCGCGCAATGCACAGCAGGAAATTTCTGAACGGAGCATGCGCAGTTCGATCGCTGCGGGGATGCGCCTAATTTAAATGCTTCACGCCCCCTAATCGCATATTTCGATTACGCGGCGCAAATTTAAGTGTACCTGAATCTGGCCCATGGTTTTTAATGAATGGGAAATTAAAGTTTTAGATTTTAGCGCACAAATCCCTGGAAACCATAATAATAAAAAAAAAACACTGGCCTATTTTGCAATCTGACAAAGTATTGAAAACCCTCATACTTACTAGACCCTCTTTTATCTTAGAAGGGCACCGAATCTAAGAAATCGGCTTGTTCATAATGCCCTGGACCCTTCGAAGCAAATTAAAATCTTCAAGCACCTCAAAGGATTTTTCAAATGCGGCACATGCTTACCATGTAGGGTAAGCAAGAAAACGAATAGGAAACAAGTGAAGTTCACCTCTTTAGCTAATGGATCTGAACATAACATAAACAAACTGATTACATGTAAAAGCACCCATGTAACTTATGTCATTGAGTGTCCATGCCGGAAGCAATACGTGGGCAGAACCACAAGAGAGTTACACATCAGAATATGGGAACACATAACCAGTATCAAAAACGGGTGTAACAAACACAGTGTTTCCAGACATTTTAGAGATTATCACAACCGGGACCCCACATGTATGATCTTCTATGGAATTTGTAAGATTAAGGGACATTGGAGAGGGAAAAAGAAAAAGATTAAAGTATCTCAGAATGAAACCCGATGGATTTTTCAGCTAGACACTCTCCAGCCCTCAGGCATGAACATAGATCTAGATCTTAACTGTTTCCTAACCAATTTTTAAAGTTTTAACACTTATTTATATTTAACCCAATTCCCATTTTATTAGGTTCTTTATAATTATCTTACACCTAAGACACCTCCAATTTAATGATACTATGGTAGGGGCAATTTGGATAGTAGTAATATTCTTGGATATATTTTTTTCTATTTATATATTTTTTTACTATTATTTATATTTATTTTTATTTGTATTTTATATTTAAAATAGTATCACTACATTTCATTTTATTGATTTATGCATATTCTAATTCCTGGTTTTATTTTCAACTTAATTGATAAAGGAACATAATAGGGTTAGTGCATTACCATGGGGCACATATATATTTAATATTTTTTACCAATTTTTTAACCAATTTTCTGAGTTTGTTTTTATCCGTCTTAAAATAGCACATCGTGACCTTGGGATTAGACGTTACAGGATTCCAGTAACACATAGTTTTACAACCCTGTACGTATTGATCTATGTCTCCATAAAAATCAGGCTAATACTAACAATTTAACTATAGGAAGTAAGACTTATGTTTTCAAAATCCCACCAAACATGGCCGCCGCCTGACTATCTCTGGTCTTCGGTCTTCAATAACCTACCCAAAATGGTGGGCGATCTATTTCAGGCTCCGGTCTTCAATATCACACCCAAAATGGCGGCAGACAGGTCACGGTCTGTTATAAAAAGGAAGTGAAAGTGACGCTCAGCGTGTTTCAGACGAAGTCACACAATGAAACCGGTAGAACACGCTACGAACGTCACATTGTTTCCAGGCATCAGACTTTTGTCAACATTATATGCCATACTGTTTTTGTCTACATGTGAGTACCCATTTTTCATTTATTTAAATAAAGTATAAAACTATACTACACTATCTGGGGCTCCTTTCTCTCCTATGTATGGGCTATTACTGGACTAACATCATTAGGGCAGGGGGACGAGTAACGCCCCCCCCTGCGCTACACAGTGTTCTACACAGTGGCTTATACTGTGAAGGCACCAGAACCTAAGAAGGGGTGAAAAAGTTGATTAGTGCGGGCTGTATAAGAGCACAGATTGCAGTGATCACAGCATACAACAAGAGCACTTAGCACTTTTAGAATCACTCAGCACTTGGCAATTGGATTTGTTTACTTCCTATAAGGACATTATATTGCACTGTAAAAAAAAATTGGTTTATCATCACATCTTTTAAAGGGTTAACATAGGCACCCTAATGGAACAGGAATTTTACGTTTTGCACATTTTCCTTACCTTGTTTACACAGGCACTTTAGCATTTTAGTTTGCACAGCACTGCAATATATATTTAATTTAATTTATGATATATACTGTGGAATCATTCTGGTAGTTTACACAGGCATTTGGCACTTTGGATCATTTAGCACCTTGTGTATATTTTGCAAACTGCACCTTACACTAGGAGCCTCTTTCATGAAGCATCTAGCTCCATAGGACCAGCGCCAACTCTGCTTTCTTTTTCTTCTCAACAGTATTTTCCCAGTTAGTCTGTCGGCAAGTGGTTAACTAGTCCTTTAGTTACCAGTGACCCATGGCCTATCCTATTAAAATGATAAATGTGCACATTATTTTGTAGGTAAAGTTTAATCAAAAAGTTGGGATCTAGGTAAGCTTGGTGTAGTCTGTTCCTTTGCCAGCATGTTCGCTTCACAGCTAAAGTGGTCAAATTGATGGAACCATTTAAGACTCGAGGTTGACACATATTTCATGAAATTTATGGTGCAAACACATTGCAGAAACATACAGCATTTTCAGGCATTTTAAAGATCACACTTCTGACAGAGACAAGTCGAAGGGATTATCCATGGCTATAACAATATAGATTTTATTGGATTCAAATTCAAATAATAGATTCATAAGAAACTTCAGCATTAGGTGACATCTGCTGACACTTTGTGTGTCGATATTCATTTTAGTTGTGAAAATAATTAGATTTTTTTCAACCTGCTGTTTATTTGGACAGATGTTCCTTTCATTTACTTTAGGAAATGAAGAGATTTCTCCATCTGGCTTTTAAAAATGTAATAATCTGTGGAACCCTCTGAAAGGATCCTGCAGATAACTTGAATTTACCATCTAACAACTGCATTTGCAGGCTATATAGAATAGCATTTTCTTTGAAGGATAACTTAGTCAAGACAAGAGGTGATATAACATGTTTTCAGAGTCATATTTTCTGGAAATTATTTTAATGTGATCTTTAAGACCACTTTCACATGAGGCAGATTCTGTTGTGATCAGCAGGAGATCAGCTCATAGAGCTCCTGCTGATCTAAATAGAGTTCAGTCCTATATAGATGACCAGGGGTAAACAAATTCCGCTATCAATTTACACCCAACTACCCTCTGATTTGATCCATCTAAACAGAAGAGGAGGGATCCCCTTCCATTTTTTTTAGAGGACTTGATCACCCCCCGGAGGAAAACAAGCCCATTTACACCCACCTGTCCATAGGAATGCATGGACTTTCCAATCAGGTCCACCTAAAAAACTAACAGGTGGACCCTGTTTGGATAGCCCATATACAGTAAAAAGGGGTCTAAAAGTATTGTTACTAAAGTCTGAAAAGTTCTCAACAGCGAATTAGATTTGTAGTTATTGCCACACAAACAGCAATTAGCCATAACATGACAACTCACCTTATACTGAGTAGGTCCCCCTTTTGCCACCAAAACCGCTCGGATCCATTGAGGCATGGACTCCACTAGACAAAACATTGCATTGCCTCCACCAGCTTGCCTTTTACCAATAGAGCATCCTGGTGCCATCTTTTCCCCAGGTAAGTGACGCACACGCACCTGGACATCCACATGATGTAAAAGAAAAAACTTGATTCATCAGACCAGGCCACCTTCTTCTATTGTTCCTTGGTCCAGCGCTGATGTTCAGGTGCCCATTGTAGGCACTATTGGCTGTAGAATGGGTACCCTGACCAGTCTACAGCTACGCTACCCCATGCACAATAAACTGCAATGTATTATGTGGTTTGACACCTTTCAATCAAAACCAGTATTAACTTTTCCAGCAATTTTAGCTACAATAGCGCTTTTGTATCGTAATAGTGCTATTGTATTCTATTTTTCTTTCCTCGGACCACTTTTGGTAAGTTCTGACTGCTGCAGACTGGGAACATCCCACAAGTGCTGCAGTTTTGGAGTTGTTCTCAACTAGTCATAAAACCATTACAATGGTCCCTTGTTAAAGTTGGTCAAATCCTTTCACTTGCCCATTTTTTCTACTTTCAACACATCAACTTCAGGGAAAATATATTTATTTGCTGCCTAATATATTCAATCACACTTTCAGGCGCCATTGTAACAAGAAAATCAATGTTACCCACATCACCTGTCATTGTTTAGATTGTTATGGCTGATTGGTATATGTCCTCTTATTGATCTGGTAAGACACAATTTGTCTGTTAGGCCGCGTACACAAGATAGGTTAACCAGAGGACAACGGTCTGATGGACTATTTTCAAAACCGATTGTGTGTAGGCCCCATAGGTTATTTAACCTTTGGTTAAAAAAAAGCCAACTTGCTTTAAAATTTAACCGATGGACGACTAACCGATAGGTCAAAACCAATCGTTAGTACGCACGACCATCGGTTAAAAATCCACACATGCTCAGACTAAATTAGAGGACGGGAGCGCTCATTCTTGTATAACTCGCGTTTGTTTTTGAGATGGCACATTCTACATGTTTAAAATTAGTGCCTCGTGCCTAGTGCAATAAGCAGCACATTTTTTTCTTCGTTTTATTGCTAGAATAAACACGTTCTTTTGCTGATGGTATTTAGACAGAGTTCTCCCATACTTTGCTTGTGATCTCATGGTTTTTTTTTTTTAGAAAGCCAGATCTCCAAAATAATATTTTGTACTCCACATATTTTTTTTTCTTGGAGAAATGTTTTTTTTTTCTCAAGTTATCACAACAATGTTTTTTTTGGAGAATTTTATTTTTATTTTTTAAAGTTATCTCTGGGAGGTTGTGTCCTTTGTTAATCACTTAACCCCCTGGACCATATTGTTGCCCAATGACCAGAGCACTTTTTGTGATTCGGCACTGCGTTGCTTTAACTGACAATTGCGCGGTCGTGCGACGTGGCTCCCAAACAAAATTGGCATCCTTTTTTTCCCACAAATAGAGCTTTCTTTTGGTGGTATTTGATCATCTCTGTGGTTTTTATTTTTTGCGCTATAAACAAAAATAGAGCGACTATTTTGAAAAAAATTCTATATTTTTTACATTTTGCTGTAATAAATATCCCCCAAAAATACATAAAAAAAAAAAATTCCCTCAGTTTAGGCTGATACGTATTCTTCTACATATTTTTCGTTGGTTTGCGCAAAAGTTATAGCGTTTACAAAATAGGGGGTCGTTTTATGGCATTTTTATTCATATATCTTTTTTTACTAGTAATCAGCGTTTTTTTTCAGTACTGCGACATTATGGCGGACACTTCCGACACTTTTGACACATTTGGGACCATTGGCATTTTAATAGCGATCAGTGCTATAAAAATGCATTGGATTGCTATAAAAATGCCATTGGCAGTGAAGGGGTTAACACTAGGGGGCGGGGAAGGGGTTGAATGTGTTCCTGGGTGTGTTCTAACTGTATTGGGGGTGGACTCACTAGGGGAAATCACTGATCTTCCGTTCATACAATGTATGAACAGAAGATCAGCATTTCCCTCGCTGACCGGGAGCTGAGGGCCAGATTCACGTACATCGGCACATTTTTGGACCGGCATAGTGCAGCTCCTTTAAGTTAGACCATAGTTACATAGTTAGTCAGGTTGAAAAAAGACACAAGTCCATCCAGTTCAACCATAAAAAAAATAAAAAATAAAACAAAGTAAAACACAGTACATCCTCCCATACACCCAACTCCATACCCACAGTTAATCCAGAGGAAGGCAAAAAACCCCAGCAGAGCGATGATCCAATTTGCTACCGGAGGGGAAAAAAATCCTTCCTGATCCCCCGAAAGGCAATCGGATTTACCCCGGATCAACTTTACCTACAAAACTTAGTACTCAGTTATATTATGTGCATTTAGGAAAGAATCCAGGCCTCTCTTAAAGCAATCTACTGAGCTGGCCAGAACCACCTCTGGAGGGAGTCTGTTCCACATTTTCACAGCTCTTACTGTGAAGAAACCTTTCCGTATTTGGAGGTGAAATCTCTTTTCCTCCAGACGTAAAGAGTGCCCCCTTGTCCTCAGTGTTGACCTTAAAGTGAATAACTCAACACCAAGTTCACTATATGGACCTCTTATGTATTTGTACATGTTGATCATATCCCCCCTTATTCTCCTCTTCTCAAGAGTGAATAAATTCAGTTCCTCTAATCTTTCCTCATAGCTGAGCTCCTCCATGCCTCTTATCAGTTTGGTTGCCCTTCTCTGCACTTTCTCCAGTTCTCCGATATCCTTTTTGAGAACTGGTGCCCAAAACTGGACTGCATATTCCAGATGAGGTCTTACTAATGATTTGTACAGGGGCAAAATGATATCTCTATCTCTGGAGTCCATACCTCTCTTAATACAAGAAAGGACTTTGCTCGCTTTGGAAACCGCAGCTTGGCATTGCATGCCATTATTGAGCTTATGATCAACTAAAACACCCAGATCCTTCTCCACTACAGATCCCCCCAGTTGTACTCCCCCTAGCATGTATGATGCATGAATATTCTTAGCCCCCAAGTGCATAACTTTACATTTATCAACATTAAACCTCATCTGCCACTTAGTCGCCCAATTAGACAGAGCATTGAGGTTGGCTTGTAAATTGGAGACATCCTGTAAGGACATTATTCCACTGCATAGCTTGGTGTCATCTGCAAAAACAGAAATGTTACTTTTGATCTCAGACCCAATATCATTTATAAATATATTGAAAAGTAAGGGACCCAACACTGAACCTTGGGGTACACCGCTGATAACCTTGGACCATTCAGAGTAAGAATCATTAACCACAACTCTCTGAATTCTGTCTTTCAGCCAGTTTTCTATCCATTTACAAACTGATATATCTAATCCCGTAGACCTTACCTTACACATGAGCCGTGTGTGGGGAACTGTATCGAACGCTTTTGCAAAATCCAAGTATACCACGTCCACTGCCACGCCTGTCCAGGGTTTTACTTACCTCTTCATAAAAGGAAATCAGGTTTGTCTGACAACTTCTGTCCTTCATGAATCCATGCTGTCTGCTGCTTAAATAGTTTGTTTCCAGCAAGAACTCATCCATGTGGTCTTTTATTAAACGTTCCAGTATCTTTCCAACTATAGAAGTTAAACTAACAGGTCTATAGTTACTAGGTAAAGACTTTGTTCCCTTTTTAAATATGGGCACCACATTGGCTTTATGCCAATCCAGTGGTACTATTCCTGTCATTAATGAGTCCCTAAATATTAGATACAGTGGCTTTGAAATTTCAGAGCTCAATTCTTTTAGGATCCGTGGGTGGATGCCATCTGGTCCAGGTGCTTTATCCACCTTTATTCTGTCTAAATATTTCTGGACCATATCACTTTTGAGCCATTGTGGATTTGGGGCTGTGTCACTCCCACCCCCTATATCGACATGAGCTCCCCCATTCTCCATTGTATACACAGAGCTGAAGAAAGCATTTAATAAATTTGCCTTCTCTATGTCCTCAGTCACCCACTCTAGATTATTTTGTAAAGGGCCTACATGCTCAGACTTGACCTTTTTACTATTAATATATTTAAAGAATTTTTTGGGGTTTGTCCTACTATCTTTTGCAATCTGTCGTTCATTTTGAATTTTTGCATCCTTGATTTCCTTTTTACATATTCTATTATATTCTTTGTAACATTTAAACGACACTAGTGTTCCTTCATTTTTATATTTTTTAAAAGCTATTTTCTTATTGTTTATAGCTTTTTTAACTTTAACCGTGAGCCACATAGGTTTTATCTGTAGCCTTTTAAACTTATTGCCCATGGGAATATACTTTGCAGTGAGGTTCCAAAGAGTCTTTTTGAAGAATTCCCATTTCTGTTCTGTGTTCATCGGTGCCAATATTCCCTCCCAGTCCAAGCCCTGGAGAGCAGTCCTCATGCTTTGAAGATTTGCTCTCTTGAAATTAAGTGTTTTTATCTTTCCTGTATGTAATTCTTGCTTATAGTTTACATTAAACGAAATCATGTTATGATCACTGCTACCCAGGTGTTCCTTTATCTGAACATTAGTAATGAGCTCTGCATGGTTTGAGATTACCAGGTCTAACAGAGCATCATTCCTAGTTGGGGCCTCAATAAACTGGACCATAAAATTGTCCTGCAATAGGTTTTTAAATTTTTGTCCTTTAACTGTCCCAGAAATTCCATTATTCCAGTCAATTTCTGGGTAGTTAAAATCCCCCATTATTATCACCGTCCCTGCCCTTGCAGCCCTTTCCATCTGTGCAAGGAGCTGAGTCTCCACCTCCTCATTAACATTGGGTGGTCTATAACAAACTCCAATGATTAGCTTTGAACTACGCACATCTGTATGCAGTTCCACCCATAATGCTTCAACTTCATCACACTCTCCATCAACCAGGTCCTCTTTCACGCTTGCTTTGAGGTCACTTCTCACATAGAGACAGACCCCTCCACCTTTCCTTTTTACCCTGTCTTTCCGAAAGAGAGCATAGCCAGGAATATTAATAGCCCAGTCATGTGAGGATTGAAGCTAAGTTTCAGCAATACCGATTACATCATAGCTCTCCCCATGCACCAGAGCTTCCAACTCACCTGTTTTGCTTGGAAGGCTTCTGGCATTGGTGAACAAACACTTAAATGTATTGTTACATTTTTCGCTGGCGTTTTTCATATGATTCATATAATTTTTAGTAGTGCAAATGGCACTATAATTTCCAATGGCTGTTTGCAACATGGGAACTTTCTTGTCACCTGCCATAACCCCACCTCCATCTATCCCCATTCCACTCTCCATTAATGTCTGACCCCTAACTGACCTGTGTGCCCGATGTAATTCACGTTCACCCTCCCCCTCAAGTCTAGTTTAAATACTCCTCCAGCATTCCCCTAAACCTCTCCCCCAGCACAGCAGACCCCCTTCCATTCAAGTGCAAACCATCTTTAGCATATAGGTTGCACCCCAATGAAAAGTCATCCCAGTGCTCTAGAAACCCAAATCCCTCCTTCCTACACCAGGTCTTTAGCCATGCATTCAGCTCTCTAATCTCCCCCTGCCTTTCCTGTGTTGCGCATGGCACAGGCAATATTTCAGAGAATATCACCTTGGAGGTCCTTCCCTTCATCTTGCAGCCTAGTTCTTTAAATTGATTCTTAAGGAGCCTCCACCTTCCATGTATACTGTCATTGGTTCCAACATGGACCAAGACAGCTGGGTCATGCCCAGCCCCTCCCAGTAATTTATCCACCCGGTCCACCACATGCCGAACCCTGGCACCAGGGAGACAGCAAACCATTTGGTTGAGGCGATCCTGGCGACAAATTATTCTATCAGTCCTTCTGATTATAGAATCCCCTATTACCACCAACTGTCTAGGCCTACCTGCACTCCCCTCACCACTTCTACTAGATGGGTTGCTCTCCCGGCTGTTAGGGGTAGCAGTAACATCTAGGGCTGCCACCTCTGTGTTAGCCACCTCCACATCTTCACCCAACTTGGCAAATTTGTTTTGATGCACAAACACAGGATTGGCCTTCCTTGTCTGCAAGCCCCTTCCACTCCCTCTAACTACATTAACCCATCTTCCTATCTGATAATCCTGACTTGCCCCTCCACCCTCCACATTAACCCTACTGACCACCTGCTCAGCGAGCAGAGGACCCCTTTCAAGGTTGTCCTTTCTGCCCAGTGTTGCAACTTGTTCCTCCAGATCTCTAATGCGAGCTTCCAGAAGGGCAACCTGCTCACATCAGACCAGCTTAATTTCGAGGCGCAAGTACCGTATCCTTGTAGTATTTTCGGCCAAATTTGCATCGGTGCAATGTAAATTCCGAGGCGTAAGGCGGTGTAATTCAAAGTGGGAAGGACGTGGGCGTGTTCCATTGAAATGAGCCATGACCCCATGCAAATGAAGGGCCGGCCAGACTGGGCATGTGCACATGAAGCAAACTATGGTCAGCACCTCTCTGAGCATGCTCAGAACTCGGCACGGCGCAATCAGTTAGATAGGAACTAGGCCCGTCAGACTTAGTGAGCTATGCACAGTGCTTAAATAGACCGAGAGAAATGCCCTTCCATTGCAAAAGTACATCTAATTTTTTTCCCTTCCTGAAGCAAGGTGCTTTTATTCCGTTGTCTGTTGCTGTTTGGAGGTTTATAATATTAAATAAGATAATTATAATAATATTAAAATTAGTAAATTTATAATAGTTAAAAAAAATAAAAATATATATTTATTATATTAATTATTATAAAATATATACTAAACAGAAAAAAATGTATATAAAATATATATTTACCCATTAGGGTGAAAAGAGCCACTGGCAAGGAAATGGAGTGTTGCCAGTACCTTGCCCAGTGGCGGTCAGCAGATCCTCTCCCGTGTAAGAACAGGGGAGTCCGCGCTATGGTGAATAAAGTAGCTGTTGCCTCCCAGTAGGATCCCTATGTGGGGAGCTAATATAAATATGAATAGTAGAAAGGGAAGTGGCGCTGCTAAATTAATACCTTTGTCGGGTATATCCGTGGGGTGAGCCCAATGGTAATAGGCCCCCCTTTTGGCTGGAATTAGGGTGCAATTGGAGAGATACCCTGTGTTAATAGGAGGGTAGATGTTGGTTCCTCAGCTTCCACTAATTTCAGTGAAATTGAGTAAAGGTGGATCAATTAGGTCAGGAGCCTGTGCAGGCCAGCAGGCCCAAAGATTGCTAAAGTAAAATGATCCTATGCTGCTAAAAGGATGCCAGTTGTGACCGATGCACCCTAAACCATATAAAACAAAGAAAAAAATGTGTCTCTAGAGTCTAATAGGTAGGAATCCCTACTAGTGTGGTTACTAGTATAATCAACCACACTAGTAGGGATTCCTACCTATTAGACTCTAGAGAAACATTTTTTTCTTTGTTTTATATGGTTTAGGGTGCATCGGTCACAACTGGCATCCTTATAGCAGCATAGGATCATTTTACTTTATCAATCTTTGGGCCTGCTGGCCTGCACAGGCTCCTGACCTAATTAATCCACCTTTACTCAATTTCACTGAAATTAGTGGAAGCTGAGGAACCAACATCTACCCTCCTATTAAGACAGGGTATCTCTCCAATTGCACCCTAATTCCAGCCAAAAGGGGGGCCTATTACCATTGGACTCACCCCACGAATATACCTGACAAAGATCCTCTCCCGTGCCCTCCTCCGTGCCCTCCTCCTTCTGCCCTCATCTAAAGTCAGTAGTATAGCTATGAGCAAGGATGCCCCTGGCATGTTGGCATACAGATTAATGTCCTGCAAGTGTGGCTGCTCAGCTCGGCCCTAATGGTGTTGCTTTTGCTGACATGTAGACGGATTGCCTAATTTTAAGCAGGCTTTTATATGGTCCAATTTTAGACCGGCCGTGCAGCTGATAAGCACATCGTGTAGACTGCACCGCACAAACGTACTTTTGTGGATCGGCGTATCTCCCTCATTTGCATATTTGCATAGCAAATCAATGGTGTGTCTAGTGCAGTTTTGCACGCACGCTGCGCCGGTCTATCTAATTTACGTCGGTCTAAAAAATGTGGATTTCAGGCGTATATCATTTTGGGGATACGGTGCATAGATAAGCGTGTGCATTTTTAGACTTATGCGTGCCTAATTTTGTGATACTCCCGAGTAGGTACTTTGTGAATCTGGCCCTGAGTGTTTACACACAAAGCTCCCACTCCCCGCTCTGTAACAAGCAATCGCAGGTGCCCGGCGGCGATCGTGCCCACCGGCCGCAGTAAAATGACGGCGGCTGGTCGGCAAGCAGTTAATTACACATTGTATTTCGGAAATGTTTGATGGCTATTCACCAGAAAAACACAATAGACAAGTATTTAACCACTTCATTACTGGGCACTTAAACCCCCTACGTGCCCAGACCAATTTTCAGCTCTCAGCGCTGATGCATTTTGAATGACAATTGCGCTGTCATACAACACTGTACCCAAATAATATTTTTATAACTTTTTCCCCACAAATAGAGCTTTCTTTTGGTGGTATTTGATCATCTCTGTAATTTTTATTTTTTGCGCTATAAACAGAAAAAGACAGAAAATTTTGAAAAAAAAACACAATATTTTTTACTTTTTGTTATAATAATATCCCAATTAAAAAAAAAAAAAATTCCCTCAGTTTAAGCTGATACGTATTCTTCTACATATTTTTGTTAAAAAAAAAATCGCAATAAGCATTTATTGATTGGTTTGCGCAAAAGTTATAGCGCGTACAAAATAGTGGATAGATTTATGATTTATTTTAAATTTTTTATGGCGGAGATCAGCGATTTTTTTTTGTCAGGTCTGCGATATTGCGGCGGACATATTGGACACTTTTGACACAATTTTGGGACCATTCACATTTATACAGAGATCAGTGCTATAAAAATGCACTAATTACTGTATAAATGTGACTGGCAGAGAAGGGGTTAACACTAGGGGGTGAGGAAGGGGTTAAATGTATTCCCTGGGTGTGTTTTAACTGTGTGGGGGGGGGGGGGTGACTGGGGGAGGTGACCGACGCTGTGTCCCTATGTACAAGGGACACAGATCGGTCTTCTCTCTTCCTGACAGCACATGGAGCTCTGTGTTTACACACAGAGCTCCATGTCCCTGCTGTCACCTGCTGGGACTGCCGATCACGTGCATCCGTGGACATCGCGGCCGCCAGGCACATGCATCGATTTCACAGCAATGCGACGGCACAGTGTTAACCCGCTGCACACCCCCCAGCGGCGCACGTGGGTAATGTAAACAAAAGCCGTCCAAAGACGTCCACCTGGCACTTCAGTTCGGCGCTGCAGACGTCTTTTGATGATAGCGCCGACCTGAAGTGGTTAACTTAAATTAAATCTCCATTTATTCTGGATAACAAAAAAAATCAACATGAAAGGTAACAATTGCCCAATCAACCAAATATGTGCAGACTTTGGACACCAAAAGCACATTCCACCATGATCAACAACAAAATCAACAACATCAGGAGATTTACACTCCTTTCTGCCTGTTGTCACTTCCGCTCGTCCAGACTCTGCGTAACAAACGTAGTCACGTCGTTCTCCTTATATACCCAGCGCATGCGTGAAATGCCACCCTCTTTGCCCACCCATGACGGACCTTTTCCTCTATTCCACGCCCCTAATCATTGTGAAACAACAATATGGCGGTGTCACAGGTGCGTGGTATACCCTGTCCCGACGAGGAAAGCCCGGAGGCAGAAACGTCACGATCCAGGCCCAGATGCTACAAAGCATCAAATATGTCACTTGAAGAGATGGTGGAGATGGTGGACATACTACGGAGGAAAGATTATGATGGAGATCATGGCCCATACCACACCCCTAATCGGAGGAAGGCCCAAATAATGGACAAAGTGTCGAGGAGACTTTATGAGTATTTTGGGGTCAGGAGGTCCAAGGAGCAGCTCCGAAAAGGTGGTCTGACTTGAAATTGCCGGAGCCAGAGCAGTATAGGAAGATTAAGAAAATTATTGACACAAGTAGGTAATTTTCATGTGTTTGGTGCAATTGTCTTTATTATTTTTTGCCATTTTTTTCTCTATGTGCTTCTTTGGTTCTGGTTGTACTTTTGAACATGGCAAATTTCTGTTTATAAGTTGGCAAAGTGTAGTAGTTTCCGTTCGTAATAAACATCGTTCCTCCAAAAATCCGATGTTTTCCACAGATCCAGGAAAAAGCACACGTGGTCATGCCTATTTGGCGTAAACCAACGTTTATAAACATTGGGCCAGATTCAGAAAGACTTGCGCTGGAGTATATCGATATGCGCCGCGTAACTGTAAAGATGCGCCGTTGTATCTACGCGGCCGTACCCACCGAACTAGATGCGACAGAAAACGGGCTTTTTCCGACCGGCTTAACTCTCCTTCGCCAGAGTATCGTAAGCGCATATTTTCGCTCGTCGCATCCGTCGCGCCTATTGATTTCCCATTCAAATCTGCAAATGAGGGAGATTTCCCAATTCGCGAATGGATAAGCACCAGACGCTGGCTACATGCGCCGCGCGTATCTCGTCCTTCCGTCGCAAAGTTATTTCTACAAATAGCTGCTTTATCTTTACTCCAGACGGCCTCAGGTCAGCAGGAGAGCAGCTACAGCAGCAGCGTTACCGACGAAAATAGCAAGCTGAACTATCACACTTGCAAGGACAACACCTCTGTGTGCCAACATGCCAGGGGCAGTCGCGGTCCTAGCACTACTAATGGGTCCCCCGGTACGGAGGAGGCGGGCACGTGAGAGGATATACTGCACGCGCATGAGCCTCTTTGGCATGGGGGATGAGGAGGTGTATCGCCTCTTCAGATTCAGCCCTGATGCAATACTTGAGCTAACCACAACCCTGCAGGATGACATCACCAGCCCAACACACCGCTCACAAGCAGTGCAGCCACTGGTGAAGGTCCTGGCAACACTTCATTTCCTTGCAAGTGGATCATTCCAGCGTACAAGTGGAGTGGTGGCTGGGACGTCACAGTCCTCCATGAGCAGATGTGTGCACCAGGTTGTCCCTGCAATCCTCAGACTCATGTCCAACCACTTCATCAGACCCACCACTGAGGAGCTGCGGCTGAAGGCAATGACAGATTTCTACAGCATTGCCAGATTCCCACGCACTGTGGGGGCCATTGATTGCACACATGTGGCCCTACAGCCCCCCAGTGCCACAGAGCACATATACCGCAATCGGAAGCATTGGCATTCCATCAACGTACAGGTGATAGCCGATGCCCAACACCTCATATGGCACGTCCGTGCCAAACACCCCGGATCCAGCCATGACAGCTACATATACAATCAGAGCCCAATCCCAACGGAATTCGAACAGAACGTGTATGGGGACAGCTGGCTGGTTGGTGAGTGACATGGGTAGCAGGCATGACTGCCCCCCCATGATGCACACATCACAAGGGGCACATGCATGACTAACATCCTCCTGTCTTTTCCCTTACAGGTGACTCTGCATATGCACTGGGACCCCATCTAATGACTCCTTTTTCCGGAACCCCCAAACCAGAGGAGAGAGAAAATACAATGAAGCACATATCAAAACTCGTGCAGTGGTGTAGCAAACATTTGGGCTCCTGAAGTCCCGTTTCCGCTGCCTGGATAAGTCTGGGGGGGCCCTATTGTATTCCCCTAACTTTGTGTGTCAGATCATCGGTGCATGTTGCATTCTGCACAACTTTGCCATGAGAAAAGGCCTGCAGATTGACATACGTGATGACCTGACCCCCCAACCAGACAATCCCCCCCTGCCAGAGGAGAACCAGTCTGCTGATGGAAGAGCAGTCAGGAGGGTCCTCGCCGTAGGCATCTTTGGACACTAAACAAAAACATTGATCACACGGACAATGCACGCATGCACACCACTGATGTCCCTAGATCACACACACCACATCCACATCGCATTGGATTAGCCCAAGTCCAACATGTAGGACTTGGGAGCAGCAACGCCGCGTCAAGGCCCCAATGATGTCGCTGTCCATTCATACACCATTCACATGTCATTCACACAGCCGTGGGGATAACTTCTCCACCACGGCCGAGGGTGACACCCCTTACTGGCAGGAGTGCCACCCCCTCACATTCACACACCATTCACACTGCAACGTGTGCAGTATCAATAAAAAGAAAAAGCTCATAACCTGAGCAAAATAACAAAGAAAAAAGCTCATAACCTGAGCAAAATAACAAAGAAAAAAAAGAAAAAAGCTCATAACCTGAGCAAAATAACAAAGAAAAAAGCTCATAACCTGAGCAAAATAACAAAAAAAAAAGCTCATAACCTGAGCATTAATGTAAAAAATAAATAAATAAAAAACATTATCTGGGATGACGGGGGCTCCTTCTTGTGGGCCCTCTCTGGCTCCTCAGCTGCCTGGAGGGAGTGGGTGGGGGTGGGGGGGCATCTGGAGGTGGTTGATCCCCGGGTGGGCCACTCCTGGCAGGTGTGGCCTGCCTGCCCTCCAAGGCCACGGCAATCCGGCCGAGGTAAGAGTTTGTCTGGGCCTGCATCCTGAGCTGCCGGGTGACCTGGTAATGCTGGGCCCGCTGACTCTGCCTCCCCTGTTCCCGGACAGCTGCAGTGAGGTGCCTTATATCAGCCTGCACCTCCCCCAGACTGGTCACCACTGCAGCGCAGTTGCAGCTGACATCCTGCACTGCATTAGATATCTGGGCCACGGAGCACAGGTTGTCAGCCACTCTGTCCAGGTGCCCAACTATGTCCCCCATTTGCTGGGTCTGCCTGGCGTGGTCCCTCGCCACCTGGTCCTGGACCAGATCAGACTCCCCCCTGGTCTTCTGGGTGGCCTTCCTGGGGCCAGTAGATGGTTGTCCCCGGGGGGATGGAGTCGCCCTTGAGGGGCTTACTAGGAGGGGGGAGGGGATTAGAGAGGGCCCTGCCGAAGGGGAGAACTCCTCCAAAAATAAAATTATGTCCTGCTCTGCCGCAACAGGCTCCTCCTCAACTACCTCTGCAGGTGAGGTGTGGGCACTCTCCTCCACCTCGGTCTCTTCACCACCCAGGGGCTCGGGCACAGGATGCCGTTGGGGGATGGGGTTGACTGGCCGCCAACAGATGATGGCCCAGCTCCGTCATCTGTGGATGACACAAAGCACACACATGTTGGGTGGTCCCACACACTTGGCACATGTACCCTCCCCCCCCACATGCAACACACCAAAAAGGGGGTAAAAATCACTTACCTGTCCTGGAGCCTTCCTCCATGGAGTCATATCCCGGGACCCCCTCGAACTGCTCCCTGTCCAGGCAGCGGGCGACCACCTCCTCCTCCATGGTCAGGCTGACCGCACATGGGGGTCCACCCCCCGTGCCCCTCTCATGCCTCCTAATGGTGGCCACCTTGCCCCGGGCCTTGTGCCTCAGATCATTGATCTTCTTGCCAATATCGGCAGCAGTCCGGGTGGAGTACCCCAAAATATTTACTCTGGCAGCAATGCTTGCCAGGATGGCCTGCTTCCTGTCCCAGCTGGTTTTTCTGCTTTTCCTGCCATGGAGGACATCGTTGTGGGTCTCCATAGCCGAAATTACAATCGAGACCTCTTGGGCATTAAAATTGAGGTTCCTCCTCTCTTTGGGGGGAGCGGGAGCAAAAGTAACTTCCCTGGGGTGGGGGGAAACGGAAATACTTTTGCGCCGGAATGGCGCTTCCGCTGGCGCTTTTATACGCGCAACGGAACACATTGCGCTGACGTTTCCCGTGAAGTGGTGCCGACGGAAGTTGTGAGCATGCGCACAGGGGGGCGAGTGGAGCCTCACTCACTGCGCATGCTCCGTGGATGATGCGCATTTACATATGATCACACCCACTTCCACTTGCGTCGGGTTACGCCAGCGCATTTTCGTTACTCCGGCGCAACTTTAGGAGCAAGTGCTATGTGAATAACAGTACTTGCTCCTAAAGTTTCGGCGGAGTAACGTAAATGAGAAACGTTACTCCAAATTAAAGATTCGCCCATCTACCTGAATCTGGCCCATTGTTGTCAAGATGATGTTTTTGTTCAACCTTACTAGAATGTGAAAGGAAAACCGGATTCATTCACACAGTTATAATAAGCAGCTGTTTACACATCTGGACTCAGGAGCACCTGTGTGTCCCCCATAACTAGCATTTTTATTAGGGTCTCCCACAAATGATACTTTGGGGGTGCATCCATGTGTGTCACTTTGCCAAAAAGCGTCAGTATTCCAGCTTGGGCGAACTCAGAAAAACAAAGGTGATGTTTTTAGGAATTATCCCAAACAGACAAATGTACCCCACTTCTAAGCAACGTTTGCTATTTCTGCCCTTTAATATCTGTGTGCTGAGTATACCTTTTGTTTCATTTTATTAGGGGAAAGAAGAGGACACCATTCGGAGGAGGCAAGGAGGCACAGACCAGAAAAACCCCACCAACCTCAGCATGTGGAGGAGGTGGATGTGGAAGAAGGAGTTGTGGAAGAAAGAGAGGTGAAAGAAGGAGAGGTGGAAGAAGGAGAGGTGGAAGAAGGAGAGGTGGAAGAAGGAGAGGTGGAAGAAGGAGAGATGGAAGAAGGAGGTGTGGAAGATGGAGAGGTGGAAGAAGGAGAGATGGAAGAAGGAGTTGTGAAAGAAGGTGTTGTGGAGATTATCAGCACAACGGGTCAGTGTCTGTCACCCCGGCTTCACAGGGAAAAAGAGATGTAGTTAGGCCTGGACATTTCTAATAAACCCTTTTGTATTTTTTTAGGGGATGAACATGGTGGTATCACAGCATCTGCTAGGACACCTTTCTCCAGTGCTAGTGCCAAAATCGTGATACAAGAAATCATGGAATGCAGTAGTGAAATGGACATTATGAGGAATAGGATGAATGTCATTGAGCAAAAATTTAGGAACATCCTTGACATGATGGGCCATATAGTAGATTAAACCCTTCCCCCCCAATTTTTTTTCCGATGTTGTTTTGCACCGCAATTTTCATTGGATAATCCACAAGCCAAAATTTGAGGATGCACACAGTGTGTCAACATGTGCTATCTGCTAGTACAGGATATCGATTGTCTGTGCTTTGTGGGTGCAACCCCTTCCTCGCTACTCAAGTAGGTGAGAGGAAGGGTATGCATCCCCAAAACACATCCATTGATCACCCATGATGGCAGATAGCACATGTTGACATTTGGCATGGGATCAGGATAGAAATCCCCATTTTGCCGCTCAAAATGTGTGCATCTTCAAATTTTGGCTTGTTCCGGGGTGACATCACCCCATCACATGTGTTTCTAATAAGGTTGAATTATATATATATTTTTTTACCTGGAAAATTAAAAAACGCACAAGTTGTGCGCAAAAAATAATAATAATTTGGGATACCTGAAAATTACAAAAATGCACAAGTTGTACATAGAATAAACCCCCCCCCCCCCCCCAAAAAAAAAAAAAAAAACATTTGTGTGCCTTCTTCTTTCTATGCTCAATACCAGTTTGTACATTTAAAAAAGTGAGTGATTACTGTGCAATTGTGGTTATTTACTAAAACAGGGAAATACATTTGGCACTACAAGTGCACTAGTTGAAGAACCAGTGAGACAGATAAAAGAAACCAAAGCAAGGATGACAAACAACTGTAATTCCAATGGTCAAATTATGTATTAAATAATTTTTCTTTCTTTTGTGGGCCGAATTAGAAAGAAATATGGTATGGCATAGCAAAGGCCCCCCTACCCACGAAATACTCAAAAATTTTGTTGCGTGCCTCACGAGCAGATTGGCGGGCTAAGCCAGTTCGCCCAGTGTTCAGGCCAACAAAGGTATCTGAGGGTAGTCCTGCCTCAGGACCAATGTTGGTTAGGTATGTCTGGGAGTGCCTGCTTAAAAAATTGTGCAAAATGCAACAGGCAAAAACAATGGTGTTCAGTTTATATTCCGCCATGTATATGGCTGTCTGGAACAGGGGGAACTGGCTGGCGAGTATCCTGAAGGCATTCTCGACTACCCTCCGGGCTCTGGCCAGCCGAAAATTGAAAACCCTCCTCTCCTGGGTTAGGGCTCTCTGGGGAAAAGGCTGCATGAGGTGAGGTCCAAGCCCGAAAGCTTCATCCACAAGAAAAATAGACGGAAGTCCTTCCAAATTGTCTTCATCCCGTGGCAGTGCCAGGCCACCAGACTGTAGACGCAGGGCAAACTTCGTCTGCGTGAACACTCCCTCATCAGACAGCCGGCAGTTCTTCCCCATGTCCACATACAAAAATGTGTACTGTGCTGACACCACCGCCATCAACACGATAATATTAAAACCTTTATAGTTGTAATAGTACGACACCGAACGGGGTGGCGGCACTATGCGGACGTGTTTCCCGTCTATTGGCCCTCCGCAGTTCGGGAAGTCCCACCGCTGGGCAAATTGGGAAGCCACAGTCTGCCATTCCTGTGGCATCGAGGGTAACTGTGGGGACAAACAAAAAAATACAATTAGTACTTTGGCACATAAACATTGCAATCACAATACAAAAAACATCCTTTTCCAAGATCAGTATAACTTTTATTATTGGAGTGAGTATTTCATGGAAAAAAATATAGGCCCACTTATCAGACTCCTCAACCCTCTGATGGGCCATTAAACCTTTTTAGGGGGGGGGGGGGTTCTAGCTGAGTTTAGGCCCAGAAAAAAAACAGGTAGCACTCTGCCTAAATTGAATGAGAAAAAATACATTGGGACACATTTTAAGGGGAGGCAGAACTACAATGGAGCAGACAAAAATCAGGTTGGAAACAGACTAGGACCATTCAAAGCTTTCAACTTGCATGGGTACAAAGGGGACATTTACAGCATATTACAATCATGGTAATTAGTAAGAAAAGCAAGAAATACAAGACATTAGCATACATTAAATACATAGATTGTGATGTTAAAGGAGGAAACTTACCTTACTATACTCCTCCTGCATCACTTGTATGATGGCAGAACACGTCTCCGGTATGATGATCCCAATCACCTGGGGGGAGATGCCCGTCGAGAACTTGAGGTCCTGCAGGCTCCTCTAAGTCGTCAGGTACCGCAACGTGGCAATAAGCCCATGCTCAGCGCATCACAGTGTCCTGCCTCGTTATAAAGAGGAACAGAATATCCAACAGATGGTGAAAAACAGGGTCCGTCATACGGAGAACGTTCCTGAAGTCCTCAGGATTATTCTCTTGGATTTCCCTAAGCAGAGGCATATGAGAGAATTGGTCACGCTGGCGCAACCAATTATTGGCCCATGATCTCCTCCTCACCCTGTTCACGGCCACAGACCTACAGTAGAAAGATTATGAACGGCAGAAGCCAGCCCATAACCAGCATGAAATCTAGCATGAGAACGCGCCTCCAACATGGCTTCAAACCAGTCGGCTGGTCAGAATGCACTAAAAACAAAAAGCACCCCAAATCCAGCAATACCTGTAAAGAACGCACTGAAAAACAGATACGAGCGGACAGGAAGGCACTGCAAAGCAGAAACGACCCGACTGCATGCACTGAATGCCAAATACGATCCCATAAGCACACACTGAACCCGAGAATACAACCTGCAAAGCACGGAGTCTGAAAAGCGCGAATCGGCTCTAACCAAACTTTCACTAACACGTGGAAACACAGAATCAGCAAAAACAGCCCCAAGGGTGGTGCCAAAGGCTTTGGCCTTCCCCTTTATAGTGCCGTCGTCCTTAGGACCGTTCTCTATGGATGGACTGATCGCGTGTACGAGGCTTTAATGAACAGCACGTAACAGAGCACCTTGTCTGCATATATCCAGATCCTTCTGGTTATTTTTTTTTTAAATATATGTTTAATAAAGATGTGGCAAAGCATATACAGTATCTCACAAAAGTGAGTACACTCCTCACGTTTTTGTAAATATTTTATTATATCGTTTCATGTGACAACACTGAAGAAATAAAATTTTGCTACAATGTAAAGTAGTGAGTGTACATCTTGCATAACAGTGTAAATTTGCTGTCCCCTCGAAATAACTCAACACACAGCCATTAATGTCTAAACAGTTGGCAACAAAAGTGAGTACACCCCTAGGTAAAAATGACCAAATTGAGCCCAATTAGCCATTGAATGGGGAGTGGATGTGTTAAATTTGGTGTTATCGCTCTCACTCTCTCATACTGGTCACTGGAAGTTCAACATGGCACCTCATGGCAAAGAACTCTCTGAGGATCAAAAAAAAGAATTGTTGCTATACATAAAGATGGCATAGGCTACAAGAAGATTACCAAGACCCTGAAACTGAGCTGCAGCATGGTGGCAGAAACCATCCAGCGGTTTAAGAGGACAGGTTCCACTCAGAACAGGCCTTGCCATGGTCGACCATAGAAGTTGAGTGCACATGCCCAGCGTCATATCCAGAGGTTTTCTTTGGGGAAATGGACATATGAGTGCTGCCAGCATTGCTGCAGAGGTTGAAGGGGTGAGGGGTCAGCCTGTCAGTGCTCAGACCATACGCCGCACATTGCATTAAATTGATCTGCATGGCTGTCGTCCCAGAAGGAAGCCTTTTCTAAAGATGATGAACAAGAAAGACCGCCAAACAATTTGATAAAGACAAGCAGACTAAAGACATGAATTACTGGAACCATGTCCTGTGGTCTCATGTGACCAAGATAAACCTATGTGGTTCAGATGGTGTTAAGCGTGTGTGGCGGCAACCAGGTGAGATGTACAAAGACAAGTGTGTCTTGCCTACAGTCAAGCACGGTGGAGGGAGTGTAATGGTTGGGGCTGCATGAGTGCTGCTGGCACTAGAGGTCTACAGTTCATTGAGGGAACCATGAATGCCAACATGTACTGTGACATCCCTTCGGAGACTGGGCCACAGGGGAGTATTCCGCCATGACAACAACCCCAAACATCTCCAAGATGACCACTGCCTTGCTAAAGAATCTGAGAATAAAGGTGATGGACTCGCCAAGCATGTCTCCAGCCCTAAAACCCTATTGAGCATTTGTTGGGCATCCTCAAATGGAAGGTGGAGGAGAACAAGGTGTCTAACAACCACCAGCTCCGTAAGGTCGTCATGGAGGAGTGGAAGAGGACTCCAGTGGAAACCTGTGAAGCTCTGGTGAACTCCATGCCCAAGAGGGTTAAGGCAGTGCTGGAAAATAATGGTGGCCACACAAAATATTGACACTTTGGGCCTAATTTGGATATTTTCACTTAGAGGTATACAAACTTTTGTTGCCAGCGGTTTAGACATTAATGGCCGTGTGTTGAGTTATTTTGAGGGGACAGCAAATTGACACTGTTATACAAGCTGTACACTCACTAATTTACATTGTAGCAAAGTGCAATTTCTTCAGTAATAAAATAATAAAGTAATAAAAAGATATTCCCGTGCTGGTCAAGTCTAAAAGGTGGGATACTGCAGCAAGCACTGAAGGTAGTATCAAGACCCAGGTAAGTATAAATGTAGAAGTAGTGCTGCGCTGTGCATAAATAGGTGATAAAGTGAAAATGTCCTCACGTGACAGCTACACTTGAGAGGCAATAAATGAATGGTCAAAATTGCAAAAATAAAATATAAATAATCAGTTGCGACAGTATAAACTATGATGACTTAAAAAGTAGACATGTGCACAACAAAAAATTTCGTATTTTTTTGTTCCGTTTCGTCTCGTTCCGTAGATTCGTAAAGATTCGTAATTTCGTAAGAATCAAGTTTTCCTATTCGGACCCGTTCGTATTTCGTAAGACGCAAGTTTTCCTATTCGGATCCGTTCGTATTTTCGTAACAGTTTTATTTTCGTTTATACTGAATGATTCGTAATTCTGTCTAATTTATGTTCGTTGATTCGAAATTCGTAAATTTGTAAGATAATAATTTTCGTTTAATGGATTCGTAATTTTGTACTTTCGTAAATACATAGCAACACACGGCTAATCCATATTAAGATATGCTTTCTCTTAAGCCCTGTACACACGGTCGGACTTTTTGCCAACAAGGTGACTCAGCACAAAAGAGATAAGCTGATTGGCTAAGATATTAAGTAAGATACATCACTTACTAACTACACTGCTCATTCGAAAGAACGTTACAACTTACAAGTAAATAAGGATACATACGGGGAAAAAAAAATTCTGGGGTCAGTCTCCTGAAAATGGGGACTGTCGCCAGAAATCAGGGACAAATGGTCAACCTAATAGATCAAACATTTGTGTTGCTATAAAACTGACTTGTATTAAAGAAGAGAATCAAAGAGTTAATTGACTTAAATTGACTTTAAAACCTTAAACCCCATGTTAGCCTTAATGCCGCGTACACACGATCATTTTTCGGCAATGTTTTTCCAACTTCATCATTAAAAACGATGTTGCCCACACACCATCGTTTTTGAAAAATGATGAACAAAGCGCGGTGACATACAACACGTACGACGGCACTCTAAAGGGGAAGTTCCATTCACCTTTGGGCTGCTTTTAGCTGATTCCTTGTTAGTAAAAGACGATTTGCGCTTTTATGTCTGTTACAGCGTGATGAATGTGCTTACTCCATTATGGATGGTAGTTTTACCAGAACGAGCGCTCCTGTCTCATTAACTTGCTTCTGAGCATGTGCGGGTTCAAAACGTCGTTTTAGCCCACACACCATCATTTTTTACAACCCGAAAAAACTACATTTTTTAAAACGACGTGAAAAAATGCAGCATGTTCGAATTTTGTTGTTTTTCAGAACATGAAAAATGATGTGAAGCCCACACACGATAATTTTAAATGACGTTTTTAAAAACGTTGTTTTTTTTTCATGCCGAAAAATGATCGTGTGTGCGCGGCATAAGTCATTAAAATATAGGCATTTGTTATTTTCATTATTTGAAAGAAAAGTACAATTCTTGATTTCTCCTTTCTGAAAATAAAAGGTGTCAATGCATAAGCCTACTTAATTCAAGATGATTAGTTCATTATGGTCTTAAATTGCTGGAACACTTCTTGTCTTTTGAATAATTCAAATGTGAAAGATGCACCGAGACCAACGAGAGTGGAGAGCCACACTGGCATAGATCATTGATCAGCCGTTATTAAAAATTCAGGCGATCAGAGCTTCATTCCATGCATGAAGACACCACAATTAGTACTTTTAGTTTAATAGTTAAGACTGAGAAATGAATATGTGGAATATTTTTTGACATGTAGCACAAGCATAAAAAAAAATTGATTATCTGTACATTGGCAAATGTAATGCCCCGTACACACGATCGGAATTTCCGATGAAAAAAGTCAGACTATCTTTTTTCCATCAGGAATTCCGACGGTGTATATGCCCCATCAGAGTTTTTCCATTGGATATTCCGAGGAATTCCATCGGAGTTCAGATAGCGAACATGTTCTCTTTTAGGGAATTCCGATGTGAGTTTGGCCGGGCAAAAGCCTGACCGTGTGTAAAGGGCATTAGTCATTTAAATGCCAAGGTGTGGCAACTTATTACGTTACGTATGGGTTAAGGAAGAAAAAAACAATTACTAGGAGTAGAAATTGATGGTCGGACTTTGAGGCAGATCGGAAGTCAGTTAAAAAATAAAGGCCCAGATTCACGTACATCGGCGCATTATTGGACCGGCGTAGCGCACCGCCTTTACGTTAGACTTGCGCCATCTAGCCGCGTAATCCCCCGATTCACGTAGCTTTTGCGCAGGAAATTGCGCAAGCGTAAGGTTTTTTCCAGAGGCGTAAGGAGGAGTAATACAAATTGGGAGGGACGTGGGCGTGTTACATTGAAATGAGCCGTGACCCCATGCAAATGAAGGGCCGGCCGGCTCGCGCATGCGCGCGTGAAGGAGACCATGTCAGCTCCGCTGTGCGCATGCTCACAACTCGGGAGTGGCGCAATCAGTGAAATTGGAAATGGACTAGGGCAACGTTGTGAACTACGCAGACAGCATAAATAGACACACACAAACGCACTTGCATTGCAAAAGTACATCCCTTTGTGTCCCTTCCCATTTAACCAAGTGCTTTTGTTCCTGTTGTTCGTTGCAGTGTGTCTTGTAGTTGTCAGATTAGTGTTCTGTGTGATCAAGTGCTTGTTGGTATATTTGTGAAAGTGTTTTTGATAAGTGTTTGAGAGACTGTTTGTTTGATTGATATATTTTTGTTCGTTTGTTTTCTTGCTTTATTTTTTATTTTATTTTTTTTGGTGACTGTTTCTTGCTGAGTGCTAGTGTGATTTTTGGGTGTTCGTTTTCTCTTTGTGTGTGTTCTTGCCTGATTGGTTGTGCTTGT
Source organism: Rana kukunoris (assembly GCA_029574335.1). Taxonomy (NCBI): domain Eukaryota; kingdom Metazoa; phylum Chordata; class Amphibia; order Anura; family Ranidae; genus Rana; species Rana kukunoris. The sequence goes on along the minus strand of CM056050.1, from coordinate 536,625,831 downwards.
ATTTGTGACTGATTTTTGGAGACTGGTAGTGAGTTTGTTTGGAAGTATGACTGAGAGAAAAAGAAAGCTTAATTTTACTGTGGGGGAAAAAAGAATTCTTGCCCGGGCCATTAGCGAGTATGGGCGTTTTCTCCACGGCCCGCAGAGTGCCACCACCACCCCGGCCAGGAGGAGGGAGATATTGGATAGGATCACGGAGCAGGTGAATTCATCGGGGGAGGGGGAGACACGGACCCGGTCTGGGATCAAAAAATAAATAAATGATCTCCGGCGTCTGGTGAAAAAAAAACTGGCCGCAATGCATGCCCATGCCAGGGGCACAGGAGGGGGCCCACCATGCCGTATTAGGCTTACAGCGACGGAGCATGTGGTGGCCCTGACCTTTCACCGGCATGAAGTGGAGGGCCTGCCAGGCTTTGACACAAGTCCGGTCCCCGCGGTGCCAGGTAAGGTTTTTTGTTCTATCAGGTGTGTAGCATGTGTGGGGGAGGGGGTGAAAGGGAATATGTGCCAAGTGTGTGGATCCTCCAACCTGTGAATGGTTTGTGTCATCCACAGATGTGCAGGAGGGTGCAGGGCCATCTGGCCTGACCGCTCCAACACCAGGACAGCAGCCTAATGAGGCCCCCCCAACAAGGCCACAGTCCGCGGAGGAGGTTCGAGAGGAGGAGGACGATCATGAGGAGGAGGACGATCATGAGGAGGAGGACGATCATGAGGAGGAGGAGTCAGGCACTGGACGAGTGGTTTGTGCGGACTCTTCCCCTCTGGCTGGCAGAAGCCTGCCCTCCCTAAGGGGGAGCCCCCCCCTCCTCCCCCAACATGGCTCCCCTCACAAGGGCCTCCCCTTCTCCCCGCCCACAACCATCAGCTGGAGGCAGGATGTCATCCCAGAGCACCAGGGGGGCGCCCAATCTCCTGCCCGCCTGTCTGCGAAGGGACCAGGCCCTCCAGACCCGCCATCTGGGACAGCTCTGCCAGACTTTTGGGCGGGTGGAGGAGAGCCTGTCCTCCATGAAGGATACGCTGGGTAACCTGGACTCCCACTCCCGGGCTTTCACAACCTGCCTAAATGAACTGCAGACTACAGCAGCAGGCGTTGGGCAGGATGTGAGGGCCCTTACCCAGGCTATCCAGGCCAACACGGCAACACTTGGTGCTTCCCTGGACAGAATTGCCGTGGCCTTGGAGGGCAGGCCGCCAGGTGGGCAGATATCAGGGGCTACTCCTCCTTCCCCGGCTTTGCCCCTCCCCATGAGTCTCCCCTGAGGGGCCGGGGCCGTGGCCGGGGGCGCCCCAGGCGTGGCTCACGCAGAGGGCAATAATTTTTTTTTCCCCCTTTTTTTTTTGCTGACATTTTTTGCATTTTTTATTTTTTTTTTGCTGACATTTTTTTTTTTTGCTGACATTTTTTTTAAATTTTGGGTTGTGCATGCTGTTTGAATGTGGGGGTGACATTCCTGCTGGAAAAGGGGTGTCATCCTCAATTTTGGTGGAGAAGGGTTCCCCAGGACCAGGGAGAAGTGATCCTCAGGTCCGTGTGATTGGTGTATGAATGTTCAGTGACATAATTGGAGCCTTGACGTGGCGTTACTGCTCACCAGTCCTGCATGGTGGACTGGTGCCAATCCAATTTGATGAGGATGTGGGGTGTGTGTGCTAGGGACCACAGTGGTGTGCATGCATGCATTCTCATTGTGCCATGATTAATGTGTGTGTTTAACGTGCAAAGATGCCCAATATGAGCTGCCTCCTGACTGCTCTTCCCTCAGAAGACGGGGTATCCTCGGTTAGGGGTTGATTGTCTGGTTGGGGGGTCAGGTCATCACGTAGCTCAACCTGCAAGCCCTTCCTCACTGCGAGATTGTGCAGCATGCAACATGCAACGATGATATGGCACACGAAGTTTGGGGAATACAACAGTGTACCCCCAGACTTATCCAGGCATCGGAAACGTGACTTCAGGAGGCCAAAGGTGCGCTCCACCACTGCACGGGTTTTGATGTGTGCTTGATTGTATCTTTCCTCCCCTGGGGTTTGGGGGTTCCGGATAGGAGTCATGAGATGGGGTCCCAGTGGATATGCAGAGTCACCTGGAAGGGAAAAGACAGGAGAATGTTAGTCATGCATGTGCCACTTGTGAGGTGTGCATCACGGGAGGGGATAGTCATGCCTGACTCCCATGTCACTCACCAACCAGCCAGGTGTTCCCATACACGTTCTGATCGAATTCCATTCGGATGTGGCATTGATTGTAGATGTAGCTGTCATGGGTGGATCCGGGGTGTTTGGCACGGACGTGCCATATGAGGCCTTGGGCATCAACTATCACCTGTACGTTGATGGAGTGCCAATTCTTCCGATTGCGGTACATGTGCTCTGTCTCATGGGGGGGCTGGAGTGCCACGTGTGTGCAATCAATGGCCCCGATGGTGCGTGGGAATCTGGCAATTCTGTAGAAATCTGTCATTGCCTTCAGCCGCAGGTCCTCAGTGGTGGGTTTGATGATTTGGTTGGCCAAGCGTGTGAGGATTGCAGGGACAACCTGGTGCACACATCTGCTCACGGAGGATTGTGACATCCCAGCCACCACTCCACTTGTACGCTGAAAAGAGCCACTGGCAAGGACATGGAGTGTTTCCAGGACCTTGACCAGTGGCTGCACTGGATGTGAGCGTTTTGTTGGGCTGGTGATGTCCTCCTGCAGGGTTGTGGTTAATTCCAGGATGGCATGAGGGGGGAATCTGAAGATGCGATACACCTCAGAATCACTCATGCCAAAGAGGTCTATGTGTGTGCGGTATACCCTCTCCCGTGCCATCCTCCGTGCCATCCTCTGTGCCCTCCTCCTTCTTTGGTCATCTAAATTCACTAGTGCAGCTATGAGCGACGATGCCCCTGGCATGTTGGCAGTCAAATTGTAGTGCAACACGTGTGTGTGGTCTGCTCCTCAGTAACGGTGTTGCTTTCTGTGAGATGTAGACGTTTTTTCAAAATTTAGACCAGCTTTTAGGTGCTCTAACTTTAGACAGGACATTTTGCTGTTGTGCACATCGCGTAGCCTGCGCAGCAACTGCGTTTTTTTGTGGATCCCGCAACTCCCTCATTAGCATATTTGACTAGCAAATCAATGGTGTGTCTAGCGCATTTTTGCGCGGACGGATGCGTCTGTCTAACGAAATTACGCCGGACAAAAAAAAGTAGATTTCTGGCGTAATTCGTTTTCTGAATCGCGCGCATCTAAACGCACGCGCACATTTAGACTTACGCACGCGCAACACCAGTTGCGCAGGCGTAATCGCTCTGTGAATCTGGGCCAAAGATTTTATTACAAGCGTAAAGTATCACATAAATGCAAGCAAAATTACATAAATTACATAAAAATATAACCATATGGATAACAAGCAATACTAGAAAAAAAATCCTTTGAAGTCGCCTACGCATTTCGCCGTGAGGCTTCTTCAGGATCATACAAAGGAGATTTCTTTGATGGCATCAAAATATTATTTTGTTTGTCTGAAACAATATATTTTTTTTTGTTATTACATTAATACATTTAAAACATTTTTTTAATGGTTAAGAAAAATTGGTAAATTGATAAAAAAACATATTTACGTCATGTATGACTTCATGATGGATACAGCCAGTGAGTGAGTCTATCACAGTATTAATGAGCTATATGGAAACGTTATAAGAATAATCCAGAGTTGATACAATCTGGTAGATAGAGAGATGAACAATATTATTTTATAACCCGGGATCAAAACAGTACACTCACATAAAAGTGAAGAGAAAGGGGAGAGGGGGAGGGGAAAGAGGAAAAGAGAGAGGGAGGAAAAAAGCAGAAAAGGGACAGAAAAAGAAAGAAAACATACAAAAGGGGATGGAGAAAGGAAGGGAGAGTGGGGAGAGAAATGAAAAAAGACAAGAAAAGGAAGAAGACAAGAAAGACACGAAAAGGAAGAGGGCAAAAAGAGAGGAAGCTCTGTGTATAGCAGGGCTTTGACCCTGGGACACACACGTCAGCATGGATTTCCTAGTAAGTTATCCTCTCCATCTTCTTTGTATCTAGTTATTAGGCTTTTATGATACGGTCTAGTGTGTATTTTTATCTGGCTTTTTATTTGGATTTTTACAATTACTGCCTATGTTTGTGCGGACTATATTGTCCAATGTTCATTGAATACTCAAACAGCAATTGATTTGGATTCATACTTTGTGGCTGGTTGCTCACAGCCTTGTGTGCAAACGCCCCAGTTTAGTAACAACTTTGGGATTTCAGGTAACGCTTTTATAATATACACAAATCATTTTCCTATACTTTTGTTTTAGTGACTTACCTATCTATAATCTGTCACTAATGAGCTGTGCATATGCTCTGTTACAGATTGGGATTGTTTATCCCGTAGCCGTTTATCTGGCCCTTTTCTCCCATCTGTTGCGTTATCTCCTGTCTTTTCAAATGACTGATTGAGAAGGTGATTTTTGTCAGTAGTATGGCCATATATACTCCCTTTTTCCCCTGTCCCCCCCTCCTTCCCCTTCCTCTCTTTTTGCCTTCTTCCTTTTCTTGTCTTTTTTCGCTTCCCTCCCCACTCTCCCTTCCTTTCTCCCTCCCCTTTTGGATGTTTTCTTTCTTTTTCTGTCCCTTTTTCTGCTTTTTTCCCCCCTCTCTCTTTTCCTCTTCTCCCCCCTCTCCCCTTTCTCTTTACTTCTATGTGAGTGTACTGTTTTGATCCCGGGTTATAAAATAATATTGTTCACCCCTCTATCTACCAGATTGTATCAACTCTGGATTTTTCTTATAAAGTTTCCGTATAGCTCATAAATACTGTGATAGACTCACTCACTGGCTGTATCCATCATGAAGTCATACATGACGTAAATATGTTTTTTTATCAATTTACCAGTTTGTCTTAAACATTAAAAAACTTTTTAAATGTATTAATGTAATAACAAAAAAATATATATTGTTTCAGACAAACAAAATAATATTTTGATACTATCAAAGAAATCCCCTTTGTATCGTCCTAAAGAAGCCCCACGGCGAAAATGCGTAGGCGACTTCAAAGGATTTTTTCTAGTATTGCTTGTTATCCCTATGGTTATATTTTTATGTAATTTATGTAAGTTTGCTTGCATTTATGTGATACTTTACGCTTGTAATAAAATCTTTATTTTTTAACTGACTTCTGATCTGCCTCAAAGTCCGACCATCAATTTCTACTTCTAGTAATTGTTTTTTCTTCCATACTACATACGGATGTGGCAAATGTGAGTGCTTTCCTATTGTGTCTCTCTGCCTTTCTTTCTTATTTTCCCTTACCTCATTTTCTTTTCCCCTCCCACCCTCGTCCTTCTCCCCTCTCTTATTTTATTGTTACGTATGGGTTATTTACCACTTACCTATTCAATTGTTAAATAGAACAATTTTTTTCAAAAGTCAAAGGCTTTGTTTTTTTTATAACCAAGGTTTTATTAAAGTTTCACAACACAAAGATGAAAAACATCATAGAGGTCACATACTTGGGGAGTAGGCTACTGTACAAGGCTCCTTTGTACACAATCTGCATATTCAATTGTACTATAACATGAATTCAGTACTGTGTAAATCAGTAGATAATAGTCCTCAATACAGTAATGACAGTAGTAAAATGTATCAGATGTATTTTGACACCCAGAAAAAGAAGAGAAAAACAACAAACAAAAAAAAGCTTATCCTACGAGACTTAAAATAACATTAAGGATAAGTCTGGTGGTGAGTCTACAAAAGGTTGTCAATAATGGACTGTAGAAGTATACACACGACCGTTTTTCATGTCATGGGAAAAAAACAAAGTTTTTCTTGACGTGATTCTCAAGCCTGCCTTGCATACACAGGATTGTGATAAAAAATTCTCGAGCTTTAGGCTGATTATGCAAATTTCCCTTCTCATAACTTGCTTCTCAGCATGTGCGTTTTTTTCCCCTTTGTTTAAGCCTACACACAACCGTTTTTCACGACGAGAAAAACATCGACGTGAAAAACAACAAGAAAAAATAGAGCAATTATAAAATTGCATTTTTGTCTCGTCATGAAAAACCGTCGTGTGTACGCGGCATCAGAGTGGGGTTGTACCATAAACATTTAGGTATCAGGTATGTCAGTTGAGTACTACATCCAACCTACTCAAGTATTCCTGAATATATCCTGCTGGTTTTTAACTGAGTGTACCCAACGTTCTGCGTATGATACGTATGATATTATCTACTTCTCTCTTTCAATCCAGTAGAGAGGGACGTCTTGTTTCCAGAAACATGGAATAAGAGATTTTGCTCCAGGAAAGGAATAACATTTTTCCTATAGGATTTATAGGATTTAACAGATGAGGGGGTATCATGGAGTAAAAATTGCATAGGGGTACTTGCTATGGGTGTTAGGGTCAGTTTTTTAATTCAGGGGGTGATTGCTTCCCAGAAGGAATGGCCGCCGGAGTCCCGCGATCGGTCCCCGGAGCTGAAGAACGGGGAGAGGTGTGTGTAAACACACCTTCCCTGTTCTTAACAGTGGTGCTGTCATTGATCGTGTGTTCCCTGATATAGGGAAACATGATCAATGATGTCACACGTCCAGCCCCACCCCCCTACAGTTAGAAACACATATGAGGTCACACTTAACCCCTTCAGCGCCCCCCAGTGGCTAACTCCCAAACTGCAATTGTCATTTTCACAGTAAACAATGCATTTTTATAGCATTTTTTGCTGTAAAAATGACAATGGTCCCAAATATGTGTCAAGATTGTCCACCATAATGTCGCAGTCACGAAAAAAATCGCTGATCGCCGCCATAAGTAGTAAAAAATTATAATAATAAAAATGCAATAAAACTATCCTCTATTTTGTAAACGCTATACATTTTGTGCTAACCAATCGATAAACGCTTATTGCGATTTTTTTTTAACCAAAAATAGGTAGAAGAATACGTATCGGCCTAAACTAAGGAACAAAAAAAGTTTTTTTATATATTTTTGGGGTGGAATTTATTATAGCAAAAACTAAAAAATATTGATTTTTTTCAAAATTGACGATATATTTTTGTTTATAGCGCAAAAAATAAAAACCGCAAAGGTGATCAAATACCACCAAAAGAAAGCTCTATTTGTGGGGAAAAAAAGGACGCCAATTTTGTTTGGGAGCCACATCGCACGACCGCGCAATTGTCAGTTAAAATAACGCAGTGCAGAATCTCAAAAAGGGGCATGGTCCTTTACCTGCATTTTGGTCAGGGTCTTAAGTGGTTAAAAAAACTTAATTCCAGTACAAGCAAATGTTGTCTAAATACAAGAGGCATGTGCATTCTTACTTCAATCTTGGTGCCCGTTGTGTATGTCTTCCAGATCTGTGCATTTTGCCTCTGTGAAGGAGCTTTCTGTAATAAAGAGTCATTGCTGATCTCTATCCTTACGCAGGGTGATGGGTCTTACAGTGCAGAAAATAAGTATTTGAACACCCTGCTATTTTGCAAGTTCTCCCACTTGGAAATCATGGAGGGGTCTGAAATTGTCATCGTAGGTGCATGTCCACTGTGAGAGACATAATCCAAAAAAAAAAATTCCAGAAATCACAATTTATGATTTTTTAACTATTTATTTGTATGATACAGCTGCAAAGAAGTATTTGAACACCTGTTTATCAGCTAGAATTCTGACCCTCCAAGACCTGTTAGTCTGCCTTTAAAATGTCCACCTCCACTCCATTTATTATCCTAAATTAGATGCACCTGTTTGAGGTCATTAGCTGGATGAAGACACCTGTCCACCCCATACAATCAGTAAGAATCCAACTACTAACATGGCCAAGACCAAAGAGCTGTCCAAAGACACTAGAAACAAAATTGTACACCTTCACAAGGCTGGAAAGGGCTACGGGGAAATTGCCAAGCAGCTTGGTAAAAAAAGGTCCACTGTTGGAGCAATCATTAGAAAATGGAAGAAGCTAAACATGACTGTCAATCTCCCTCGGACTGGGGCTCCATGCAAAATCTCACCTCGTGGGGTCTCAATGATCCTAAGAAAGGTGAGAAATCAGCCCAGGACTACACGGGAGGAGCTGGTCTATGACCTGAAAAGAGCTGGGACCACCGTTTCCAAGGTTACTGTTGGTAATACACTAAGACGTCATGGTTTGAAATCATGCATGGCACGGAAGGTTCCCCTGCTTAATTACTTGCCCACCGGGCTTGTTTTTCAGATTCGGTGTTTACGAGACTGCTAGAAAATTACTTAAACCCCCCAAACATTATATATTTTTTTTTCTAACACCCTAGAGAATAAAATGGCAGTCATTGCAATACTTTTTGTCACACTGTATTTGCGCAGCGGTCTTACAAGCGCACTTTTTTTGAAAAAAAAAACACTTTTTTGAATAAAAAAATAAGACAACAATAAATTTGGCCCAATTTTTTTATATATTGTGATAGATAATGTTACACCGAGTAAAATGATACCCAACATGTCACACTTGAAAATTGCGCCCGCTCGTGGCATGGCGTCAAACTTTTATCCTTAAAAATCTCGATAGGCAACGTTTAAAAAATTCTACAGGTTGCATTTTTTGAGATACAGAGGAGGTCTAGGGCTAGAATTATTGCTCTCGCTCTAACGATCGCGGCGATACCTCACTTGTGTGGTTTTAACACCGTTTTCATATGCGGGCGCTACTCGCGTATGCGTTCGCTTCTGTGCGCGAGCTCGTCGGGACGGGGAGAGTTTTACATTTTTTTTTTTTTGTTTTCTTATTTATTTTTAATTAGTTTATAATTTTATAATTATAATTTTATGCAAGCTGTTATTGGCCAAGCATGCGGGTCATAGTGCATGCTTGGCCAATCATCAGCCAGTGATGCCGCAGTGAATGGTCTGTGAAACGTAACTCGAATTTGGCGCAAACGACCCGTTTTGTTCGTATTTCGATGAACAATCGAACATACAATGTTCGAGTCGAACATGAGTTTGACTCGAATACGAAGCTCATCCCTAGTCTTATATTTGTTTCCTTGTATTTTTCTCCAGCCTGTAGTGGGTGGCCTGATGGGTCCCACCCACAGCTCTTCTCTCTGCACAGGCAGCACAGTGGTGATGCCATCTTAGTTTGCAAAGCTATTTGGTGCACACAAAGTGAATTGGTGAGAATTAGAGAGAATGTGTAGTGGTTTGCATATATTTTCTTCATGACATTTCGCATTATCTTCTGCTTAAAGTGATTCTAAAGTCAAATACTGTAGTTTTGTATGGTTATGCATTCTGTGCTCATCTACCATCTTCTCTCGTCTTTCTCAAAGGCTTAGCTGGGAGCTATTGGTAAATCCAATGAGGAGAGAAATGGGGCTGGGCTGAGCCATGCTGTGTGTGTTAATGGATGCACACAGCCCAGCGAGCCTGCATGTGTGCCACCATAAGAAGCTGATTACTACTGGTGGCACAGGGAGAAGAGTGCCAGCGGGGGACCCCAGAAGAGGAGATTCAGGGCTTCTCAGTGTAATACCCTTGCACAGAGCAGGTAAGCATAACATCTTATTTATTTTAGCAAGAAAAAAATGTAACCTTACCACCACTTTAAAATGTTAACAGATGGTTGTTGTATACAGGACCCAGGCATTGGTTGGGGCTCTTTCTTTCACCATTTTACAGGGCAAGTTTGTGAACAGCTTAGTAATGCCTTGTTTCCACTGCACGGATCGGTTCGGGTCAGTAAATTTGGAGCGGTTAGGATGGGACCGGTCTATTCGCGTGAGCGTTTCCTGCAAATCGGACCGTCAGGTACCATTCAGGGTATAGAAAAAATTCCTAGCGCGTCTACCAATCAGTGAGATGTATTTGTAGGTCCGCCCTAATGGAACCGTTCCACTCTCTCTGGACCCTCATGAGAAGCAGGACCCTTGCTGGTGCGGTACGGTTCGCTTTTACGGCACGCTTTCATAATGGAAACACCCAAAATACCGTACCGTACCGAACCGTACCGAACCGATCCGCTCAGTGGAAACGAGGCTGTAACGGCTACCCAAGTAGGGAGAGGATATACGCCGCTGACGACCTCCTTTTCCCTGGCAAGTTGCTATATAAGTAAGTCCAGTATAAGCCCATCCATGAGATCCAGAGGGAGAGTCAGGTCCAGTTGTAAGAGGCACAGAATAAATCCCATCGCATTCCCTTCCATAAATGAGACAGGCTACGTTTGAAGGGTCAAGTAGACTAACTTTAATGGTACATTTCTTGGTTTATATATAGTTACAAACTTGTGAATAATCAAGGAACAATGTAACTCTCCGCCCCCTCCCTCCACAGGGGGGCCTCAAGTTAGACACCCTGTCACCAGGCTAAAGAAGCCACATTCCTTTCTCAAATACAATTCAATCACAGATAATCCCATCCGTAGCTAAACATTTTGGCACCGCAAAGCCTGACAGTTCTTCTGAACATAAGTGACATGCTATTTCAATACAACTGGCCGGATACTGCTAATTTGGAATACAATATACAATCTCTTAAGGATAAACACAGGTCTTTCACACACCCAATAGATCAATTAAACTTTGGGAATAGAGAGGTGAATTAGCATACTAAAGAGAGGTTTTAGGAGCCATGCTGATTCCGTTCTAATCTACATCTATACAGACAGAGGATGTTCACACCTCATAATATACCACTGCATGATTATTATAGATGGACAGGCAGAATACATAGTTCCGTTACACTGCTCCCCTTTTGTGGAACACTACGGCAGACCCGGATTGATCCTTTTCGGGTCAACTTGGGGATGTCCGGTCTGCTGTTGGGGTAAAAGTTCCGTTTGCCTGGACTGTCCATCGGCATTGCCATTAAATCTGCCAGGTCGGTAGCTGATGGTGAAGGTGAATAATGGAATTCAGTTCTGGAACAGTCACTTGCTTTGCTCTATCAATGGCTCCCAGGACCTGTTGCTGATGCTCTTGGGAGAGATAAGGCACCACCTGAGCGCAAATCCCATTTAACCTTTTGACAATTTCAGCCTGTTTGTGCATTTCAATGTTCAAGCCACGGGACATCTCATAATACATGACGTAGTGTCGTTGCATCTCCGATTTCTCACTGGCCAACTTGTCACATTCCCATTTTAGACTGTGATATTGGGCCGGATCTACAGTACATGTCGGGGAAGGTAGTCTTACCCGGGTCTCAGCAGCAAGCGAGTTGGTTCCAGCAACACGGGTTGGGGCACAGGTAGTCACTGTGTAGGCTTCAGCGGGGCACATCGGGGCGTACGCAGAAACAAGGGGGGCCAAATCATTCCCCAGTAGGACATCTGCTGGCAAATCCTTCATCACCCCCACTTTCACATGTCCCGAACCAACCCCCCAATCCAGGTGAACCCGGGCAACGGGTAGCCGGAAGACAGCGCCTCCTGCTACTCTTACGGCTACGGTGTCTCCGGTGTGCTGGCTCTCTGGGATGAGTTTCTTCTGTAGCAGTGTCATCGTGGCCCCCGTATCGCGTAACCCGTTGGCTGCCTTTCCATTGACCCAGACAGTCTGCCTGTGTTGCTGCCTGTTGTCCTGGTTAGCTGCTTGTATCGGATCTGCCTCATGCAGAACACCCCAATGTTCTACCTCCCCAACGCTGTGGGCCGCAGGCATGGATGTGTGGGGGTTCCCCCTTTCTGGCTGTCTCCATGACTGGGACTGCCTGGGTAAATTTAATGAACAGTCTGACTTTTTGTGCCCTGGTTGTTTTTGAATCAGAGCGATAGTAGCCTCGGTATCTCTTAGGTCTTGTGCTACTTGTCCATTCACCCGTACCTCCTGACGGTGATGCTGACGGTTATCTGGAGAGGCCGCTTGTATTGGGTCTGCCTCATACAAAATTCCCAGACATTCCTCAGGGCCCACCTCAGTCTCTAGGCAGTGGGCCGCAGAGGGCTGTGATGGAGTGACCTCTGTGTTGGGTGTTGGGCGTCTCCAGTTGTTATTTGTAGCTCTCAAAGGACAAAAACGAGCAATATGTCCCGTGTTGCTGCAGTGATGGCACGTCACCCTAGACGAATCCCGGGGGTAGTTGTTAGGCCCCTGAGGACGTGGTGGTCCTGGTGGGACTGGAGCGCGAAACTCTGGGCGTGGGGTGGCGGTTGGAGTACGCGGTTCTACCTCATGAGCCAGCCATGCAGTACCCTGGCTTACTTTCCTTGTTTCCGTGTACTCATCTGCTAGTCGCGCCGCCTCGTTTAAGTTAGCGGGACGGCGATCTCGTACCCAGTCCTGTATGTCTGCGGCCAGGTCTTGGAAGAAATGTTCCATTAGGAATAGCTGCAATACTTTCTCCCCGGTGTTGGCCTTGCACCCTTGGACCCAATGGGATGCCACCCTTTGTAACTGGTTGGCCCATTCCATGTGGGAGTCCACAGCCTTCTTCTTGGATTCCCGGAAGCGGCGGCGGTAGGTTTCTGGAGTTACGGCATATCGGGTTAACAGCGCCTTTTTCACTTGCTGATATTGTAAAATATCCTCTGGAGCAAGAGCCCGAAAAGCTTCATTGGCTTTGCCCGACAATTTCCCAGACAAAATAGTGACCCATTGGTCTGGTGGTACCTGGTGCAGTGAGCACTGCCTCTCAAAATCCGCCAAATATCCATCTATTTCCTCCTCACTTTCTACAAAAGCTTTAAATGCAGTGAACAGTATTTTCTTTCCTGTAGCAGCGGGTGGGGAAGTAGGAGCTGTGTGTGTAATGGGCTGTCTAGCTCTTACCAGTTCCAGTTCTTGTCCCCTCTTGGTTTGAATCTCCTCTCTTGCTTCCCGGAACAGCTGGTTTATTAGTTCCGTGGACATTTCTGGATACAAGGATAATCTCCGCTGTACAATATCCGTAATTACATCTTCCTCGCTGACAGGTGCTAGGGGCTCCGCTCCTTCCATGGATCCATCCATTTGGTCCAGCTCCAGTAAATCCGTTATCAGCTCCCTCCGTGGTCTGTTACTGGCACTCCTACCACGACTCTCCAATAAATCTTTTAGTGTGGTTCTTTTCAGCCTGGCGTACTGAGACTCCATTCAGAACTTGCTCCTTGGATAAAAGGACCATCCCACCGCTGCCAACCAATGTAACGGCTACCCAAGTAGAGAGAGGGTATACGCCGCTGACGACCTCCTTTTCCCTGGCAAGTTGCTATATAAGTAAGTCCAGTATAAGCCCATCCAAGAGATCCAGAGGGAGAGTCAGGTCCAGTTGTAAGAGGCACAGAATAAATCCCATCGCATTCCCTTCCATAAACGAGACAGGCTACGTTTGAAGGGTCAAGTAGACTAACTTTAATGGTACATTTCTTGGTTTATATATAGTTACAAACTTGTGAATAATCAAGGAACAATGTAACTCTCCGCCCCCTCCCTCCACAGGGGGGCCTCAAGTTAGACACCCTGTCACCAGGCTAAAGAAGCCACATTCCTTTCTCAAATACAATTTAATCACAGATAATCCCATCCGTAGCTAAACATTTCGGCACCGCAAAGCCTGACAGTTCTTCTGAACATAAGTGACATGCTATTTCAATACAACTGGCCGGATACTGCTAATTTGGAATACAATATACAATCTCTTAAGGATAAACACAGGTCTTTCACACACCCAATAGATCAATTAACCTTTGGGAATAGAGAGGTGAATTAGCATACTAAAGAGAGGTTTTAGGAGCCATGCTGATTCAGTTCTAATCTACATCTATACAGACAGAGGATGTTCACACCTCATAATATACCACTGCATGATTATTATAGATGGACAGGCAGAATACATAGTTCCATTACAGAGGCATTAGTGGACCAGTCAGAGGCGGTCTGTTTTCAGTAATTTTAACTACTTGACCACACTCTCGGCAATCTGGCAAAATGTTACCAGTGTCTACTATATTTTACTGTGGTATCTCCAGAGTAAGGATTTGGATTTGTTGCCAGGTGATTTGGTGACCTTTTTGATCAAGCCACCTATGGGAAACATATAATACATTTATATGAACATTTATGGAATTGTGTTTAAAAATGTCTGCCAAGGTTTTGTTTTCCATCAAGGACACTGCATTTATATGCATGTCCATTGCAGAGGAATGCCAGGAATGCAGGATTGAAAATAGACACGTACACAGATCTTTCTATACAGGTTAGACGGGTAGATCTTATTATCTTCTTTACCTTATTTACCTCTATCTATCTCCTCTTCACTGTCTACTTTTGTATTTCCCATAGGGCATAATTCTCTGTGCACAGCTTACTTCTCAACCCTGCACTCTGTACATAGTACATTCCTGAACTCTGCACTCTGTACACAGTGCACTCCTAAACTCCTAAAATGTAACAATGCCTAAAAGTTGCCGAAAATTGGCCACTTCCACCATTGGATGTGACAGGACCCCGCACCCCCCCCCCCTTTATTTTGGGGGCTCATTTACATTTTTATGAGAAAAAAAAAGTCCTGTGCATAATGTCTAAATGTTAGGTTGGGTGGACATTACTGTGGTGATGTGCTCTCTCCATCTGACTCCTCCCACAGGACAGTGTTGCCCAAGATAAAAAGACCAGGGATTGCCATGTGACTGCATTTTATCTTTCCATTTTTAAGGTGGAAAATATCAGATGAATGTTAAAATAACAGAACAAAGCGACACATCATGCAGAGTATAAAAATGCAAATAGCTGCAAACTGGGATTCTGCTTTAGTTTAAAAGCTTGGAAGGACTAGGAGCTCTCTCTTTGGGATCTTGATTATATTTGAACCAATGGAAAAGTACCTTTATTTATTTATTTTAATTCTTAGTATTTTAGTACTTTTCAGTGTGACATTTCTACTAATATTTTTAGATCACAAACTGCTTTTAGTATATTTTAATTTAGATGATGTACAAAGGGTTAACCGAGGACTAAGTTGAAAGGAGGGCAAACAACCAGACATAAAGGCCCAGATTCACAGAGCAATTACGCCTGTCTAACTGGTGTTAGACAGGAGTAATTTCAAATTTCGTGCGCCGTATAACTAGTTTGAATCCTCAAACCATGATACGGCGGCTTCGGGCTTCGATCCGAGAGGCTTACGTCTTCGTAAGCCTTCGGATCTACGCTGCGATATTTTTGCGGCCGCTGGGAGGAGTTCGCGTCGTTTTCATGCCTCGGGATATGCAAATTAGTTTTTACGGTGATCCACGAAGGTACGAGTGTCCCTCGCAATCGCCTACATCATTTTTTGGCTACGTAATGTTAGAGGAGCTTTTTGCTGGTCTAACAGTGTGTAACCTATGTAAAGTATGGCCGTTGTTCCCGCGTCGATTTAAAATTATTATTTTTTTTTTAACGTAACTCGTTCGGGAATAGGAATGTACGTAAACGACGCTACTACGACGTAACGACGTGATTTCGCGCAATGCACGGCGGGAAATTTGCGAACGGAGCATGCGCAGTTCGATCGCCGCGGGAACGCGCCTATTTTAAATGCTTCACGCCCCCTACTCGCGCAGATAGATTGCGACGGGAGAAATACACTACGCCGCCGTCGTTTACTGGACAAAATCTACCTGGATTCCACGTAGAGCCAGGTAAAAAAACGGCGGCGTAGTGTATTTCTGATACGCTACGAGAATCTAATTCTCTCATAAGATTTTTCATAAGATCAGGCAAAAAGAAGAGAAAATAAAGGGAACAATAGGTTTTTGTGCTTAGTAAGAAATTGCCTGTGCTTTATAAGATGAAAGGTATTGGTTTTGTAGTTGAAAATTATATTTTAAACTTGAAAGCTGAATTTAATAAGGTACTGGAGCACAAATGTAAAAAAAAAGCTTTTTAGTTTTTGTTTTTTTATGTACATCATCTGAATAAAATGATTTAGGTTTCTTTATGAAGAAAACAAAAGTTAATAAAGATACAGAATTAACTTTTAGCATAGATTCAGACTCATACCTTTATATGCTGGAGGTGGCTTTTTTATTTTACCAGCAACTTCTTATTAAATAATGATAATGATGATAATTTGCATGAAATTACTTAGGGCCAGATTCTCAAAAGAGATACAACGGTGTATCTCAGATACACCGTCGTATCGCAGTTTTTTTCAATGGGTATCTATGCGAGTGATTCTTAGAATCACTTCCGCATAGAAACACAAAAGATCTGACAGGTGTAAAGCAATTACACCGTCGGATCTTAGATGTAATGACAACGCCGGCCGCTAGGTGGCCTTTACGTTGTTTTCTCATTTGCCTATGCAAATGAGCCTAATACGCCGATTCCCGAACGTTTTTGCGACACGGCGACGTAGTTTACGTAGGTTGCGTACGCGTAAGGTTACCCCTGCTGTATGAGGGGTATGTTTCTGAAGTGCCGTCGTTGCCATGTTAAGTATGGCGTCGGGTCAGCGTCCTCTTTTTCCGTCGGTTACGTCGTTTTACTAAGTCGTTCGCAAATAGGGAATTGCGTAAGTGAGGATCACGTCATTTTGATGTCGGTTTCAACTACGCTTTCCGACGTGAGCTGGAGCATGCGCACTGGGCTTTTTTCCCGGCCGGCGCATTCGCACTTCGTTTGACGCGGGGGCGCGCTTAATTTAAATACGACGCCGCATTTACGCTACGCCGCCAAAATTATGGAGCAAGTGCTTTGAGAATACGGCACTTGCTCTAGTAATTTGCGTAGACGTAGTGTAAATACGATACGCTACGCCACCAGATACGCCATTTTTTGAGAATCTGGCCCTTAATGTCTTAGATTGTAAAGGAGTAGTAGGGCCAAAGCTCTTTTGGCCCTACTTATTCTTTGGGTCACAGAGGTGCTCCAGTTTTCAGCCAAACACAGGCTAAAGTCCGCTGTCGGCTGACATCACTCAACCACTCCAGGCTAAACTCCGCTGTTGGCTGACATCACTCAGCTGGTCCAGGCTCTGGACCGATCCCGATATTAATGATGGGATCCACCCAGATGCCTGGACCAGCAGCTGGCTCAGCCTCTTAGCAAGTCGCTGAGGTCCTGAGCTAGCAGCTCCTGCCCCCTCCACAGTCCAGGTACTGGACTAGAAATAGATTAAAAAAAATGTACCCCTTACCATTTCACAAAAAGTGTAAAAAAAAAAAAACACAGACACAGTTGGAATAAGTCCTTTATTACAAATAAAAAAATAAAAACAAACAAAAGGTTCCAGTGGTGGTAATCCACTCTCAATCTCATTTCCAGCGCTGTCGGTATCCTGCGATGGATGATCTCCTCTCCAGGCTCCAGCGATGATGTCCAGCGCAGCGAGGACCAGCATCCTGTCTCCACCGGAAACAACCCGGGAATGACCACAGGTCTTATGTAGCTGAGGACGGGCCCACCCGCCACGTGACTCCGTCCCCCTCTGACACAAGGGGAAACCCAGGCTTTCCCAGTGATGTAACGGGTGACCCCCCTCTGATGCAATGGGAAACCTGTTAAAGGGGTCGTCCCGATAACCACCGGGCATGGGTTATGGGGATGAGGCCCTTGTCCCCATCAACATGGGGACATGGTGCTTTGAGGGGTCACAGACCCCCAAAGCATCCTCCCCATGTTGAGTGCATGTAGCCTGGTACGGTTCAGGAGGGGGGCGCACTCTCGTCCCCCCTTTTTTCCTGCAGCCTGCCAGGTTTGCGTGCTCGGATAAAGGGTCTGGTATGGATATTTGGTGGGAACCCCACATAATTTTTTTCATTTGAAGCAGGGTTCCCCTTAATATCCATACCAGACCCTTTATGCGAGCACGCAAACCTGGCAGGCTGAAGCAGGGTTCCCCTTAATATCCACACCAGACCTAAAGTGCCTGGTAATTGAATTTAGGGGGACCCCTACGCATTTTTTTCTTTATCAATGACTTTCAATTACTTTTCTCTGTATTGCCAGGAGCCGATACTTTTAAATTACTTTTTTCCTTCAGAAATTACATTTTTGGCAGGGACAGTTTTAAGCACAGGAAACAAGCGCTACTTTACAGGCATACTATACACACACCCCCAGGTATGACATTTAAAGGAATATTTCACTTTTATTTTTTCACTTTAAGCATTATTCAAATCACTGCTCCCTAAAAAACTGTATTTTTTTAAACCTTTTCTGCATTAATACATGTCTTCTGGGGCAGGACTCAGGTCCCCAAACACTTTTTATGACAATAATTTGCATATAAGCCTTTAAGCAGATTTCTCCCATAGACTTTTACAGGGTGTTCCGCGGCTTTTCGAATATGCCACGAACACCCCAAATTGTTTGCTGTTTGGCGATACACAGTATCTCACAAAAGTGAGAAAACCCCTCAAATTTTTGTAAATATTTTATTATATCTTTTAATGTGATAACACTGAAGAAATTACACTTTTCTACAATGTAAAGTAGTGAGTGTACAGCTTGTATAATTGTGTAAATTTGCTGTCCCCTCAAAATAACTTGACACACAACCATTAATGTCTAAACCACTGGCAACAAAAGTGAGTACACCCCTAGCTGTCTAAATTGGGCCCAATTAGCTATTTTCCCTCCCCGGTGACTCGTTTGTTAAATTTGGTGTTATCACTCTCACTCTCTCATACTGGTCACTGGAAGTGCAACATGGCACCTGATGGCAAAGAACTCTCTGAGGATCTGAAAAAAGAATTGCTGCTCTACATAAACATGGCCCATACTATAAGAAGATTGGCAACACCCTGAAACTGAGCTGCAGCACAGTGGCCATACAGCAGTTTAACAGGACAGGTAGAAGACTCAGAACAGGCATTGCCATGGTCAACCAAAGAAGTTGAGTGCACATGCTCAGCGTCATATCCAGAGCTTGTCTTTAGGAAATAGACGTATGAGTGCTTGCAGCATTGCTGCAGAGGTTTAAGGGGTGGGGGGTCAGCCTGTCAGTGCTCAGACCATATAGCGCACACAGCATTAAATTGGTCTGCATGGCTGTCGTCCCAGAAGGAAGCCTTTCTTAAACATGATGCACAAGAAAGCCTGCAAACAGTCTGTGAAGACACGTTAACTAAGGTCATGGATTACTGGAACCATGTTTTGTGGTCTGATGAGACCAAGATAGACTTATTTGGTTCAAATGGTGTCTAGCGTGTGTGGCAGCAACCAGGTGAGGAGTACAAAGACAAGTGTGTCTTGCCTACATTCAACCATGGTGGTGGGATTGTCATGGTCTTGGGCTGCATGAATGCTGCCGGGAACTGGGGAGCTACAGTTCATTGAGGAGGGAACCATGAATGCCAACATGTACTGTGACATACTGAAGCAAAGTAGCATAGCCTCCCTTCGGACACAAGGCCTCAGGGCAGTATTTCAATATGTTAACAACCCCAAACACACCTCCAAGACAACCACTGTATTACTAAAGAAGCTGAGGGAAAAGGTGATGGACTGGCCAAGCATGTCATAAATAACAAAGAACAATCCGCGCTATCCCTGTAAACCATATAGTAATAATGGTATATAAACCACCTGTGAAATGAAAATTATTTGAATTTTAGCATATAAAAACTAGTGATATATCTTGATAATGGTGCTGCACATAGGAAAAAAAGCCTGAATATTATATTATATTATATGAATATAAAGCTGGGACTAGTGACCCATTTGGAGATCACACGATCCCTGCAGTCTGCTGAGGAGGAAGAGGAGCCAGTGTGAGCATCCCGATCCAGCCAACAAGTGATTTGTACAGTGCCTTCATTACTTCAGGATCTGGTAAGCGGCCATTCACTTACTGGCAGAAGGATTATAGTGGAATCATTTGTTTGCTGTGTGGATCGGTTGAAGCATCAGAGTGTTTCAGGGAGGAATACACGCTAGTTGGAAGCTCCTATGGGACTTTGTGTTCTACCCTCATATGAATCAATCTCATTGTTGATTGCCTATTGGACCTTAGTCACTGGTCACATAATTTTCTAATATTTATTAATATTACCATTTCATTTTTTGTTTGAATAGGTTGCTCACTAATTGTTAAACCCTTTTTTCCATGGCCAAGCATGTCTCCAGACCTAAACCCTATTGAGCATCTGTGGGGCATCCTCAAACCGAAGGTGGAGGAGTGCAAGGTGTCTAACATCCTTCAGCTCTGTGATGTCGTCATAGAGGAATGGAAGAGGACCTGTGAAGCTCCATGCCCAGAAGGGTTAAGGCAGTGCTGGAAAATAACGGTTGCCACAAAAAATATTGACACTTTGGGCCCAATTTGGACATTTTCAGGTGTACTCACTTTTGTTGCCAGCGGTTTAGACATTAATTGCTGTGTGCTAAGTTATTTTGAGGGGACAGCAAATGTACACTGTTATACAAGCTGTACACTCACTACTTTACATTGTAGTAAAGTGCAATTTTTTTCATGTTTCTTTTATTATAACTTTAATATATATATTTTTAATCATCATTTCTTCACACCTTCCTAAAGTTTTGCACAGTGTTGTACATCAGAATAAAATGAGGGACAACTGAGAAGGAGGGAGTTAAAAGATGGATTTGCTCCCAAAAAGAGGGGCAGTCTCTCCAAATGTAGGACAGTCAAGAGCAATGCAAGGAAAAGTCTGCTTCCCACAATAGACACCAACCTAAATAGCCCTTCCATATTTTTTTGGCCAGATGTTGGGTGCTGCCGAGAGACAAATGTACCATTTCTTTTTCTTTTCACAAAGTCAGTGTTTCTGTTTAAGAACATGTGCCACCCCAATACTCCTCTACTTTGGCTAATTTCATTATCAGTTCAGCTTTCCTAAAAGTTGTATTAAAATGTAAATACGTAACCCATAATTTTCAAACTAAAGAGGATTTTCCCTGTGTTCATTATACATTGGCACTAAGCCCAGCAAGAATTTGCTCTCATGGGAATAACTAAAATAAAGAAACTTAACTGAACCTTGTCTGTCCCTTTTATGAGTATTTGGTTTAAAAAATGAATACCTGCCACCAGGGCCGCTGTTAGAAATCATGGGGCCCCGTACAGCCTACCTAATGGGGCCCCCCAACCTCACCCTCGCCCTCGACCCATCCATAACTGTGCCCACCTGACTAGCCTGAGATTATCAGACAAATGATCTTCCATTTAAAAAAAAATGTTGCCTGATAATTTCATATTGGCAGTGCTGCTAATGCATTCCAATGGTCAAGGGTGGTAGAGGAGCGGTGTATACACTGCTCCCGCACCGCCCTTTTATTTTCTAGACCTGCACAGACCTAGAGGTAGGCAGGTGTCTATGGACACAAGTCCACAGGGGGAAGGGAGAGGATAAAAACATGGCTCAACTGCAAGTACTTACTGCCCCGCTTCCCCCCAAACACAAGTGTAAACTAGCATGTCATGCTTATTATCATGATAATGATCACAGCACAT
This sequence comes from Rana kukunoris, assembly GCA_029574335.1. Taxonomy (NCBI): domain Eukaryota; kingdom Metazoa; phylum Chordata; class Amphibia; order Anura; family Ranidae; genus Rana; species Rana kukunoris. Next base: position 536,604,463 of record CM056050.1, on the reverse strand, counting down.
CACATACGTTAGGACTCTGGGTCGTGTCACATGGCTGTTGGCCACTGACTTAATTATGGCTGTACTGTAATACAGCCATAAGTTAACAAAGTCAGCACCCAACAGCCATGTGACATGACCCAGAGCCCTAACGTATGTCATTTGCTGTGATCATCATCATGATAAGCACACAGTCGGGGAGTCCGAGAGCTGTACCTTCCTTCCATTGAAGTCTGTCAAGTATGACTGTGTGCCACTTGTCTGCACCGCCACTCGCTGCGCGGAAGAGCCCTCTGGTCAGCTCTCCCTCAGTTCACAGCATTTACTGAAGGAGAGCAGTGTACAAATAAATCACTCTGCTCAGGAATAGCAGGCAGTGGGCAGCCGTGGCCGCCACTACTTACATCGTGCAGCGCGCGGCAAGGTAATGTCCATGTGCTCCGAAAATGGAAATAAAGTCCCTCCTCCGCTATCACTTCCTGAGCCCCTCTGCTGACCTGATGGGGCCCAGGAAGAGTTATTGATACACCCTGGCAAGTAAGTCAGAGCAGGGTTTGATTTAAAATACCTCTGTTTATTTAATAATAATAATGTTTACACTTATATAGTGCCAATTGCAGCGAAGCCACTGCGTCTAAGCGCTGATAATGGTTGTCATTATTACCCAACTCAATGGTACTCATTTAGCCAAAAAAGGAACTTTAAAAGCTGCCTGGGCCCCCAGCTGAGCTCATAGGGCCCGGGCCCGGTACAGCAGGGCCAGTTGTACTCATATGGCACATTACTGTACATTATAAAAATAAAGTAGTTAAAAGAATCCTGTTACAAAACTTTTATAACAGAGATCATGGATTTAAATTAGTACCACATGTCCTTGTCAATAAATTCTTTTGATATGACCAGATTATATGTCTGTATTTAACTTGGTTTTCCTTTTAAAATCCAAAACGCAAGTGCAGATATCTGCCTGGCTTTTCTACACGGCAGGACTGTTAGGCTCTCAAAAAACACTACCCATTTCTGATGATGGCTGTGGGTTCTGCAATTATTATAGTGCAAGTGTGATGATGATGACAAGAGGGGCAGAAACATGACCGCCTGGAGACCAGCATGTATATTGGCTTCAGCAGACCAGTCATTGCAACCAGAATCAACAGGTCAGAAGATCACTGGACCAAGGATTTTGGTAAATATTACTGTGTGAAACTTTATTAAAACAGCTATTTATTTTGTTGTTATATGTGTAAGCAGGCTGGAATATGTTGGTTTTAGTAAGTTTGCAGCTGGCCTAGTCCAGGCAAAAGGTTTAAGTGTTGCAAGCACTGTTTTATGATTTTTGGTACCAGACAGACCACCTGTCACACAAAAATGGGGAAGGCTGAGGTCCAGCGCACCCTTTTTGGTTAGTTTTGTTGGAGGTACTGGGATTGTGGCTCATTGCAGTCTGCAGCCACGATGAATGCCAAAATGGACTCCTGTCCTGGTATGCCTGGACAGCCACATAGTGGGCTTATGGAGAAGGATGTTGTTCGTATTTAACTGTATGCTGCAACCTGTACAGAAAAGTTACATTATCCATTCTGAGCCCGGTCTGAAGTTATTCAAAGGGGCGTATGTTGGTTCTGGAGTATCTAAAAGAACCAGGGTCTGTATAGAATAACTGGGTATGAAGTCACACCACTACAGAGGGTTAACTCAGTAAAACAAGGAGAAGAGGAGTGTAGTTAATAAGAGTAACCAAGCACAATATCAAGACACCAAGCCATTTGCGTGGTACTAGTAAAGTGACAGGTCTTCCTGTAGCGAGGGGGTTGATGTCTGGTGCCTTTCTGTAGTGGTCAGTACTCAATAGTAACCATATAAGTGCCTATGTTACGGAAATCCATGGCGTGGTCACTAGGTGCAAAAAGGAAGAAGTTAATAAGTGCACGCATGAGGCCTACACTAGGTGCACAGTTGGACCTCATTCTGTTTCTGAGGGTGGGGTAATAGTAGTGGGCTACGCAAGTCCCTCCTAATGCAACATTCAAGTTACAGCGTGTAGTGACACAGAACAGCACTTTGTCAGAGGAATTTTGCACTTGTACTGCACACAGTGTAAAGGCACATTTTTAAGTCGGGGAACTACCTTAATGTTAGAGTCTTCACTTGACCGTAGTCTCCACCTGGTCCAGGACATTGATGATGAAAGGTACCTCCACATGCAGGGCAAGAAGGTCCTGCCCACATATGACTAGAGTTCTACTTGAAATGGGCTCTGGAACATTTAGCCAGTGCTCGATTGAAGGTTTTGTTTGTCTAATACTGCTTTGGCTACTCTGCATTTTAGATCACTTTCTGTAAACAACTTGTATTGTATTCTTACTGCTTCTGCCTGCTCCAACCTTTAGCAACTCTTCTGACTTTGTGTGCAGACCTGGACTACCTGCCTGCTTAAATATGATTGTGCTTCGTGTTTATGAACTATACATGGTTCTGCTTGTAGTTGGTTGTAACCCCTGGTGATACCGGGGGGTCCACTAAACCCTGGGACACCAGATTAAGCATGCATTTAAATGCACAGCCTTATGAATGTTTGCCCAAATCAGGGCTTGACAGGGGAAAGGAAACACAACATCATCAATCTCCTATGATGCATCTGGAAGACGTCAAGCTGCCCAAGTACCTTGTGGCCAAGAAGTGCAGAGGATCTGACTGTCAGTGCTGGTTATAAAGCATCATCCAGCTTACAAGTTCACATCACTAAATGATAATTATTATTGCTTCCAGATGCCCAACTCTAATCTAAATGTATCTGTTATTTACAAATAAATAACCAATTATATTCATTGTCTAAGGCTTGCTGAAAAGGTAATGAAATGTGGCCTCCATTTACATAAAATTAAACTTTCAGCAACATCACCAAATAGTTTTGTATAGTTAAATGTAATTACGTACAGCAAGCATTACTTTAAAATGCATTTCAGTGAAGGGTGCCTCACTATAACTACAGTGTAATTTCATCTAATTCAGTTAGTTCACATTGTTCATCAAATTGCAATTGCAGCCATATTAAGCCACACTATTGTGTTATTAAAAAGAAATCTGAAGGTAAATTATTAACAAAATCCTGAAGCTGTTCAATCACACAGAATGCTATTTTGGGAAGAAGTTGGCTGAGCACAGTTTTCATCTAACGTGGGCAATAACCCAATTTCAGTATCAGAAAACCACAACGCTTTCAGTAAAATTAAGATTAAAGGTCTATAACCATCCATGTCCACACTCCACCTTTAGTTCTAAAAGCCAGACACATATTGAAAATGTAAAACAAAATTAATCTGTTTAAAGTAAAACTATAGGTAAAACCTTTGGCCCAGATTCACAGAGCGATTACGCCTGCGCAACAGGAGATGCGTGTGCGTAAGTCTAAATGTGCGCGTGCGTTTCGATGCACGGCATCCCCGAAACGAGATACGCAAAAAATCTACTTTTTTTTTTCCAGCGTAATTTCGTTAGACAGGCGCATCCGTCCGCGCAAAACTGCGCTAGACAGACCATTGATTTGCTAGTCAAATATGCTAATGAGGGACTTACGGGGATCCACAAAAGAACGTTGGGGCAGCGCAGGCTACGCGCTGTGCGCAACAGCAAAATGTCCTGTCTAAAATTAGACCATATAAAAGCTGGTCTAAAAAGAGAAAAAAAGTCTACATGTTAGATAAAGCAACACTGTTAGTGAGGAGCTCAGCAGTCACACATGTTGCACAACAATCTGTATGCCAACATGCCAGGGGCATCGAAGCGCATAGCTATACTACTGACTTTAGATGAGCAAAGAAGGAGGAGGGCACGGAGGATGGCACGGGAGAGGATATACCGCACACGCATAGACCTCTTTGGCATGAGTGATTCTGAGGTGTATCGCATCTTCAGATTCACCCCTCATGCCATCCTGGAATTAACCACAACCCTGCAGGAGGACATCACAAGCCCAACACAACGCTCACATGCAGTGCAGCCACTGGTCAAGGTCATGGCAACACTCCATGTCCTTGCCAGTGGCTCTTTTCAGTGTACAAGTGGAGTGGTGGCTGGGATGTCACAATCCTCCATGAGCAGATGTGTGCACCAGGTTGTCCCAGCAATCCTCAGATGCATGGCCAATCAAATCATCAAACCCACCACTGAGGACCTGCGGCCGAAGGCAATGACAGATTTCTACAGAATTGCCAGATTCCCACGCACCATCGGGGCCATTGATTGCACACATGTGGCACTCCAGCCCCCCCATGAGACAGAGCACATGTACCGCAATCGGAAGCATTGGCATTCCATCAACGTACAGGTGATAGTCGATGCCCAAGGCCTCATATGGCACGTCCGTGCCAAACACCCCGGATCCAGCCATGACAGCTACATATACAATCAGAGCCCCATCCGAATGGAATTCGATCAGAACGTGTATGGGGCCACCTGGCTGGTTGGTGAGTGACATGGGTGGCAGGCATGACTGTACCCCCCCATGATGCACACATCACAAGGGGCACATGCATGACTAACATCCTCCTGTCTTTTCCCTTACAGGTGACTCTGCATATCCACTGGGACCACATCTCATGACTCCTATCCGGAACCCCCAAACCCCAGGAGAGGAAAGATACAATCAAGCACATGCCCAAACACAAGCAGTGGTGGAGCGCAACTTTGGCCTCCTGAAGTCACGTTTCCGATGCCTGGATAAGTCTGGGGGTACCCTCTTGTATTCCCCAAACTTTGTGTGCCATATCATCGGTGCATGTTGCATGCTGCACAACTTCGCAGTGAGAAAGGGCCTGCAGATTGACCTACGTGATGACCTGACCCCTGAACCAGACAATCCCCCCCTAACCGAGGTTACCCCGTCTTCTGAGGGAAGAGCAGCCAGGAGACAGCTCACATTGGGCATCTTTACACGTTAAACACACACATTAATAATGGCACAATGAGAATGCATGCATGCACACCACTGTGGTCCCTAGCACACACACCCCACATCCTCATCAAATTGGATTGGCACCAGTCCACCATGCAGGACTTGTGAGCAGCAACGCCACGCCAAGGCTCCAATTATGTCACTGAACATTCATACACCATTCACACGGACCTGGGGATCACTTCTCCCTGGTCGTGGGGAACCCTTCTCCACCAAAATTGAGGGTGACACCCCTTTTCCGGCAGGAATGTCACCCCCACATTCAAACAGCATTCACAACCCAAAAAAAAATGACCAGCAAAATCAAAAAATTTCCAGCAAAAACAAAAAAAGGGGGAAAAATAAATTAGTTCCCTTGACGTGAGCCATGCCTGGGGCGCCCCCGGCCACGACCCCGGCTCCTCAGGGGAGACTCATGGGGAGGGGGAAAACCGGGGAAGGAGGAGCAGCCCCTGATCTCTGCCCACCTGGCGGCCTGCCCTCCAAGGCCGCGGCTATTCTGTCCAGGGCACCACCTAGTGTTGCCGTGTTGGCCTGGATAGCCTGGGTGAGGGCCCTCACATCCTGCCCAACGCCTGCTGATGTAGTCTGCAGCTCGTTAAGGCAGGTTGTGAAAGCCCGGGAGTTGGAGTCCAGGTTCCCCAGCGTATCCTTGATGGAGGACAGGCTCTCCTCCATCCGCACCAATGTCTGGCTGAAAGCGAAAATTTAGTTTTCGCTTTCTCTCTGTCATACAAAAACTCACTCCCAGTCAACAAAAATCAGTCACAAAAACAAGCACAACCAATCAAGCAAGAACACACACAAAGAGAAAACTAACTCCCAAAAAATCACACAAGCACTCAGCAAAAAACAGGCACAAAAACAAACAGCAAAAATTAAGCAAGAAAACAAACGAGCAGAAATATATCAAACAAACAGTCTCTCAAACACTTATCAAAAAACACTTTCAAAGATCTACTAACAAACACTTGATCACACAGAACACTAATCTGACAAATACAAAACACAACGCAACGAACAACGGGACAAAAGTACTTGGTTAAATGGGAAGGGACAAAGGGATGTACTTTTGCAATGCAAGTGCGTTTGTGTCTGTCTATTTATGCTGTCTGCGTAGTCCTTAGTCCATTTCCAATTTCACTGATTGTGCCGCTCCCGAGTTGTGAGCATGCGCACAGCGGAGCTGACCATGGTCTCCTTCAAGCGCGCATGCGCGAGCCGGCCTGCCCTTCATTTGCATGGGGTCACGGCTCATTTCAATGTAACACGCCCACGTCCTTCCCAATTTGTATTACTCCGCCTTACGCCTCTGAAATAATGTTACGCATGCGCAATTTTCTGCGCAAAAGCTAAGAGTATAGGGTGATTACGCAGCTACATTGCGCAAGTCTAACGTAAAGGTGGTGCGCTACGCCGGTCCAATAATGCGCAGATGTACCTGAATCTGGCTCTTTGTTTTTTTTCTTTGCTAACTATGTTCCATTGCGGAGATTATCCATACCAGACTGAAGGGTCTGGTGTCACCCTGGGGGGAACCTCACGCAAATTATTAATTTTAATTTTCGCGGGGGTTCCCCTTCAAGATTCTCCGTACACGAGAAGTCCCGCAAGTCGCATCATCTTGATCCGACTTCTGGTGCGACTTCTATTCAAATCAAAGGGCTCCCACAGAGTTAAAGGATCACTAAAGGAATTTTTTTTTAGCTAAATAGCTTCCTTTACCTTAATAAAGTGCTGTTTTCATGTTCTCATTGTTCGTTTTTGCTTTGAAGTAGCTATAATACTTCTCTGATCTCCACACTTCCTGGTTGTCTGGCTCCTTATGAAAAAACTCATGGCAGCTTTTCACTGTGGTCTAAGCTGTGTGTCTAAGGCTTCAAACTCCTCAGAACCAAATCAGATTAATTTTAAAAACAAAGCACTGCCCTGGATTTGTTTGTTTTTGTTCTGTGTGTCTTCTCTACTTCACAGAAACAGGAAATCATTTTAAAAACAAAAGTGAAACTAGAGGCACATTATATGATTGATTTTTATCTGTTTTTAATCATTTTTAAAAAGAATCAGTTAACTTTAATGTCTCTATACCCTGTAAACAGTCATTTCATCAAAAAATTTTTTTTCCTTTAGTGACCCTTTAACCACTTAAGACCCGGACACATATGCTGCTAAATGACCCAAGGTGTTTTTACAATTCCGTGCTGCGTCGCTTTAACAGACAATTGCGCGGTCGTGCGACGTGGCTCCCAAACAAAATGTGCGTCCTTTTCTTCCCACAAATAGAGCTTTCTTTTGGTGGTATTTGATCGCCTCTGCGATTTTTATTTTTTGCGCTATAAACTAAAATAGAGCGAAAATTTTGAAAAAAAATCACTATTTTTTACTTTTTGTTATAAAAAAAATCAAATAAACGAAATTTTAGTAAAACATTTAGGCCAAAATTAATTCAGCCACATGTCTTTAGTAAAAAAAAAAAATCGCAATAAAAAAAAAAAATAGCTACCTAGCGGGAACAGCGACACTAATACAGCGATCAGAAAAATGATCGCTTAGTGACGCTGGCAATAGGGAGTGAAAGGGTTAACTAGGGCAGTGATCAGGGGGTTAAAACTTTATTAGGGGGGGTACGGGGCTACCCTGAACCTAACACTAACTAACTTTCACACTGCCTGTCACACTGACACTAAATGCAGTGATTAGATCACTGCATTCAGTCACACTGTGACAGGGGGGTGGGGGGGGGGGGGTGATCACAAGGGGTTAATGTGCCTATGTGTGTGTCAGTGTTGTGTTGGTGCACACTTACTGTGGAAGTCTTCTCTCATCAGCAGCGGTGGAAAACGACGCTGCGATGAGAGATGACATCATTTCCTCCTCCTGTGTAAACACAGGAAGAGGAACTGTCACGAAGGGGGAGCGCTCCCATTGGCTGGGAGCGATCGCGGGGGGGCGGAAAAAAACGGACAACCGCCCGTCCGTCGGCGATCGCTCCCAGAGCCAGGGGGACCTCTGCTCGCCACGGAGGGGGTCCCGATCGGACCAACGAATCGCACAAAGGCGAGGACGTATATATACGCCCTTGTGCCTGTACGAGCCACGTTGTGGACGTACATAGGCGTGCGGCGGTCCTTAAGTGGTTAAGCCTCGTTAAATCGTGTTAAACACCCTTTGCGGGAGTCTGACATCTTTACAGCTCTAACGCTGGAGCTTCAGAACGCACTGGTCCTGTTTTTTTTTTTTTTGCAGCTTAAAAACAGCTCAGCCATTTGAAGCTCAAAAACGTCATGGTGGGCATGAGGCCATAGGCTAACATGGAGAACCATTTTTAAGCTGCAAAAAACGCTCATAAAAGTGGCTGTAAAAACGTCTGTGGGCATGAGGCCTTAAAGTGAACATTCAGTGAGAAAGGCTTCTGACTAGCTCCCAGTCATAGGATCTCACAGGCTGTGCACAGTAGCTGACCAGGTGAGATAAAAAAAAAATAAGAAACTGCAGGAAGCACAAGAGACACCCTGTATAATGAGGAGGGGGTTTTATGGACATTTGTAAGATGCCCAAAGTAGGCAACTGGTTAATGGGTGCACAGACAGCAATTAAAACTGGCAAGCATTTTAATCCCTCTCTACTCTTTCCAAAATTAGAAAAATATTTTTTTTTCCTTTAGTTATACTTTAAGTCCACCCCACCACCCCTTCATATGATAGCTGAGCAGTTCCAAATTGGTCAAGCTCATCTGTCATCCCAGCTCTAAACAAAACACTCGGACCTGAAACGGACCAAAAGACGCACAGGACTCCTGTGCAATTCGCTCTGGAGCCGCTGTGGAGATGTGTGAACTGGCTCCATTGAGAGCCGGTCACAATCTCCTGCTATGCAAATTGGATGTGGGAAAACGCATACGTGCCGTTGCTTCAGTAAGTGTGTCATTACCTGCGGCTCCCGCGCACATGCCAATCACTGTGCCGTAGCCTGCGATACCCGGAAGTAACTCCGGGAGAAATGTTGCTGACCGGAGGGGGGGTCAAGGACCACTGCAGAGGCTCCAATGTAAGGTAATTCATAATGAGCTAATAATCTATGCATACTAGCTCATTATGCCTTTGTCTTGCAGTTTGTTTTTTTTTTACTAGGGTTTACAACCACTTTAACCACTTGCTTACTAGGCACATATACCCCCTCTTTCCCAGGTGAAATTTCAGCTTCCGGCACTGCGTCGCTTTAACTGACAATCGCGCGGTCGTGCGATGTGGCTCCCAAACAAAATTGATGTCCTTTTTTTCCCCACAAATAGAGCTTTCTTTTGGTGGTATTTGATCACCTCTGTGGTTTTTATTTTTTGCGCTATAAACAAAAAAAGACCGACAATTTTGGAAAAAAGAAATAATATTTTTTTCTTGTTGCTATAATATATAGCCCAATTTTTTTTTTTCATTTTTTTTCTCAGTCTAGGCCAATACGTATTCTACATATTTTTGGTAAAAAAAAAAAAAAATCGAAATAAGCGACTGGTTTGCGCAAAAGTTATAGCGCCTACAAAATAGGGGACAGAATTATTTTTTTTTATTATTTTTTTTATTACTAGCAATGTCGGCGATCTGCGATTTTTATTGGGACTGCGACATTATGGCGGACACATAGGACACTTTTGACACATTTTTGGCACCATTCACATTTATACTGCGATCAGTGCTATAAATATGCAATTACTGTATAAATGTGACTGGCATTGAAGGGGTTTACACTAGGGGGTGAGGAAGGGGTTAAATGTGTACTAGTTAAAATGAGTATCTTACTTCCGGTTCCGGCGCGTATGAGCTAGCTGCGACTCTCCTCGGCTCCAGCACGATCCACCAAATCAGCATAAAAAACCTGCCACAGAAGCCCCGCGGACCCTCCTCCTCCTCTGGGCACGTCCATGGATCGGTTCGTCGAAAAGACGGGCTCCCGCACGCAAACGGCCCAGACGCCACTTCCGACGCATCCACAAATTGAGGCCCCGGTCTCGGCCTACTCGGACGCGGTCGCGCCAACAGCCTCGGCGGCGATGGAGGTAAGCGGCAGCAACTCCCCCCCTCCTCCCCCGCATCTGCCTGCTCCACAACCAACAGGGGATGATACCACTGACCGCATTGCACAGGCCGTGGCAGCTCTGCTAAACCCCATGATAGCTGCGTCGTTGGAGAAGGCTGTGAATGCAGGGATGGCTCAAATTAAGGCCCAGCTCAGAGAACATGGGACGAGACTTAACGAACTGGAGCATCATTTCTCTAACATTGAGGAAGAACTCTACCAGGCGCAGGCCACTGAACAAGCCCAAGAAAAAACTAACCAATACATCCTACAAAAGCTGGATGATTTAGAGAACAGGTCCAGAAGGAGTAACCTGAGGTTTGTGGGGGTCCCGGAATCCCTCCAGGCATCTGCTCTCTCAGACTTCTGTGTGGCCCAAATACCAGAGGCCCTGGGCTTTCCAGGTCCCTGCATGGTGGAGAGGGCCCATCGTATAGGCGCTCCCAACCCAGACCGTAAATCTCCCAGACCAATTATAGCTAAGTACCTCAACTACTCTGACAAGTCCCTTATATTGCAAAAATTCAGACAATCCCGCCAACTTCTGATCGATGGCACGAGAATCCTGATCTTTGCGGACTACTCAATCGAGGTCTCCAAAAAGAGGAAAGCCTTCCAACAGGTCTGCACCGAGCTGGTCAATCAGCAAATTAAATTTACTTTAGCCTTCCCGGCCATCTTCCCCCTTAAAGCTCCTAATGGCGACCAGATGTCTTTCCAGGATCCTTCTGAAGCAGAGGCCTTCCTGAGGTCGCGTCAAGTTGGCCCTCTCCCCCACACACCCGCTAAGGCGCCTCCTCTCAATCGCTCCTTGGACCAAAGGAGCCCGCGGAAGGACTCCCCCAAACGTTTCAGATCAGCAATTGCTGAATCTTCCTGATCAGCACCGAGATGATCAGCTTCTCCATCTATCCCCTACCTCCTAGGACTGCCTTTTCTCAACACCTCTGATCTCTTTGCTCCCTCCCGAGCATGCAGGCTTCCTCCTTTTTCTTCCTCCAGGCCAAGGTAGACATTTCGTTTTTTATTAGGTATGGTTGTAATCTTCATACGCCTGGAGTAACTGCCTCTGCCTGCGCCTCCTGCTTTGCTATTGCCAGGTTGCTGTATATTTCAGTTAACAATATGTCTTGATCACCAATGTGTTGATTTGTTGGTATATTTGCCATGTTCTCGTTGTCTGTTCACTTCAATGGCCTCCCCTCTCTCACCTCTGCATACCAGCCGCGTGACGCCCTGCCCTCTATTCTGGGCTCTTGGCTCTCTCGCCTTTTGGGTCGTGCTAGGGGGTCGGCCCTTGCAGTGCACTCATGCGGAAAAAAGTGAAGTGTTCGCATTTAGATGTGATGTTTTCTAGTTTATTTTTCCTGCTCCAGTTTCCCCCAATGCTCTCCCCTCCCTCCCCCCTCCTATCTTCAGACACCCCGGTACCTCCTCAGGCTTTATCACTTAACCCTTATGTGAATCACAATGCACCCCCACCTACCCCAAGTAACCCCAGGCGCATTTCGCTACGTGGTGACTCCACTTCTCATATAACATCCTCTCAGATCCCCTTCCCTGGCCCTATTACATGAAGATAGTTTCCTGGAATGTTAAGGGACTCAGATCCCCTAATAAGAGAATGAAGGTCCTCCGACACCTCAAAAGCCCCAAACGGACATTGCACTACTCCAGGAAACCCATTTGTCGTCTACTGACTATGCGCGCATGCAGAAACTCTGGGTGGGCACGGTCCTGGGCTCTGCTGCCGTTGGCCGCAAAGCAGGGGTTCTTCTCCTAATCCACAAAAACCTCCCGCACTCGATCATCGCAGTAAACTCTGACACCCAAGGAAGGTTTTTATCAGTACATCTTAAACTAGGGTCCAAAGAATTAGTCATCTCCAACGTGTATGCCCCAAACAGCCCTGGGAAATCCTTTTACAGTGAACTCTCCTCTTGGTTACTCCAAAACACTCTCCTCCCCCATCTGGTCGGCGGTGACTTCAATGACACCTTAAACCAGTTAGACGACAGATCCTCCCCTAAACGCCTAAAATAAAACCCTGATCATCACACTCCCTCACTTTTTGCGTCCACCATGGACTCCCTTCATCTCCGAGACCTATGGCGCTTAAACCACCCTGCAGACAGGGAATTTACCTTTTACTCAAACCCTCACGCCATTTTCACTAGAATTTACTATTTTTTCGGTTCAGACAATTTAATCCCCTTATTATCCAGCGCTGACATCCTTGACATTGCCGTTTCTGACCACGCTCCGGTGTTGGTCCAACTCGACAATCTCGACTTACCTCCCCAACCCAGGATCTGGCGATTCCCCTCCTATCTACATAACAATGTTTACTTTCAACTCTTCATGGAAAAGGTGTGGTCAGAGTACTCCTTGGCCAATGCCACACACTCGGATGATCCAAACCTTTTCTGGGATGCCGGTAAAGCTTTTCTCCGGGGCCAAATCATCTCCTATGCCACCTCCTTCAAACGTCACACGCTCACCAACTATAAACTAGCCAGTTCCCATCTACACCAGGCGCAAAGGGCCCTATACTCCTCTCCCCCGGTACCAGAGACGAATGGCATGCTGCCAAGAGGTCTTTTGATACCTGGGCGGAAACCCTAGAAAATGTCAAGAGAGCTCATTTAGACGCCTCCCTCCACAAGTTTGGTAATAAATCGTGCAAGCTACTCGCTAAACTCTGTAAGGGTCCGTTCCGCCCCACTCATATCACGTCCCTGAGAGACTCCAATGGTAACGTTCATTCTACACCGCCAGAGATAAATAAGGCCATGTTGCGGTACTACTCGGCTCTCTACGCACCAGATCCCATTGATAGACAAACAGCAGACGCTTTTCTAGCAAACCTAATTCTTCCAAAAGTCACCCCACCCCAACTAGAGGCGCTCAATGCTCCCATCTTCTTGTCCGAAATATCAGACACCATCCGACATCTCACCCCGTCAAAGGCCCCCGGTCCGGACGGATTCACGGGTGAATTTTATAGGACACTCCAAAACGTAGTGGAACCCACTCTCCACAAGGTCTATAGTAATTTATGGTCCGGCGGCCCCTACCTCCCGTCGGGAAACCGGGCCATTATCAAGCTACTCTCCAAAAAGGGCAAGGACCCCCTCGAACCCGGTTCATACAGGCCAATCTCTCTGCTGAACCTAGATATTAAAATTCTATCCAAAATCGTTGCAAATAGGCTGTCGGTCATAATCCCCTCCCTGATCCACCCGGCGCAATCAGGCTTTGTGAAGGGCAGGACGGCTACTTTAAACATACGCAAGGTGATGATGGCTTTGGAGCATGCTAGGCAATACCCTGACAGAGACTTTGCTATCATCTCCCTTGATGCGGAGAAAGCCTTCGATAATGTCAGCTTCGAATGGCTCTCCCTAGCTATGGAGAAAATGGGTTTCTCCGGCCCCTTTTGCCACCTAGTGAACGCCATGTACACCGCCCCTTCGGCTCAATTGGTAGCTGCCGGTCTTCTCTCGGACACCTTCCACCTCCATAAAGGCACACGACAGGGGTGCCCCCTCTCCCCACTCCTTTTTAATATTGCCCTAGAACCCCTTTCCAGACACCTTACTCAGATTGCCCCCCTCCACGGTATTAGGATAGGTTCACACGATCTGCGCTCCTCTCTCTTTGCGGATGATGTCCTAATCTTCTCATCGGATCCCTCCTCCGACATGTCCACCATTAAAAAAGTGTTCGATATATTTCGCTCTTACTCAGGCCTCCGGATCAACTATGGCAAAAGCAAAATCCTCCCCCTAGGTGCCCGGCCTGTCCCCCTCTGGACCCGCCACTCCATTTTCTCTGTAGCTAAATCCCATATCACGTACTTAGGCATCAAAATTGGAAGGCTACCCTCCTCCCTCTACCACTTAAATTATGCTCCCCTGATTGCTAAGATATCCCAGGAACTGGTGAACTGGCTGGACCTCCCCCTTTCGCTTTTGGGCAGATGTCACCTGGTTAAGATGGCCAGCTTTGCCCGGCTCTTGTATCCGATGCAAACCATCCCTTTACTCCTCCGCCATAAGGATGTGAAACTTATTGAATCGGCTATCTCTAAAATTTATATGGCAGGGCAGGAGACCTCGCATAGCTTTAAATAAGTTGTTTCTTCCCAGGAGCGAAGGGGGAGTAAATCTCCCCAATGTCAGAACTTACAACTTAGCTTGTTTGCTTAGAATAGGCCTAGATTGGATCTCGCAATCCTCGAGGTATTCAAACTACTCAATATATAAAGGAAAGGACTGATGCGCTACTGGGAGTAAACAAAAGTGTACTATAGTCACATGAACTGGTCTGTAGCGGCTCAATCTGGAGTGTCCACAAAACACTGGTGTAGAAATATAAAGATGAAATAGTGATAAGCGCTTCAGAAAAATGAAAATGTGCAAACACCAAAAAATTAACAACTGATAATAAATCATACAATGTGCAAACACCATATATTAGTAAACTGGTATTGGACCATAAAGGGCATTAATAAACTGACAAGGTCAAGTCCACAATGTGCATGGTGTATAATGGTCAAACAAACAGTTCCTTATGCCTGGTGCATCTGTGTGTCAATATGTGACCTTTAAATTGACCAATCAGGTGGTGCTAAGTGTCAAGTGAGACACTAATTGACAGTCTATGTGAAGTGATAGAAAAGTGGACTGGGTGAGTTGCAATCGGAGTCTTCTTTTAAGATGTTGTACAGAATCTATTCAATCCTTAAGGAGTGTTGTTGTCCCCTTACCTTAGGGTGGCTATATATAGGCATATAGTGCTGTGTCCTGCTATATTCGTGGCCTCGATCTCTCAATGCAGTTCCCTCTTCCTGTTATCCTCTGTTCCAGATGGTTCAGGTTCAGTGCTCCATGGATGGAGTATAGGGAAGTGAAGTAAAAGAGAGAAAAAAATTGCCTCCCATGGTGAAGTATATCAATGCCAGAGCAGGGGGTATTTATTAAAAATCAATAAAAGTGAACAATGAAAAGTCCAAACTGGGTTGGACTGAGTACAAAAATCAATAGGATAAAAATTCAGCATAGAATAAAAAAGCGGAGACGGAGCGGAGCGATCGTAGTACCACTACCGCTTAGTTTGTTGGCCTCCGGCTTGTGCGGGTGTCACGTGATCTCAGTATCCCTACGTCGTTACGTCACGTGCCTCGTGACTTCATCAGGGGATTCCCATTGGTTGACGGATCACGGCTTATATTTACTACTGGCCGGAAGTAAACAGGCCGCCATTTTCTTGGAGTCCCGTTTATGGGACGGATGCGGGCTATGTTAGGGCCATACTTGGATTTACGGAGGAACAAAAATAGAGATGTGAAAGTGTATATACACAGCGAACTGGTATGCTCACTGTTGGGTCATTACAGGGCTTCCAGACCATCACTGTTAATAATGGTAAATTCACATGGAATGTTATGGAAGCTATAATGTGATTTCACACATATTTTGGGTATTCCCTTGGATCAATAAGGAAGATCTAATAGTTAAAATAAAATAAAAATAAAAATAAAATCAACATAAAAACGGATAGTGGATGCTGGGTATGTTACTAATATGTCCCATACTAAAAGATGGCACAATTGCCTTCCTTTACTGGGTTCATCCATACAATGAAAAATGTATAATGTAAAATGTAAAATGTATGCAGTCAGTAACTACATAGTCTGTGTATTGGGGTCTTGTTGGCCTAATAGTGTACTAAAGACACCATTCACAGGTAGTTAGGCAAACAAATCTGATAGACCTTGTACTCGCGTGCTAGACTCATGTATAGATATATTCCAATTGGTGTATGTGAGATAGTGAGCGTAGGGTGAGGGAATATCTAGTACCTATATGGTCCCTGACACCCTCGCAAGACCGAAGCCATCAGACCAAATTGCAGTACATGGATTACAACACATAGATTATAGTACATGATGTAATGATACTTCTATAGTGTCTGCGTCCTACATAGGATGGTTCTATGGGATCCTTATTGTAGCCTAGATGCACAGGGTGATCGACCAAGTGCAGTGATGGAGTAATAAATTAATACTATACATTCCCATTGGAATCACATCCAAAATGGGGTGGTAACGTTATGTATGTAACCTGGAGGTTAGAAGTTATTGAGAAAGCAGTTTAAATCGAAGTCAACGTTCAGGCCATTATACTTATCACACCCCCAAAAAACAATGGAAGAAACCCTTCAAAAAGCCATTCAGGAAACCCTACAATAATGGCCGACCCAACAATGGACAACAGAATGAAAGAAACCCAAGAGAATACAGAGGACCTCCTCCTCCACCACAAGAACCATATGGAGGATACAACAGAGGACCCCCCCCTCCCCCTCCAATGTATGACTACTACGGCAATTATAATAGAGGACCTCCACCACCACAAGAACACTATGGAGGATACAATAGAACTCCCACTATGACTCACAATAGATTTGAACCCATAAGAAGCCATCAGGACCAGTACTATGAAGACCCACGTCCAAGCCAGGACCAACAATATCATACAGTACCACGGTCTTTTTTAGACAGGGAAAGGAGGGAATATTCCCCACGGAGATCCACTCAGGAACCCCATTGTTCCCCCAAAAGAAGGACACAGGAAACAACAACAAGACCAAGTCCAGAAACAAGAGAGGAAACAGAGCAGGAAAGAGACAACAAAAGAAAAAGAAAAGACGAGGAGAAAACGTGGTAAATTTAACCTCTATACAATTAACCAGTGAAGAGCTGGCTGTCCTTGATAGGGGATTAAAACATGCACCAACCAAAAACTTAAACAAATTTGACACGTACATTGGAATCCGTAAATATATCAGGAAGCTGAATATGAAAAAATACTTCCTTCACGACAAATTCTCACATCCCACACAACAAACATCCAGTAATGTATCAATACACAGTACGCTTAGGAATAATTCCACCTTCAACCCACAGGTTTCTGATAATCAGCATATAGAAGTCTTCAAAAAACTAGTTCTGGAAGACCTTGCAGGACTCAAAATCAAAAAGCAATATGACCCGATACATATGAAAAAGGGAATCAAACTTTTAACAGAAAGAAACGACATAGTTATCCGTCCTGCGGACAAAGGGGGAGCTATAGTCATCCAAACAAAGGAACAATACCTGAGAGAAATAGACCGACAACTGACAGATGAGGGTACCTATATTAAATTAGCAGGTAATCCTACCAACACCTACAAAAAGGAATTGAAATTAGTAGTAAACTTAGGAGTCAAGAAAGACATCCTAAACAAAAAAGAAGCGAAGTACCTCGTACCGGAATGCTGTAGAATTCCAATAATCTACACGGTGCCCAAAATCCATAAGTCCAAAGAGAACCCTCCTGGAAGACCCATCGTCAATGGTATCGAATCATTAACATCCAGGATGGGCCAATATATAGATTCTTTCATCCAACCAGCAGTCCAAAACACTCGAGCCTACCTAAAGGATACCAAACACATTCTCCAATTGCTAGAAACAACGATTGTACAAGAAGGATGTACTCTGCTTGCCACAGCAGATGTCACGTCCCTGTACACGATAGTAGGCCACCATGACGCTTGCCATGCCACTAAGTGGCTTTTACGCATGCATAGCAATCTGGCATGCAAGCAGCGCAAATACCTCATTAAATGCCTTGAGTTTTGCCTTAAATTTAATTATTTCTGGCATGACCAGAACTTCTTCAAACAAGCCATAGGCATTGCTATGGGCGCGAAGTTTGCCCCTAGTGTGGCAAATGCCTTTATGGCCCAATGGGAAGAAATGGCCATATATGCCCATAAGCCAGAGGAACTTATACTGTACAAAAGGTACATAGATGATGTCATCATTCTATGGAATGGCAACAAAGACAGCTTGGAGAAGTATATGTTGGGCCTTAACGACAATGGGAAAAACATCAATCTCATTTGGAAGATTGACAATAAAACAGTTGACTTCCTGGACTTGAACATCACGCTAGAAGGAAACAAAATCACTACTAAAACCTATTTTAAGGCAGTGGACACCAATAGCTATCTCTCAGTAGAAAGCTGCCACCATAAACCGTGGCTCTACAACATACCGAAAGGTCAACTGATTAGATTAAGAAGAAATTGTACCAAAGAGGAGGACTTCAAAACACAGGCCAAATTCATCGGCAAAAGGTTTGAAGAGAAAGGATACGAACCCTTTTGGATAGAAGAACAAATCCGCAAAGTTGAAACGCTCGATAGAAAACCTATGCTAGAAAATAAGAAGAAAGATAAAGGGAACCCAATGGAACTAACACCTAGTCTTATACTGGACTATAACGTCCAGCATAAAGACATAAATAAAGTCATCCAGCGACACTGGCATGTACTATTAGGAGATAAAGATCTGAAACCCATACTCCCTTCCAAACCCAGAATCATCTATAAAAGAGCTCCCACTCTAAGAGACCTATTGGTCAAATCGGTCATTGCTCCACCCCCGAAACCTATGTTCTCCTTTTTCAATGGTAAGGGGTTCTATCCCTGCAGGAACTGTTTTGCCTGTAGGCATGCCAAATTATTCCAAGGTAAAAGACTAGATTTTGTCAGCAGCAATACAGGCCAGACCCACCTAATCAATGAATTCATTGGATGTCACACTGAAGGTGTTATATACGTACTACAGTGTGATTGCAAATTGCAATATGTGGGTAGGACAAAAAGAAAGCTCAAACTGAGAATAGAAGAACACATACGGAATATATCCAATGGATACACCAAACATAGTGTGTCACGACACTTTTTAAAAGTACACAATGAAGACCCCTCTTCATTACAATTTTGGGGCATTGAAAAATTCAAACCATCTTGGAGAGGTAGCCATAAAATACGAGTCATCAGTCAGAAAGAATCACGTTGGATACATACCCTCAATACTTTGACACCAGGGGGCCTGAACGTTGACTTCGATTTAAACTGCTTTCTCAATAACTTCTAACCTCCAGGTTACATACATAACGTTACCACCCCATTTTGGATGTGATTCCAATGGGAATGTATAGTATTAATTTATTACTCCATCACTGCACTTGGTCGATCACCCTGTGCATCTAGGCTACAATAAGGATCCCATAGAACCATCCTATGTAGGATGCAGACACTATAGAAGTATCATTACATCATGTACTATAATCTATGTGTTGTAATCCATGTACTGCAATTTGGTCTGATGGCTTCGGTCTTGCGAGGGTGTCAGGGACCATATAGGTACTAGATATTCCCTCACCCTACGCTCACTATCTCACATACACCAATTGGAATATATCTATACATGAGTCTAGCACGCGAGTACAAGGTCTATCAGATTTGTTTGCCTAACTACCTGTGAATGGTGTCTTTAGTACACTATTAGGCCAACAAGACCCCAATACACAGACTATGTAGTTACTGACTGCATACATTTTACATTTTACATTATACATTTTTCATTGTATGGATGAACCCAGTAAAGGAAGGCAATTGTGCCATCTTTTAGTATGGGACATATTAGTAACATACCCAGCATCCACTATCCGTTTTATGTTGATTTTATTTTTATTTTTATTTTATTTTAACTATTAGATCTTCCTTATTGATCCAAGGGAATACCCAAAATATGTGTGAAATCACATTATAGCTTCCATAACATTCCATGTGAATTTACCATTATTAACAGTGATGGTCTGGAAGCCCTGTAATGACCCAACAGTGAGCATACCAGTTCGCTGTGTATATACACTTTCACATCTCTATTTTTGTTCCTCCGTAAATCCAAGTATGGCCCTAACATAGCCCGCATCCGTCCCATAAACGGGACTCCAAGAAAATGGCGGCCTGTTTACTTCCGGCCAGTAGTAAATATAAGCCGTGATCCGTCAACCAATGGGAATCCCCTGATGAAGTCACGAGGCACGTGACGTAACGACGTAGGGATACTGAGATCACGTGACACCCGCACAAGCCGGAGGCCAACAAACTAAGCGGTAGTGGTACTACGATCGCTCCGCTCCGTCTCCGCTTTTTTATTCTATGCTGAATTTTTATCCTATTGATTTTTGTACTCAGTCCAACCCAGTTTGGACTTTTCATTGTTCACTTTTATTGATTTTTAATAAATACCCCCTGCTCTGGCATTGATATACTTCACCATGGGAGGCAATTTTTTTCTCTCTTTTACTTCACTTCCCTATACTCCATCCATGGAGCACTGAACCTGAACCATCTGGAACAGAGGATAACAGGAAGAGGGAACTGCATTGAGAGATCGAGGCCACGAATATAGCAGGACACAGCACTATATGCCTATATATAGCCACCCTAAGGTAAGGGGACTACAACACTCCTTAAGGATTGAATAGATTCTGTACAACATCTTAAAAGAAGACTCCGATTGCAACTCACCCAGTCCACTTTTCTATCACTTCACATAGACTGTCAATTAGTGTCTCACTTGACACTTAGCACCACCTGATTGGTCAATTTAAAGGTCACATATTGACACACAGATGCACCAGGCATAAGGAACTGTTTGTTTGACCATTATACACCATGCACATTGTGGACTTGACCTTGTCAGTTTATTAGTGCCCTTTATGGTCCAATACCAGTTTACTAATATATGGTGTTTGCACATTGTATGATTTATTATCAGTTGTTAATTTTTTGGTGTTTGCACATTTTCATTTTTCTGAAGCGCTTATCACTATTTCATCTTTATATTCAAACTACTCACTGGAATCTGCTATGGCTCATCCCTTCTCATTGACGGCCCTACTACACTGTAGGTGGAAATCGATCACCATCCCACTCCAACATAACCTTTTGCTCAGGGACACAGTCATCGCCTGGAGGGAAACCAGAAAGATCCTTAAACTATCCCCTTTCATATCTAAACACCTCCCGATACAAGGAAACCCGGGTTTCACGCCGGGTATGGACCATAAGCCCTTTAGGATCTGGCAGGATAAAGGTCTTACTCGATTTGTCTCTCTGTGTGAAGTCTCAACGGGACAGCCTTTACCCTTCTCAACTGTGGCTTCAACCTTCTTGTTACCCCAATCCCATGCTTTTCACTTCTGGTAATGTATCAATTATCTGAAATCCACCTACTACGAGGCTGATAAACGATTTTCACGCAACTTCATCGACCAACTACTGCTAGAGGGCTCCTACAAAATTTTGGACATCTACAAACCTTTGATTCAGAAGACCACCCTCCCTTTGAAAGGCTCATCCGCTGCCAACTGGGGAAAAGACTTTCCGGATGATGACCTGATTGACAAAATGTTGCAGGGCCTGAACAAGGTACACCGTCTGACCCCAAACGAAATCTGGAGGGAAACCCAACTAAAAATCCTGCATCGTGCTCATATACCTTTTCTTCGTTCCTCCTCCGACCAATCGGGATCTGATTGCCCCCTGTGCCACCAACCGAAACCATCTCTGACTCACCGCTTTTGGTCGTGCTCATTTATTTCGACTTTTTGGGACCAGGTCTTGGCCTACATATTCACTATTACCCTGCTGAAATTACCCAAAGACCCTTTGCTTATTATTTTTGGCTACTGGGACCCTCTTCTGCTTCCTTGGTCGGGGAAAGCGGACTCTACCACATCTACTACCCCAAACCCCCCACCTACTCTACACAAAGACTGGCCCCTGCTCTGTCTCCTAGCTGCACGGAGAGCCATCTTGAAGTCATGGACCTCTCCATGCCCCCCCTCTGTCACCCAAATTCAACGAGAGCTCCTTCTCATCCTATTTAAAGAACGCGCCAATACCGATTTCAAGCATACGTCTTCCAGAACTCGTTTTCTTACCACCTGGGAATCCTTTATGAACTCAACTCTATCTCGGGAAGACTTGGATAACTTTGAACATTTCTCCTTCTACTACTTTAAACCCCTCCCGTCGGCAGACTCTGGTGAAGGAACCTCATTTGACACTCAACTAGTCCCTCCTAACTAACTGACTATCGTCTGGACTATGACTTTCTCCATCGTTGGCACTATTACTATTGGGGTAGCACTGTTATCGTCACTAGTGTTGAGCAGAATATGCCATATTCGATTTCGCTATATATCTCGAATATATAGTCGAATATTCGAGATATATTCGCTAAATACGAATATTCGTGATATATTTTGGAAATGAAATCATTGCGAATTTTCGCTATCGCGAATGCGAATTGCGAATTGCGAATGCGAATATTCGCGGAATGGAGCACTCTGATTGGCTCAGAATATTCGTGATATATTACAATATAAAATAATTGCGAATATTCGAGAAATGCGGAATGGAGCACTCTGATTGGCTCAGAATATCCGTGATATATTACAATACACAATAATTGCGAATATTCGGCAAATGCGGAAGGAGCACTCTGATTGGCTCAGAATATTCGTGATATATTACAATACACAATAATTGCGAATATTCGAGAAATGCGGAAGGAGCACTCTGATTGGCTCAGAATATTCGTGATATATTACAATATAAAATAATTGCGAATATTCGAGAAATGCGGAAGGAGCACTCTGATTGGCTCAGAATATTCGTGATATATTACAATATAAAATAATTGCGAAATTTCAAGAAATGCGGAATGGAGCACTCTGATTGGCTCAGAATATTCGTGATATATTACAATATAAAATAATTGCGAAATTTCGAGAAATGCGGAATGGAGCACTCTGATTGGCTCAGAATATTCGTGATATATTACAATACAAAATAATCGCGCGATATCGCTATTGCCGAATAATCGCATTGCGATTTTTCGGGAATATAAAATGAGCGCTGCAGCTACTCGGCCCAAGGTCTCTAATCATACCAGCAATGCTTTTAGACGTCGATGGGGATCTCTAGGATGTGATCTGTTCTAAAAGAAAATTGAAAAAATACGAATATTCGAAATAGCGAATATTCGCCGCGATATTCGCGTTATTCGCGAATACTCGAATATGCAATATTCGTAGCGAATATTCGCAATGCGAATATTCGTGAGCAACACTAATCGTCACTTGCCTCCCCATTATCCACCTTCCCCCTTCATGGTACCTCCCTCCACCCCCTTTTTTTTTTTTTTTTTCCCTACCCCCACCACTCCTGTTAGTCGCTCCCCTTATGCTCAGAGGTGGTGTTTACTCCCTGTTACGTTGCTTACTGTTATTAGTTGTTAGTCTCCTTTCGCTCACAGAAGCTTTGGACAGTGGCAAATTTCGAGTTCCTACCAGTCTTTCCACCATCTAGTGTAATTCATTGCCTGCACTAGTTGCTAGCAGATTCTGGAATAATCACTACCAACACAATTGCAATATGTTTATTTAGCAACTAACTCCCTCTAGACTTACTCCACCCTGTAGTGACACGAGTATGGTTTTCAAACATTTGCCCCTGTTTGCTCATATTCTGCCTTTGTACTTCTGTGTTGTGTACCGTTTGACTTTTGGTATCTCTTATATGTATCTTTGGTTTATCCTTTGTATGCCTCTTAAAAAAAAAAAAGCAATAAACACTTTTTGAAAAAAAAAAAAAATGAGTATCTTGCCAAAAATGATGTATCTGTTTCTGGCCTTACCAATAACCATCCCAGGGGCCTTTTTCCGACAAATGAATACCCTTATGATGAAATTTATCTGGTTAGGGAAGAAACCAAGAATAAAAAGAGAGTTGATGAGGATACCCAAGTGCTTTGGCGGGATGGCGGTGCCAGACATCGCCAAATACTATCAAGCAGCTCACCTGACAAGATGGATTGATTGGTGTAGACACGGGCACTATAAAAGATGGGTGGAGATAGAACGACAGATCAGTAAAATACCTTTACGGAGAGCCCCCTGGTGCTATAAAGCACTACCAAGCAGGCTGAAAAAACATCCCATAATCGTCCCAACGCTGCGAATAGCGGCTAGGGTTTGTCAAAACTCAAAATTCTCTACAGGCCAATCACCCCTGTTCCCGGTACTGGGGAACCCAGGTTTTATACCAGGAACAGAAGGAGATGTATTCAATAAATTAAAAGAAAAGGGCACGATACAGGTCTCACATTTCTTACAAACAGAAAACTGGCCATCTACTGAGGATTTAATGAGACCAGGGGGAGCCTATGAATTGAGTTTCTGGCAAGCGCTACAAGTAAATCATTGATAGAAAGGGTAGTGTAACACCAGGCCTAGTGACACATCTCAGCGCCTTAATGCAAAAATATTTCACAGTGGAATCACTTATAAACAAGTTGACAAGTGACAGAATTTTAGAGAGAAAATATGTAGTCAAAACTATAATTTCATATTGCAGAAATATATAGTAGTAAAAGATTGTAGCAGCTATTTAAAATCTAACAGTCATAAAACTGAAGATGCACAAATAAATCAGGATCACCTATAGAACAAAATAGTCCAAAATGATAAACAGCGCTCTAGCTGTTGGTTTAAATGTCCAACATCATCACAAGCATTCAAATAGTGACAGATTTTCTTGCCAGTGTAGTGAAAACAGGTAGTGGTTGATCCTACACCTCTTCCCAGGAAAGATTACACCACAAGTGGGGCACACTCCCCTTCGGGGTACTCACTCACCAGATGATTAGTAAATGGAGGCAATAAAAGGTATCTTTCCACCAGATAATCCGTCTCTATAGCTGGGACCCGTCAGGATAATGCTCCTCATAAAACACTTTTTACAGAGTAGTAGTGTTGTTCTGTACACAACGAGGAGCCTGCTGCAGTGCTGCGCCTGCCTACAGACTACAGATGCTACTTGCTAGTGGTCTGGCCTAAGAAGAAAACAGTCTACAGAACAACACTACTACTCTGTAAAAAGTGTTTTATGAGGAGCATTATCCTGACGGGTCCCAGCTATAGAGACGGATTATCTGGTGGAAAGATACCTTTTATTGCCTCCATTTACTAATCATCTGGTGAGTGAGTACCCCGAAGGGGAGTGTGCCCCACTTGTGGTGTAATCTTTCCTGGGAAGAGGTGTAGGATCAACCACTACCTGTTTTCACTACACTGGCAAGAAAATCCGTCACTATTTGAATGCGTGTGATGATGTTGGACATTTAAACCAACAGCTAGAGCGCTGTTTATCATTTTGGACTATTTTGTTCTATAGGTGATCCTGATTTACAAGTAAATCATTACCTGAGATCGTTGGGACAGCCGTTAAACTTTAGGCGACAGTTAACAAAATTTGAGACATACTGTGAGGAGGAGGAGCCAATATCGCGAGTGCTTTCTAAAATGTATAGACTGTTAATATCTCCCGAGAGTGACTACGTGATGCCAGGAATTAGCAGATGGGGAAGAGACTTGGGGAGGACCTTTTCGCTAACACAGAGTAAACATATTATACATTTGGCATTAAAGTCCTCAGTCTGTACACGAATACAGGAATCTAATTATAAACTTTTAACCCAGTGGTATTACACCCCGGTAAAGTTACATACGTTCTCTACAGGAAATTCAGAGCTCTGTTGGAGATGTGGACTGGAGCAGGGAACTATGCTGCACCTATTTTGGTCCTGTGTTAAAATAAGACAATATTGGTTAAAAGTGCAGAAAATGTGTCAAAAATTTACAGAATTCCAGGTGCCAGATGATCCGGCTTTTTTCTTGCTCCATAACTCACAGATCCCGTTGCAGACATATAAAAAATCAGTTTTGTGTCATCTGATAAACGCTGCTAGGGGTGGAGTAACACTACAGTGGAGAGATACTAGAACACCATCAATTACGAGATGGCTCAAAAGAGTGCAGGATATTGGAGCAATGGAGGACCTAGTTCTCTCGGCACGGAACAAGAGAGAACAGTACGTGGAAACTTGGGCAGGTTGGAATACATTTATGAATTCTGAAGAGGGGAAGAGACTGTGGGAGGAGGAGAGTGAGGCATCCTAAGAGGGAGAGAGAGTATAGAGAAGGAAGTAAAAAGGAAGAGTTGGAAGTTCCCCCCGTCTCCTAAGGGTTTTTGGGGGAGGGGAGGACTATAGGGGTTGTTTTTTTTTTGGGGAGGAGGAGGGGTGGGAAGGGTATATACAGGGACAAGGCTACAGAGAGGTATCTGGTGAAGGAAACTGGGTTAGGTAATTTGTAGAGTTGGGTTGGAGGCTCTGAGAGGCTCAGCTCATTAACAGTACACGAAGAGGAAGGAGGGACATAGAGAAGCTCCCTTTTGGTTGATTATTATTATATGTTTCTTTCTTCTGTTACGATATAGAATGAGATATGTTTACTGTTAATTGAACTATTGAGTTAAATGTTTAATCTCTGTAACCTTGAATAAAATAAAAAAATAATTAAATAAAAAATAAATGTGTACCATGCATAGTGTTCTAACTGTGGGGGGAGGGGGTGACTGGGGGAGGTGACCGATCTGTGTCCCTATGTACAAGGGACACAGATCGGTCTCCTCTCTCCCTGACAGGACGTGGATCTGTGTGTTTACACACACAGATCCACGTCCTTGTCTCTGTAACCACCGATCGTGGATCTCAGTGATGCGGCGGGTGCTCGCGCGCCCCCCAGTGGCCTGGAGGAACAGAGGCCGTAAAAAGACGGCGACCCAGAGATTTAGAACCACCCTGCGGCCGTATATTGTTGTATGGCCGTCGGGAAGTGGTTAAGTTGTTTGTCTCTGCCCTCTAACTTAGTGTTTTTACATTCTTTTTTCAGTCAAGACACCATTAAAAATTCTGTCAAATCTTGAGGCACCCTATTCTAAAATGTAACAAACTAAACTAATAATTCTACATAACGCAGCAACTTCCACTTACATGTAGAACATCTAGCATTATAGGTGATTTATTTTAACAATGCACCTTTGCACACTGGTACTGATTATTATTCCAATGTTTCTCTTCTCTCTCAATTTCTCTCCCGCACTCAGCTAATGTGACCCCAGTGCTGATGGAGAGGGTGCAGAGGAGTAAAAAAAAGGATGCTGTGCAGGCATAGGTGTCCGCTGAATATTTTTTAGGGGGGGCGCTTCGGCAGCGATGATACACAGTCGCATTTAACACTTTCTTTAAACTCTAGCGATGGTCCCCCCTTCAGCACAGACTCTCCCATTCAGTACAGGTGGACCCCCTCCTTCAGCACAGACCCCCCATTCTGCACAGACCTCTCCATTCAGCACAGATGGATCCCCCTTCAGCACAGACCCCTCCATTCCGCACAGACCCCCCTTCAGAACAGATGGACCCCCTTAAAGCACAGACCCCCCTTCAGCACAGATGGACCCCCCTTCAGCACATACCCCCTTCAGTACAGACCCCCCCTTTAGCACAGATAGACCCCCCATTCAGCACAAACCCCCCTTCAGCACAGATGGACCCCCTCCCCCATACCATTCAGTACCTCAGATCAGCCATTAGCACAGCACCGGCAGAGCAGGTTCCCTCCCCGCCTACACATAAATACTGGAGGGGGAGGCGGCTTCACTCTGCTCGCTGTGCCTGTGTGACATCCAGCCCGGGACCGCTGAGACAGCCTGCGCCCATGAGAGAATGGGATGGTTGGTCAGGTGTAGTGGTGTCACCTAACACCAAACCACCTGCCGCCGCCCCTTGCAATACGGCGACCAGCAGCTTGCCTATCTCTTCCTATTCTAACCTTCCAGTCAACGCAGCGCTGTCACTGCTACAGTCGCGGCGGGTGTCTTCACTTTTCAACTTCTTCTCAATTTTCCAGGGGGGGGTCAATTCCCCCCCCCCCTGCCCTATGGAGCGGACGCCTATGTGTGCAGGCACTGAATGTCCTCCATATTAACTGGTGATGTCATTGGTTGTTAGGGGGTGGTTAGAAAGTTGTAATGGTGCATAATGGAAACCTGTCGATTTGCATAACTAAAAGGCAGGCTTGATTTACCCACTAGATTGTATAAACATTTTGGCCAATTGTTAGCCATTTTGCCAAGGCACCCCTGAGGAACCTGAGGCACCCTGGTTGTAAAATGTTGCTCTAACTGCTACTTTCGTTTTTTCATACTTACTGACTGGATCATCAGTTGAAAATAAAGGAAAGTTTCTAAAAATCCAAGAATTGGTGAACTTGCAATTTAATATGTTTTTGAGTTTAGAACTGCTTTAAGCCATGTTCTTGCACTCACAATTATATTATCAATTCAGCTGATCTTTCTTCAAAATAAAACTCAATGCTGTTCAAAGTATCTGAACTCAGTCAAATAATTGTGTACTAACCAAGTAATCATACTGTGCGTACCCATTATCTATTTGATGCTTCCTTTTGGCAAAAACTATTTTGAATCATACTGATCTCAGGATTTGTTGATCTTTGATTTTTGTGGCGTACTTTTTCTTTTCCTGTACAATGTCATTATACTATGTCAAGGTTAGTTGAGTTTTTATAATCATAAAATAGTTTGATTAATTGCAGTAGTAGACAAATACGAAGGGCGTCTTTACTTGTGAACATTAGATGACCATTGGCCAGTTTTAGCCAGATTGAATTTCACCCTGTATTATTGGGTGTGGCAATACTAATATACTTTAAAAAAAATTTATGTAACTTGTCATGAGAAAATCACAGAGGCTGCCATTGATGACCTTTTTTGTAGCTATGCTTGTATTCTCACTTTAATTATTTCCCTCCAACCTTAATACTCATATTTATTGACCTGAAATAATTACACAAATAAGGACTTCTGTTCTTTTTTCTCCAATTCTGATCTTCATATTTGTTTCAGTTCAGTGCCTCAGAACAGGGGTGGGCTGTAGTTGCACAAGAGCCCTGTGGGAGTTAGGGGTCCATTCATACTATATATATGAGCCAGGCAGGCTCTGAGATCTCGGTGGTGTTAACTGTCTAACCCATGTTGCATAATAATATATGTAGCACCCCTCTGACCCCTGGAGACATAGGGTGTTACCTGCCCCCAGAAACAGGGTGGGCTGACATTTCACTGCAGGGTGTTCATCTCTTAGGCAATAGTAAGAAATGTGGACAGATAGACGCAAGTCACTGTAAGATGTAAACAAAAAGGAGTTTATTGCTCACACTCAAAACTCCAGGGAGAGATGGGTAAGGAATCCAGAACAAATCCAGAGCAAACTCAATGGCACACCAGTAGAATCCAATACAGAAAAGGGGACTTTAAGCTGAATCCAACAATATGTACCTTTTTAGTAGCAGTTGTCTCCATTAGCAACCAGATCCTTCCCAGTAGTAACCGCTATGATCCCGTCTTGATGCTTTCCCAGCCTCTCCATGAGTTCCCTCCTCCGTAGGACCTTAAGCGGTAGAATCATCTCTGGCACTTCATCTCTCCTGTCCTCTGCAAAGCTCTCAGAGTCTAGGGCCTTAAAGCGGAGCTCCACCCTAAAGTGAAGTTCCGCTGATCGGAACCCTCCGGTGTCACATTTGACACCTTTCAGGGGGGAGGGGGTGCAAATACCTGTCTAAAGACAGGTATCTGCACCCACTTCTGGCCACACGTCTCGGGCAAAAGACAGGTTTTTTCTAACATCCCGTCGCCCGCCCCCCCCCCGTTGTGTGCTGGGAACACCCGGCTCCCAGCACACAGCGGGAGCCAATCGGCGGGCGCAGCGCGACTCGCGCATGTGCCGTAGGGAAC
Source organism: Rana kukunoris (assembly GCA_029574335.1). Classification (NCBI taxonomy): domain Eukaryota; kingdom Metazoa; phylum Chordata; class Amphibia; order Anura; family Ranidae; genus Rana; species Rana kukunoris. The sequence continues at coordinate 536,574,825 of CM056050.1, read as the reverse complement.
CGGGCAGTGAAGCTGGAGCGCTTCACTTCCTGGTTCCCTCACCGTGGATGGAGGGGGGAGCAGCAGGGTGACGAGCGATCACTCGTCCTCTGCTGCGGACGCCGCTGGACTCCAGGACAGGTAAGTGTCCTAATATTAAAAGTCAGCAGCTGCAGTATTTGTAGCTGCTGGCTTTTAATATTTTTTTTTGAGCGGACATCCGCTTTAAGCAACTGGACAGGCAGTCTCCTTCTGCGCTAAGCAAATGTACAGGACTCTAAGGCCGCGTACACACAATCAAATCTATCTGCTGGAAACGGTCGGCCTGACTGTCCCAGCAGACAGATTCAATCGTGTGTACGGGCGAGCCAACGGATTTGGCCAGCCGACAGATTTGAAAGCATGCTTTCAAATCTGTCGGCTGGGAACCTGTCCGCCCGACATGTCTGCTGGTTAGTACGAGGCGTCAACGTCACCCAGTGGCGGCTGGTGCTCCATTTTTTTGGGGGGGCGCAAACAAAACCCCAGCCAACCCCCCCCCCCCCCACCTCCGGCAACGTCACTCGCAGACAATGGGACCTGCAGACAGACAGATAGATAGATAATTGGATAGATAGATAGATAGATAGATAGATAGATAGATAGATAGATAGATAGATAGATAGATAGACAGACAGATACAGAGATAGATATATACAGAGATAGATAGATACAGAGATATATATATACAGAGATAGATAGATATATACAGAGATAGATATATACAGAGATACAGAGATAGATATATATATACAGAGATAGATGAGATAGATAAATACAGAGATAGATATATACAGAGATAGATATATACAAAGATAGATATATACAGAGATAGATATATACAGAGATAGATAGATACAGAGATAGATAGATACAGAGATAGATAGATACAGAGATAGATAGATAGATACAGAGATAGATAGATAGATAGATACAGAGATAGATAGATATATACAGAGATAAGATATATACAGAGATAGATATATACAGAGATAGATATATACAGAGATAGATAGATACAGAGATATATATATACAGAGATAGATAGATATATACAGAGATAGATATATACAGAGATACAGAGATAGATATATATATATACAGAGATAGATGAGATAGATAAATACAGAGATAGATATATACAGAGATACAGAGATAGATATATATATATACAGAGATAGATGAGATAGATAAATACAGAGATAGATATATACAGAGATAGATATATACAAAGATAGATATATACAGAGATAGATATATACAGAGATAGATAGATACAGAGATAGATAGATACAGAGATAGATATATACAGAGATAGATAGATATATACAGAGATAGATAGATATATACAGAGATAGATAGATATATACAGAGATAGATAGATATATACAGAGATAGATATATACAGAGATACAGAGATAGATATATACAGAGATAGATAGATATATACAGAGATAGATAGATATATACAGAGATAGATATATACAGAGATACAGAGATAGATATATACAGAGATAGATAGATATATACAGAGATAGATATATACAGAGATAGATATATACAGAGATACAGAGATAGATATATACAGAGATAGATAGATAGATAGATACAGAGATAGATAGATAGATAGATAGATACAGAGATAGATAGATAGATACAGAGATAGATAGATAGATAGATAGATAGATAGATAGATAGATAGATAGATAGATAGATAGATAGATAGATAGATAGATAGATAGATAGATAGATAGATAGATAGACAGACAGATACAGAGATAGATATATACAGAGATAGATAGATACAGAGATATATATATACAGAGATAGATAGATATATACAGAGATAGATATATACAGAGATACAGAGATAGATATATATATACAGAGATAGATGAGATAGATAAATACAGAGATAGATATATACAGAGATAGATATATACAAAGATAGATATATACAGAGATAGATATATACAGAGATAGATAGATACAGAGATAGATAGATACAGAGATAGATATATACAGAGATAGATAGATATATACAGAGATAGATAGATATATACAGAGATAGATAGATATATACAGAGATAGATAGATATATACAGAGATAGATATATACAGAGATACAGAGATAGATATATACAGAGATAGATAGATATATACAGAGATAGATAGATATATACAGAGATAGATATATACAGAGATACAGAGATAGATATATACAGAGATAGATAGATATATACAGAGATAGATATATACAGAGATAGATATATACAGAGATACAGAGATAGATATATACAGAGATAGATATATACAGAGATACAGAGATAGATATATACAGAGATAGATATATACAGAGATAGATATATACAGAGATATATATATACAGAGATAGATAGATAGATACAGAGATAGATATATACAGAGATAGATATATACAGAGATAGATATATACAGAGATAGATAGATACAGAGATAGATAGATAGATAGATACAGAGATAGATAGATAGATAGATACAGAGATAGATAGATATATACAGAGATAAGATATATACAGAGATAGATATATACAGAGATAGATATATACAGAGATAGATAGATACAGAGATAGATATATACAGAGATAGATATATACAGAGATAGATATATACAGAGATAGATATATACAGAGATACAGAGATAGATATATACAGAGATACAGAGATAGATATATACAGAGATAGATATATACAGAGATACAGAGATAGATATATACAGAGATAGATATATACAGAGATACAGAGATAGATATATACAGAGATACAGAGATAGATATATACAGAGATAGATATATACAGAGATAGATATATACAGGGATACAGAGATAGATATATACAGAGATAGATATATACAGAGATAGATATATACAGAGATAGATAGATATATACAGAGATAGATAGATACAGAGATACAGAGATAGATATATACAGAGATAGATATATACAGAGATAGATATATACAGAGATAGATATATACAGAGATAGATATATACAGAGATAGATATATACAGAGATAGATATATACAGAGATACAGAGATAGATATATACAGAGATAGATATATACAGAGATAGATATATACAGAGATACAGAGATAGATATATACAGAGATACAGAGATAGATATATACAGAGATAGATATATACAGAGATACAGAGATAGATATATACAGAGATAGATATATACAGAGATACAGAGATAGATATATACAGAGATACAGAGATAGATATATACAGAGATAGATATATACAGAGATAGATATATACAGGGATACAGAGATAGATATATACAGAGATAGATATATACAGAGATAGATATATACAGAGATAGATAGATATATACAGAGATAGATAGATACAGAGATACAGAGATAGATATATACAGAGATAGATATATACAGAGATAGATATATACAGAGATAGATATATACAGAGATAGATATATACAGAGATATATATATATACAGAGATACAGAGATAGATATATACAGAGATAGATATATACAGAGATAGATATATACAGAGATAGATATATACAGAGATAGATAGATACAGAGATACAGAGATAGATAGATAGATAGATAGATAGATAGATAGATAGATAGATAGATAGATAGATAGATAGATAGATAGATAGATAGATAGATAGGTAGATAGATAGAGATAGAGAGAGATACACAGACAGAGAGAGAGAGGGAGAGAGAGAGAGAGAGGGGGGGGGCAGATAGAGACAGACAGAGATAAGAGATCTGTGAAGCACAGCTGCAGCAGGACGCAGTACTCTAAGCCCTCACACACATACAGGAGATGTGAAGCACGGCTCTCTGTCCCCCTTCCTCCAGCCCGATCACAGTACAGGCTGAGCATACAGCACAAGGTACTGCTGGACATGGATGGGGTGGACAGTGACACTGGACAGGACAGACAATGAGACTCAGACAAATAAAGTGTTTTAAATAAGTTACTTACCTTAGATTCCTTTTGGAGCCAAAAACGAAAGTAACACGGCCCTGGGGAAAGCACCGCCCATTTCCTTCTGCAGAGAGGAAGCAGCAAGACCCAATTGGAGTGGAGAGAATGGAGACACTGGATTGTGATTGGCTCGTGGCGCAAAGCACATAGCCACAGAGCTTAAAAAAAAACCTGCAAATGAAGCGTCTTGCCTGCTTGCATTGGCATGACGCTTCAATGACTCTATAGCAGTGAACTGTGACCTGCGCCCACCCTGCACATAGTAGTGCTGTTAAAGGACCTTTTTTTTTTCTTAAAGGGACAAAATAAAAATAAAAAATTATTATTATTTTTTTAATGGCTTTGGGGGAGGGGGGGCGGCGCCCCTGCGCCCCCTATGGACGGGCCGCCACTGACGTCACCGCCATGTCACCGACACGTCAGCGCGCTGTCTGCTGGCGGGGATTTTGGTTTGATCGTGTGTACACGCGATCAAACCAAAACAGCAGCAGACAGATTTGTTCAAACCGTCCCAGCAGACAGATTCGATTGTGTGTACGGGCGAGCAGACGGATTTGGCCAGCCGACAGATTTGAAAGCATGCTTTCAAATCTGTCGGCTGGGAACCCGTCCGCCCGACATGTCTGCTGGTTAGTACGCTAACCAGCAGACATGTCTTCTCGCATGCGCATCGAATGGATTCGACGCATGCGCGGAAGTGATTTACTTCCTGGTGCGGTGACGTGGCGGCGTCAACGTCACCGCCATGTCATCGGGCCGTCTGCGGCGGGGATTTTGGTTTGATCGTGTGAACACGATCAAACCAATACGTCCCCAGCAGACAGATTTGTTCAAATCGGTATGCCCGACCGATTTGAACAAATCTGTATGCTCGTGTGTATGGGGCCTAAGGCTCAGGCCTAATCACTCAGCTGTTCCTCGCACACCCTCCCCAGGCCACAGTCCAGGGGAAGAGAAGTCACTTGGCCCTCCCCAAATATTAATTTTGCAGTGGAATCACATACTATTGACAGAGAAACCAGTGACATCAACTAGCAGCATAGATGGACCACAGCTCCACTGAAATTGGGGGGGGGGGACAAATGGGCAAATAGACTATAATCAGTGAGGTTGTCTACCACCAAACAGAACTAAATTTAGATCACTTAATGCTAGCCCCTTCTTCAGCTATAGCTATGTAGAACATTAAAAATAAGTGCCTATACCAGGGGTCTCAAACTGGTATAAGTCCCATTGTGCCTCTGCCTGTGGGAGTCATGCTTGTATCTATCAGCCTTGCAATGCCTCATAGGACTTGTAGTTTTTCAACTGGACCCGCCAGTTTGAGACCCCTGGCCTATACTGTTTAAAATCCAGTAATTCACTGTCTCACCCTGCTCTACACATGCTTGGTTCTTCTCTATTTTTAGGCACTGCTGAATTGCAAGGCTGACCTGCTGACAGCCCTAAAGTGGAATTAAACCCTCCTATCCTTTACACCAGGGGTCTCAAACTGGCGGGCCTCCAGCTGTTTCGAAACTACAAATCCCATTATGCCTCTGTCTGTGGGAGTCCTGCTTGTAACTGTCAGCCTTGCAATGTCTCATGGGACTTGTAGTTTTGCAACAGCTGGAGGGCCACCGGTTAAGACCCCTGTTTTACACCCAAGGAAGCTGCTTATGTTTGATCTGCAACTGCTATGTTGCTGCACATGTGATCAGCTTTGACACCAGTCATTTGATGGTTTGACAGTTTGGTTGAGGACACAAGCAATTGTGACAGTTAGCAATCCTGGCATTCCAGGAATGTAATGTTTTTTTTTTAAACCATAAAATCAATGGGTTTAGTTCTGCTTAATGATTTACTGCTGTTCAGGGGCTTGGGGCTTCAGCAAAATGACAGCCTCCAGCAAAAAGAAACAGGAGCAATGCTGGAGGCAATTTACAGCACACACTCATTTTGATAGTATAATTATTAATGTGGAATGTATGTTCCTTGCTAAATAACATTATTTTTTTATCAAGTTGTTATGGGAAAAGTTCTGCTTTTATATATCTAGAAAGAACGAGTAAGTGACTGCGCTTTAGCAGTAGTTGCATTAGGGACCCATAAAGTCTTCTTGCACAGGGGCACTTTGACAACGTCTGCCACTGACACTTAAAGTATTGATGTCACTGGGATATTTATATATCTATACACACACACCCACACACATTTTCCCTCAGCAAATTATCTGCTCTCTTGTATTACAGTCTTCAGAGTGCCCACACAGTTCTTTTGGTATGAATATCCTTGTTCTGTTTCCATGGAAAGAAGGAACATTTTTATCATTAAAAAAATAAAAGTTGATTTTTAGACATTATACTGTCTGAGCCTAACTGCTTCAAATTTGCTTTCTGTCTGCAAGTACACATAAATATGTATTAAACATATTCCTGCCAGAACTGAAATGGAAGTCTGCTGGGTTTGAGCACAAAATACTACTATTTACAGACCCAGAATATATTTATTTGCTACTTTCTTGAGGCCCATACAAGCAATCTGACTTTTTGACAACAAATGTCCGACGAACCTGTTTTAGCAGACAATCCTACAGTGTATACGCTCCATCGGACAAACTTTTTCGTTTTTTCATCCATACATTAAAAGTTTGCTGTGAGAACAGACAAACTTTCCGGCAACAAATGTCCTATGTCGGCTAATCCTATCGTGTGTATACAAGTCCATCGGACTAAAGTCCAAAGTACAAACCCGCATACTCAGAACCAATGCTAAAGATCAGACAACAATAGCAGAAGTTGCCCACAGGGTGGCGGTAAAGAGCTGAAAAAAACACGTGATTTGGTAAAAGTGGGCTGAAAAAGTCCTGCAGTGTGTATGCATACCAAGGTCACAGCCAACGCCCTTCAGACAAAAATCCACAGAAAGTCAGATGGAAGTCCGAACGTATGTATGAGGCTATAGTTTAATTTTTGTTACTTGATAGAGACCAGATTCATCCAAGTGCTTGGCAATTTCCCATTGCCTTATGCCTCGTACACATGGCCAGATTTTCAGAGAAAAAAGTCAGACAGGCTTTTTTTCTAGGAAAGTCCGGCCGTGTGTAGCCTCCATCGGACTTCGGACTTCCGACGGACTCACGGCAGACTTTTGCACGGTCAAATGTCCAACCGTGTGTACAAGGCATTAGGGTCTATTTCCTATTGACTTTAAGAACATCTAAATCAGTGGTTCTCAACGACCCCTTGATAAAATTTCCCAAGTTGCGGGGACCCCAAACAGTAACATTTTTATAGCATGGGTTGTTGGCACCCAATGCAAGACAAGTAATTTGCGCCCCTAACCCACGAACATTTGCACTCGTACAATATTAAAACCCCTTATGGTACATTTGTACCACTGTTCTCCTTACTTTCCCTTTTATCTCTCTCTATCCTAATTTCTTTTTTTCTCCCATCCCTCTCTCTAGCCCTTTTTCTTGTTCTCTTATTCTTTCTTTCCCTTTTTCTTTGTTCCTCCTCCTCTTTTCCTCTCCCTTCCATGCATTTTCTTTTGTTATTCCTTCTCTTACTTCTTGAGTGAGCGAGTGAGAAACTTATATAGCGCAGCACATGCAAACTGAATCGCCTCTGGGCGCTGTATCACTTTCCATGGGTAAAAACCGTTTGGCCTTAGACGAGATGGATTTTGATCTTTCTCCTGGAGGCCAAGTGGTCCAATTCCAATCGGATGGTGGTTGGCAGAGCGTTCCTCCATGGTCAAGGTCCCTGGACTGCAAATCTTCGATCTCCTTTGGACTTGTATCTGGCTTTGGGAATCTGGAATAGATTTTGCTTGGTGGATCGCAGAACGCAATTGGGGTTGTGAGCTTTTATTTTTTTGCATAGATATTGGGGGGCGTTTCCTTGAATACACTTATGCATTAGGCAGAGTGCTTTGAAAGTGATTCTGTCTTTTACTGGCAACCAATGAAGGGATCGCAGTGAAGGTGAGATTGATTCCCATGTTTTTTTGCCGGTCACTAATCGAGCGGCCGTGTTTTGAAAGACTTGCAGACGAGTGATTTTGTATTTGGGGAGTCTGGGATAGAGGGCATTTGCATAGTCAAGTCTGGAATTGATAATTGTTCCCACCACGACTGCAATGTCTTCTTTTGGGATAAAGGGGGTGAGTCTGCTTAGTAGGCACAGCAGATGGTGCGATCCGCTGACTACTGACCCTATTTGTGCGTCCATTGTCATGTTGGTGTCAAAAATGACTCAGAGACTTTTGACTTTGGTGCTAGGGGCGATAGTTTTACACAGAATGGGCGGGATGATTTTATCGGTTGGCGTGAAACAGGAGAAGTTCTGTTTTTGAACCGTTGAGTTTAAGATAACTCTTTGTCATCCAGTTGTCTATCAACGTAAGGCATTTCTCGAGTCCGGGATAATGATCCTTTTTGTTGCAAATGCGAAAATACAGTTGTGTGTCATCTGCATAAAAGTGGTAAAGTAACTTCTGGTTACTGATGATTTCAAAAAGAGGGCGGAGATAGATATTAAACAGAACAGGCGACAAAGGGGATCCCTGAGGGACTCCGCATGACACCATGCGTTTTTCAGAAGTGAAAGGCCCCAGTTTCACTATTTGTGATCGGTTTTCCAGGAAGGAGGAGAACCAAGATAAATCACCTTCTGCGACTCTGGCTACTTCAGCAGTAATACATGATCTACAGTGTCAAAAGCAGCGCTAAGGTCCAACAGTACCAGAAGACAAGATTCTCCTTTGTCTGCAGCCTCTAGAGCATCATCCCATATTTTGAGCAGCGCTGTTTCTGTTCCGTGACCAGGACGGAAACCCGATTGAAACGGATCGAGTAGTTTATGGGTGTCTAGATGATGTTGTAGCTGTTGTACAACTTCTTTCTCCATTACCTTGGTTGTTTGGATCTTTGGGGTCGAGGGTGTTTTTTTTTAGAGTTGATTGATTGGTTTATGAGCTGTGTGATAGCAGGTGCCAGTATATCGGCACATTCTTTCAGCAGTTTAGTGGGAATGATAGCATTGGGCGCTGTGCTGTTTTGCAGTACAGATGATATTTTTAGTGGCATCGATGGAGATGGGTTTTAGAGTGAAGTTAGATGATTGCAGAGGTTTTATGTGGGTATTAGGTTTGCGATTTGGGGAGGGGTTGATGACGGTTTTAATTTGCTGAATACTTTCACAGATTTTTTCAATTTTATTAATGAAATAATCCGATAATCTGTTGCAAAATTCTTGCGAATCAGAATTGGGGGCCTCTAAACAAGCTGGCGGGGGAAATGAGATGAGTGGCATGGAGAAGGGATGAGTGGCAATGCTGGGGGGTGGGATCAGTGGGATCATGTAGGTTAAGAGCTATCCACGGTACCTACAGGTAAGTCTTTTTATAGGTTTACCTGTAGTCAAAAGTGGTCTGTAAGGGTTTACAACCACTTTAACCACTTGGTGACTAGCCACCGACATTATACTGTGGCAGGCCGGCACGATCCCGCGAACCCTCGTAGCTGTAAAGTCGGCTCTTTAAATGCCTATGGCAGGCGTGTGCGCTGCACTGCAGGGAAAACGATGCATGTGGCTGGCGATCGCGATAACTGCATGCACAATTGCGGGCACGAGAACCAGTACAGGGACGTGTGTGTAAACACACAAATCCCTGTTCTGTGAGGAGAGGAGAGACAGATTGTCTGTTCCTATTAGCTAAGAACAACGATATGTGATGTGTGTTGGTGGTGGTGGCGCTGTCCGAAGGATTCCTAAATAAACTGTGTAGGAAACCACTAAACATGTGATCTAATTATCTGCTCAGGTGAGACATAAAAAATAAATAAAATTAAAAATTTAAAATGAATAAATAGATCGCCACTAGGAGCACTAGAGAGCCCCTTGGTGGGTGAAGTCCATCAGCCTAGGGAAATATTGTATAACAATCAAAAATGTGTTATAACCAGTGCAATAGCTAAGAGTGCCTGCACACGTAAATAAATATTACAATGTATACATATAGAATGTAAAGTTAATCAACTGCCACTTGGCAGAAATAAATCAAACTTAAATGTGAAAATCACATAAACGTGACTAGTGAAACAGGTGCAAAAGTCCACAAAAGTTCATATCAATGGGTATTCTTGTAAGGTGCAACAGTCCTTAGTATCAAGATCATCAACAAATTACAGGGTGTCTCTGCTGTGATCCGGTGCTCCCCCACCAGGTCCCCACTCACCAGATCCACTAACCCCTACAGGGGTAAGGTGCATGTAGTAATCACTGGGGTGCTGGATCTTCCTCCAGTTACTGTGCGCCTTGAGTGTGGATCCAAGAGGTAGGGTGTGGTAGTTTACAGATCCTGATTCATCCGGGGGGGGGAAAGGACAAGCTCCCATAGTGTGGTAAATAAAACACTTGTTTTATTTGCACTATCCACCCGGTCCCGGGGGGTGCAATAAAAATATGAATTAAAAGGCGTGTGGAACTTACCTGATCCATGCTGAGGGAGATGTCATCTTGCCTCGGCGTGTCGTCCGGGTATAGCCGATTCAGCGATGTGATTGGCTGGAGCGGCGATGTCGTCACTCCCACACATGCGCGCGGAAGACTTTTTCCGGCAAGGACCGGCGGCTGCCGGGCCTTTAGCCCAGGATCCCCGCAGCGCACGCGCCGCTGCAGTCAGCGGCACATTGCGAGGGGAATATCTACTAAACCTGTACGGTTATTTTTACCTACAGGTAAGCCTTATCATAGGCTTACCTGTAGGTAAAAGTGGTAGTACAGAGGTTACTACCACTTTAATGGCGCAAAAAATAGAAATTGCAGAGGTGACCAAATTGTGGGGAACAAAATTACATCAATTTTGTTTGGGTACCATGTTGCAGGATTGCACAATTGTTAGTCAAAGCGACGCAGTGCCGTATTGCAAAAAATGGTCATTAAGCAAGCAAATCTTCCGTACTGTAAGGCAGCGTACACACGATCAGTCCATCCGATGAGAACGGTCATTTTCCTTGCCGGAAAAAAAGTCTTGATTCTGAGGATGCGCTGCCTTTTAAGCAATGCTTTTGCATACTAACGATCGGTTTTGACCCATCGGTCAGGCGTCAATCGGTCAAATTTTATAGCAAGTTCTCTTTTTTTTGACCGAAGGATAACTGACCGATGGGGCCCACGCATGATCGGTTTGGACCGATGAAATGGTCCTTCAGTCCGTTTTCATCGGTTTTGAACGATCGTGTGTACGCGGCCTAAGTTGTTAAGCAAACTCAGTGACAATAAGTCATCTCACTGCCCCCAGCCTGTAACTGCACAGTGAAGGAGCAGCAACTGGCTGATAAGTTCAATTCTTTGCTCTCTTCTCCTGTCAGCATGTGCCGTTCCAGTACATGTGCATGAAAGACACCAGGTTGGCTCCTGGTGCTTCCTTTCCCTCTCTCAATCTTAGTGCTTTTGAATAAAGAGGACATTAGAAGACAAAATGTGTATTGTTTTTAGTGTTTTGTTTCTATATATACAGTGCCTTGCGAAAGTATTCGGCCCCCTTGAACTTTGCGACCTTTTGCCACATTTCAGGCTTCAAACATAAAGATATAAAACTGTTATTTTTTGTGAAGAATCAACAGCAAGTGGGACACAATCATGAAGTGGAACGAAATGTATTGGATATTTCAAACTTTTTTTAACAAATAAAAAACTGAAAAATTGGGCGTGCAAAAGTATTCAGCCCCTTTAATGTGCAGCAAACTCTCTCCAGAGGTTCAGTGAGGATCTCTGAATGATCCAATGTTGACCTAAATGACTAATGATGATAAATAGAATCCACCTGTGTGTAATTAAGTTTCCGTATAAATGCACCTGCACTGTGATAGTCTCAGAGGTCCGTTTAAAGCGCAGAGAGCATCATGAAGAACAAGGAACACACCAGGCAGGTCCGAGATACAGTTGTGGAGAAGTTTAAAGCCGGATTTGGATACAAAAAGATTTCCCAAGCTTTAAACATCCCAAGGAGAACTGTGCAAACGATAATATTGAAATGGAAGGAGTATCAGACCACTGCAAATCTACGAAGACGTGGCCGTCCCTCTAAACTTTCAGCTCATACAAGGAGAAGACTGATCAGAGATGCAGCCAAGAGGCCCATGATCACTCTGGATAAACTGCAGAGATCTACAGCTGAGGTGGGAGACTCTGTCCATAGGACAGCAATCAGTCGTACACTGCACATATCTGGCCTTTATGGAAAAGTGGCAAGAAGAAAGCCATTTCTTAAAGATATCCATAAAAAGTGTCATTTAAAGTTTGCCACAAGCCACCTGGGAGACACACCAAACATGTGGAAGAAGGTGCTCTAGTCAGATGAAACCAAAATCGAACTTTGGCAAAATTGGCAACAATGCAAAACGTTATGTTTGGCGTAAAAGCAACACAGCTCATCACCCTGAACACACCATCCCCACTGTCAAACATGGTGGTGGTAGCATCATGGTTTGGGCCTGCTTTTCTTCAGCAGGGACAGGGAAGATGGTTAAAATTGATGGGAAGATGGATGGAGCCAAATACAGGACCATTCTGGAAGAAAACCTGATGGAGTCTGCAAAAGACCTGAGACTGGGACGGAGATTTGTCTTCCAACAAGACAATGATCCAAAACATAAAGCAAAATCTACAATGAAATGGTTCACAAATAAACATATCCAGGTGTTAGAATGGCCAAGTCAAAGTCCAGACCTGAATCCAATAGAGAATCTGTGGAAAGAACTGAAAACTGCTGTTCACAAACGCTCTCCATCCAACCTCACTGAGCTCGAGCTATTTTGCAAGGAGGAATGGGCAAAAATGTCAGTCTCTCGATGTGCAAAACTGATAGAGACATACCCCAAGCCACTTACAGCTGTAATCGCAGCAAAAGGTGGCGCTACAAAGTATTAACTTAAGGGGGCTGAATAATTTTGCACGCCCAATTTTTCAGTTTTTTATTTGTTAAAAAAGTTGAAATATCCAATAAATTTCGTTCCACTTCATGATTGTGTCCCACTTGTTGTTGATTCTTCACAAAAAAATTACAGTTTTATATCTTTATGTTTGAAGCTTGAAATGTTGCAAAAGGTCGCAAAGTTCAAGGGGGCCGAATACTTTTGCAAGGCACTATATTCCTGCAATTCAGCTGTATGTATACAAAATGGTCATCCGTTTATCAATTAATTTAAATTAAAAAAAATATATTGATTATATAAAGAGCCACACTTTTTAAGTTCCTATAAAATATGTAACACACATTCTGAATGCAGCGATATGTGTTTTGCAAAACAACTAAAGAGAAGAACAGTAAAATCTATAGAAGTCATTATACAGAGCAGGTTAAGGTTAAATCAATTCTCTAAGAAGGAAGTTAATGAAAATGTTAGTAGAGGTCATGCCTCCATGCCACTGGTCATGATTGTCATTCCTTTGTCAGAATTTTTTAAATACGATTGCAAATTCAACATCACCAAGGTTCCTGTTTGTCCTTTTATATGCAATTATTCTCCATTTATCCACACCGGCCTACAACCAAGTTTTCTAATTAATTTCTACTATTTTTTGAAAATCAATGCTTCAATACTCTGTTGTAATCATTTTAGTTAATAACAGTTGTGTAATTCGTTGTTTTATAGGGTATTTATAATAAAATATGTAAAGTGATTTTAGCTTAATCCTAAAATTGATTTATTTGGAATAATAAAATTAATTAAAATAACTTTGACATATTTTTTTTTTTAGATAATGATCTTTTTATTCATTGCGCTAAATATAGTCTCATATAAAGGTGACACATCCTAAATTCTTTAAAAAAATCTTTCCTAGGAGTTTGCAGAGATTGCAGTTGAATTGATATTAATGCTCTTTTCTTACACGTTACTCTCCCAAGATGAAAGGTGCAAAGAGTAACACATAAATAAAGGGTCTACTACAAATATTCTTCTTTATTACTGGGAACAGAAAAGCCATCAGCGTCTAGTTTTCACCAGGGGCCTCATTATATTCTAATAATAAAAGAAAATCAATACAAGACATTACTAAGAATTAGTCAGCTTATGCTAACCACTTCCAAGTTTCCCATGACCACTAGGGACCTCCTTCTGTATTGCACATACTTAATCTGTAAAGATAGGCATGATCATTGTGTATTTCACCTGTATTATTATTTAAAATGCATCTCCATCCAAAACGTTTTATAGGACTAGATAGAGTGAGGAAGGGTTGGAACCTCTGCCAGCTTTTCATTGCTTTTCAGGGTTCCATTCAGGAGATTTTACCCAATTGCTGCTCCTATGACAACATTATTAGTTGTGAGTGACCTTAGTTGCTTTACTTGGCCCATACATGTGTGAAGTTAATAGTTGGTGGTCACTGTGACACATTAGTTAAAAGGTGGCATTATAGAAATATGCCAGCTGTATTGTTTGTCTTCTGGGCAATATTCCAAGCCTGTACTTTAGTGGACTTTAGTGGAGCTCCACCCTTGTATTGTAGCAACACTGACCAAATAACCTTGTGCTGCACACAGTGAATAAATGGTCTAGTTGTGGACAGTCAATATTAAATATTTTATTTGTGAAAGATATAGGCACCCCACCCTAACTAAAAAAAATAGTACGACTTCCAGCACTGCTAATTTGTTTCCCCTAAATAGCTTCCTTTACCTTAGTGCAGTCCTCTTTCACTTACCTCATCCTTCCATTTTGCTTTTAAATGTCCTTATTTCTTCTGAGAAATCCTCACTTCCTGTTCTTCTGTCTATAGCTCCACACAGCAATGCAAAACTTTCTCCCTGGTGTAGAGTGTCGTGCTCGCCCCCTCCCTTGGACTACAAGAGAGTCAGGACGCCCACTAACACACCTTTCTCTATCTGTAACGTAGAGAGCGTCCTGACTCTCCCTGTACTCCAAGGGAGGGGTTGAGCACGACACTCCACACCGGGGAGAAAGCCTTGCATTACTGTGTGGAGTTATAGGCAGAAGAACAGGAAGTGAGGCTTTCTTAGAAGAAATAGGGACATTTAAAAGCAAAATGGAAGGATGAGGTAAGTGAAGGAGCACTGCACTAAGGTAAAGGAAGCTATTTAGGAGAGAAAAAATGGTACCTTTACAACCCCTTTAAGGACCGAATCTCTTCCTGAGATTTACAAAAAAAAAATTCTAGACAATTACTTAGAACCCCCAAACATTATATCTTTTTTTTTTCTAACACCCTAAGGAATAAACTGGCAATTTCAATACTTTCTGTCACATCGTATTTGCACAGCGGTCTTACAAGCGATCTTTTTTTGGCAAAAAAATACACTTTTTTGAATAAAAAAATACGACAAAAGTAAAGTTATTATTATAAATAATTTTTTTATATTTTGAAAGATAATGTTACGCCAAGTAAATTGATACCCAACATGTCACGCTTCAAAATTGTGCCCGCTCGTGGAATGGCGACAAACTTTTACCCCTAAAAATCTCCATAGGCGATGTTTAAAAAATTCTGCAGGTTGCATGTTTTGAGTTACATAGGAGGTCTAGGGCTAGAATTATTTCTCTCGCTCTAACGGCAATACCTCACATGTGTAGTTTGAACACTGTTTTCAAGGCACTATTCATGTATGCGTTCACTTCTGCTTTTACTAGGGGAAAGCATGTAACTGTGTCCCTTTTTTGCAGGAACACAGGATCCACATCGCCCCTACTGACAGAACAGCGATCTGCCTTGTTTACATAGGCAGGCCACTGTTCTCTGTCTGTACCAAAGGACCGGTGGGTGCCAGTGGATGTTGAATCCATGGTACCTGGCAATTAGCACCTGCTGTGTATAATCACAGCAGGAAGAGGCCACCGCCCCCAACCTGAAAGTGTCAGATCACGTACTGGGTATGTGATCCAGCACAGCAGTGTCACTTTGCCGAGGTATATGTAAGTTATACGGTCAGAAAGTAGTTAAGCAATTTTATAGCTCTAAATTCTGATTTTAACAGCTTCTCTTCTGCTGTTTACTGTAATTTTTTAAGGCCTGCATATTGACTTCGCCTCCTGACACTCCTCCTCCCAGCACCTCTGTAGTTCAAAAGGCAGGCTCTGTGAAATGTGTGACACAGCAGAGCCTACTCACAGGACATAGTGAATTTGTGTTTCAGAATTTAAGGAAGTAAATGTGTTGAATCTTTAAGTAAGTTTCCAAACTTCAAGATTGTTCAGAATAATAGAAGTAAGCTACAAAATTGAAATTATTAAATGTCCACATATGTGGAAATGACCATAATGATTTTAAATTTTGACCCTAGATATACTTCAAGTAAATGAAAATGTATCCTTGAACATTTCATTTTGTTGAGGTTAATTTACTAGAGACTGTGGGGCAGATTCACAGAGAAATGGATTATCGTAGCGTATCAGAAATACACTACGCCGCCGTTTTTTACCTTGCTCTACGTGGAATTCAGGTAGATTTTCTACGGTAAACGACGGCGGCGTAGTGTATTTCTCCCGTCGCAATCCATCTGCGCGAGTAGGGGGCGTGAAACATTTAAATTAGGCGCGTTCCCGTGGCGATCGCTCTGCGCATGCTCCGTTCGCAAATTTCCCGCCGTGCATTGCGCGAAATCACGTCGTGACGTCATTCGTTGTTTATGTAGCGTACTTTACGGGCGATCCACGTCCCGACGAGTTACGTAAACAAAATAAAATTTTAAATAAATTCGAAGCGGGAACGACGGCCATACTTAACATGGGCTACGTAAAGTTAGAGCAGCAAAAAGCTGCTCTAACATTACGTATAAAAAAATAGACGAAAACGAGTGCGACGCCCGCTCGTATGTTCGTGAATCCCCGTAAAAACACATTTGCATATCCCGATGCACCAAAACGACGCGAACTCCTCCCAGCGGCCGCAAATAGATGGCAGCGTAGATCCGAAGGCTTACGAAGACGTAAGCCTCTCGGATCGAAGCCCGAAGCCGGCGTATCATGGTTTGAGGATTCAAACTAGTGATACGCCGCACGAAATTTGAAATTACTCCTGTCTAACCCCAGTTAGACAGGCGTAATTGTTTTGTGAATCTGCCCCTGTGTGAATAAATTAGCAGAAACATTGTACAGATAAGATGTCGGTGATATTAGTGTTTTTTACTTCTACAGTACTCTGAAGTTAGGTCTTTATTTTCCAGGGAATTTAGTTTGCCCTTTAGTCTCTGGAAATGTGTCAATTTAAAATTAACAGCTTTCTACTTTGCTCTTAGCCGTCCTTCTTCACTTTTTCAGAGCAAAAGTTATTTTTCTTCTGGCCTGAAGACAGCGAAATTGAATCGTTCAAGGATTTAGGTTAAGATGAATAAGTACGCAAGATACATCTGTTGCATTACAAATAAGGACTACGAATTTAGTTAGGTGAGGGGACACTGTTATAAAAATATAACATTTGGAAAAAATGTATTTCAGGTTTTGTAGATAAGTAAGTGAAGGCATGAAGTCTATGAGAAATAATCCAGACACTGCTGAGGGTACCTTTGTTATCTGAACCAGCTGTTATCATTTAAGACAGTATATCTTCGAAACTTGTCCTAAGAAATGTACTTGTATGCATTGCCAAATAAAAAATAAGTGGCTTTTAATACTGCAGTATCTATAATTTTTCTTAAACTCTACTTTTGTGGGAAAATCTATAGCAAATAAATAAAAAAACAATATAGCATATGTATAGTAATTGCAACACAAGCCATATTGTAATTTTAATGTTAAAGGGGTTGTAAGGGTACAATTTTTTTCCCCCTAAATAGCTTCCTTTACCTTAGTGCAGTCCTCCTTCACTTACCTCATCCTTCCATTTTGCTTTTAAATGTCCATATTTCTTCTGAGAAATCCTAACTACCTGTTCTTCTGTCTGTAACTCCACACAGTAATGTGAGGCTTTCCCCCTGGTGTGGAGTGTCATGCTTGCCCCCTCTCTTGGACTACTGGAGAGTCAGGACGCCCACTAACACACAGCTCCTATCTCTATTTGCAACATAGAGAGCGTCCTGACTCTCCTGTAGTCCAAGGGAGGGGGTGAGCATGACACTCCACACCAGGGAGAAAGCCTCACATTACTGTGTGGAGTTACAGACAGAAGACCAGAAAGTGAGGATTTCTCAGAAGAAATAAGGACATTTAAAAGCAAAATGGAAGGATGAGGTAAGTGAAGGAGGATCCCTTGTCGCCTGTTCTGTTTAATAGCTATCTCCGCCCTCTTTTTGAAATCATCAGTAACCAGAAGTTACTTTACCACTCTTATGCAGATGACACACAACTGTATTTTTGCATTTGCAACAAAAAGGACCATTATCTCGTACTAGAGAAATGCCTTTCTTTGATAGAAAATTGGATGACCAAGAGTTACCTTAAACTGAACGGTTCGAAAACAGAACTTCTCCTGTTTTACGCCAATCTAAAGAATCATCCCGCAACAACATGGATACCCCCACCCATTCTGGGTAAAACCATCGCCCCTAGCACCAAAGTCAAAAGTCTCTGAGTCATTTTTGACTCCTACATGACAATGGATGCACAAATAGGGTCAGTAGTCAGCGGATCGCACCTTCTGCTGCGCCTACTTCGCAGATTCACTCCCTTTATCCCAAAAGAAGACATAGCAGTCGTGGTGGGAACAAATATCAACTCCAGATTTGACTATGCAAATGCCCTTTATCTCGGACTCGCTAAATACCAAATCACTCATCTGCAAGTCTTTCAAAATACGGCCGCTCGACTTGTGACTGGTAAAAAACCCTGGGAATCAATCTCACCTTCACTGAGATCCCTTCATTGGTTGCCAGTAAAAGACAGAATCACTTTCAAGGCACTCTGTCTAACACATAAGTGTGTGCAGGGAAATGCCCCCCAATATCTATGCGAAAAAATAAAAGCTCACAACCCCAATCGCATTCTGAGATCCACCAACCAAAATCTACTCCAGATACCCAAAGCCAGATACAAGTCCAGAGGAGAACGAAGGTTTGCAGTCCAAGGACCTAGACTATGGAATGCTTTACCAACCAGCATCAGATTGGAGGTGAACTACCTGGCCTTCAGAGGAAAAATCAAAACCCATTTCTTTTGAGGGCAAAAGTTCACCAACTAGGAATGCAATTTCCTGCTTGTGTGATTGGGTCACTGACTTTCCCAGAATTCTGCACTCAGATACAAGTCCGAATTTTGGTGGGATGCTACTAAATTGTTAATAACTTCTAAGGAGATTCCGATCTTGCAGCTTTCCTTATTAGAATTGTGCAAGTGCATTAGCTGAATAATAATTATAAGTCACTCTTATTCAGAATTAGGATCCAAAAGACATAGAAAAACAAACAGGTTTTTCATCAGAGCACATTCAAGTACGGATCTGCAACAAGGTTTGTGAAAATCCCAGCAAACTACATTGATCAACACGAGGACATTGTTTTTTTTTTTTAAAGCGAAAGGCTGTACGGTGTATTTCCATTTTTGCAATACAATTTAAGAGAACCCCATTATATGGTAAAAATTGAAAAAGGGAACCCTTAAGGTGCATACAATGATGAAAAAATATACCATGTATAGTAAAAAATCTATTTTTTATTGAATACATTTGTTAAAATAGATCTAACAATCTACTTTTTAAAATCATGTGATCAGACCAAAATAGTAAAGAATATAACTGCTGTACAGAAACATAATTCTTGACATGTTTTGCTAGGATATATGGCTTCTTCAGGAGATTTGCAATTGTCTGTGTACAGCGTATTCACTGCAATACATAAAGAAATATACACGACTGAATACAACAATAAACAAAATAAGGTCTAATGTCTTCAATAAATAATCTTAAAACAGAAAAAACAAGAAACATAAAATTGCAGTGGTCCATTGTCCCTGGTGTGCCTGCATGCTGACCTGAATTTAGTTTTGGGGTAAGAGCAGCTTTAGTTAAACCTGTGCAATATTATGGGGTTACTTACTAAAGGAAAATCCACTTTGCACTACAAATGCAAAGTGCATTTGAAATTGCACTGAAAGTGCACTTGGAAGTGCAGTCACTGTAGATCCGAGGGGGGACATGCAAGGAAAATAAAAAACAGCATTTTAGCCTGTACATGATTGGATGATAAAATCAGCAGATCTTCCCCTCATTTCAGATCTACCCCTAAGATTTAGCGACTGCATTTCCAAGTGCACTTTGCCCTTGTAGTTTGCACTTGTAGTGGATTTTCGTAAATAACCCCCAAAATTTCTTGTTTTTTTATGTTTTACCACGATTTATTGAGGACAGTGGGGGTTATTTACGAACGGCAAATCCACTTTGCACTACATTTCCATTGGGAAATGCAGTCACTGTAAATCTGAGGGGGACATGCAAGGAAAAAAAACATATGGTAAAAGGCCAAACAGCATTTCCAGTATGACGTATACTCTGAGTGGTCACGTATGTGGAATAATAAGAATTACTCTAAACTGTATAAACTACAGGGCTTTTCTGCCTGGTCTAGATGTGGTGTGCATCGCATCTCACAGCTATATCATGGTAACCTATAGAGAGAGTTTCAGTCCCTGAGAGGGGAATATAATCTACCAAATACCTTATTTTTCCAGTACTTGCAGCTCAGACATGCGCTCTCTGCACAGGCTGCACTGAACACCTGGGGGCTGACTAGACCCACAATACTCACAAGACTGGTGACGTCTTCGTCCCGGAAGGGACATATTTTCTCCCTATATAGCGCCTTAATTTCTCAAGTGTCCAGGGCTATGTCATTGAATTGTAGAACCCAATGTGGGAGGGTATAGACCATATAACAGATGAGGAATGGTCAAACGTACCGGAAACTGTACCCAAGGAATCCCTTTCTTCTTCCAAAAAACTCACGCAATTATTCATTGTGCACCGTACTTACCGTACCTCATACAAATTACACAAATGGCGTAGAAGACATGACCCACTCTGTCCTTGTTGTCTGGTAGACACTGGTACACTTATCCAAATGCTCTGGAAATGCCCAAAGCTGCAGAGATACTGGTCGGAAGTGACTGCTTCTATTAACAGCATATGGAAGCTCACACTTACGATGGACCCTAAACTGTGCCTACTGGGTTGGTTAGACGAAGAGCTATACACGCCCCTATATATATGCGGCCATTCTCAGGGTCCTGTTTATTGCCAGGAAACTTATTGCCAGAAAATGGCTCTCAGCACTTCCACCTACACACGCAGATTGGGTTAGCATCATCAATGGCACCTTATTACGAGAAAAACGAACATATAAACACAGGAGCAGCACAAGCAAATTTGAAAATGTTTGGGATCCCTGGTTGGGGGTCCCTGGTTTGGCTTCCTTCCAGCTGGTCTAGAATAGAGAGTTGGGTGGCAGGACCTAGTCATTCGCTCCCCAGAGAAAGTGACTGACTGACAGTTTGAAAGGGGCAAGGAATGTACATTGTATGTATAGACCCGACATGTGTGGGAAAGTTCCAGAACAGTATTCCCGATGTTGTGTTGTCTTGCTCTACAGTGACGCGCTTTTAGTTTTGTGTGACAGTTGATTTATAGACGCTGTGAATCCCGACCCATTGTTTAGGGATGGGAGGCACCCAGGCCCTGACTGGTTTCCCAATTTTTTGGGGACGGGAGTGGAGCCGGGGACCAGAATAATAATAATATGAGGATACAGTCTAAATACAATACAATCCAAGAGATGGACACAGATATGTGATTTTCAGGATGTGTCGCTTTATTTTTATAGGGTATGATGCTTTCTATCATATCCTGTTGTTGTTGAAGTATGACTACTGAATATCTGTACACGAAAACATATGTCCTCCACAATCACCTTTGTTTAATCTCTTATTTTTCTTTTTTCGTCGATGTTTGGCTTTTTGTTCATGTAAATGTATTTATTTTTTATTTTTTTTGTAAAAAAAAAAAAAGAATTGATGCTGTTTAAAAGGCAAAGGCTGGTCACACCAAATATTAATTTGATTTGGATTTCTCTTCTGTTCATTTACTTTCCATTTTATTAATTGATAAAAATAAACTATTAACAATTCTATTTCTGAAAGCATTCTTAATTGACAACATTTGTTCACACTTGCTCAAGATTTTTTAAAGCATTGTATATGTTTTAACTTCAGATATATAACTCATGAAACCTTTCTATGTATGTATAACTTGTCATATCCAATGGCATGTAATAAACTTTAGACTTTCATGTGTAGGTCTGTTGTTTTTCCATGTATTTTAATTCCTGTGCACAAGTGGCACAACAAACCCCTAAGTGCACGAGGGCCCTAAGGTCTAAACGTGGATCTGGGTAGCTCTGCATAAAAACATAAGTAAATCAGACAGTATTATGCCTCCAATACTACATTACAGATCTAAGCATCATATTATTTCCTCAGATATCAGGCTCACCACAAAATGGGACTTCTATTTAACTTCAAGACCCCCCCCCCATATTGAAATCATGCCTCCTTGTGATTTAAATATCTAAAGTCAAAGTCTTGGGGCCAGATTCAGGTACATCTGCACATTATTGGACCGGCGTAGCGCACCGCCTTTATGTTAGACTTGCGCAATGTAGCCGCGCATTCACCCTATTCTCGTCGCTTTTACGCAGAAAATAGCGCCTACGCAACGTTATTTCTGAGGCGCAATGCGGAGTAATCCAAATTGGGAAGGACGTGGGCGTGTTACATTGAAATGAGCCGTGACCCCATGCAAATGAAGGGCCGGCCGGCCGGCCGGCTTGCACATGCACGCTTGAAGCAGACCATGTCAGCACCTCTGTGCGCATGCTCACAACTCGGGAACGGCGCAATCAGTGAAATTGGAAATGGACTAGGGCAAAATCATGAACTACGCAGACAGCATAAATAGACACACACAAACGCACTTCCATTGCAAAAGTACATCCCTTTGTATCCCTCCCTATACAGCAAGGTGCTTTTGTTCTGTTGTTAGTTGCGTTGTGATTTGTATTTGTCAGATTTGTGTACTGTGTGATCTTGTGTTTGTTAGAAGATATTTGAAAGTGTTTTTTGCTAAGTGTTTGTGAGATATTTTGTTTGATATTTTTCTGTTTGTTTGTTTTCTTGCTTGATTGGTCGTGCTTGTTTTTGTGAGTGATTTTTGTTGACTGGGAGTGTTTTTTTTTCAGTATGACTGAGAGGAAGAGAAAATTAAATTTGTCTTTAAGGGAGAAACAAATTCTTGCCCGGGCTATTTCCGATTATGGGCGTTTCCTCCATGGCCCGGACAGTGCCAACACCACCCCGGCCAGGAGGAGAGAGATTTTAGACATGATCACTGACCAGGTGAATTCAGCGGGGGAGGGGGAGACACGGAACCGGTCTGGGATTGAGAAAAAGATTAATGACCTCCGACGTCTGGTCAAAAAGAAGCTGGCCAGAATGCTTGCCCATGCCAGGGGCACAGGAGGGGGCCCACCATGCCCTGTTAGGATGACAGCGGAGGGGGCCTGCCTGGCTATGACTCAAGTCATGAAGGTGTGATGCCAGGTAAGGTTATTTTGTCCTATCAGGTGTGTAGCATGTGTGGGGGAGGGGGTGAAAGGGAATATGTGGCAAGTGTGTGGATCCTCCAACCTGTGAATGTTTTGTGTCATCCACAGATGTGCAGGAGGGTGCTGGGCCATCTAGCCTGACCGCACCATCCCCAGGACAGCAGCCTAATGAGGCCCCCCCGACAAGGCCGGAGTCCGCGGAGGAGGTTGAAGAGGAGGAGGAGGTTGAAGAGGAGGAGGTTGAGGAGGAGGTGGAGGCCATGTCAGGCACTGGCCTATTGTTGTTGGAGGACCGTTCCCCTCTGGCTGGCAGCAGCCAGCCCTCCCTAAGGGGGAGCCCCCCCCTCCTCCCCCAACATGGCTCCCCTCCCAAGGGCCTCCCCTTCTCCCCGGCCACAAGCATCAGCTGGAGGCAGGAAGGCGACCCAGAAGACCAGGGGGGTGGCCGATCTCCTGCCCGCCACTCTGAGAAGGGACCAGTTCCTCCAGACCCACCATCTGGGACAGGTCAGCCAGACATTGGTGCGGATGGAGGAGAGCCTGTCCTCCATCAAGGATACGCTTGGGAACCTGGACTGCCACTTCACAAACTGCCTAAATGACCTGCAGACTACATCAGCAGGCGTTGGGCAGGATGTGAGGGCCCGTACCCAGGCTATCCAGGCCAACACGGCAACACTTGGTGCTGCCCTGGACAGAATAGCCGTGGCCTTGGAGGGCAGGCCGCCAGGTGGGCAGAGACCAGGGGCTGCTCCTCCTTCCCCGGTTTACCCCCTCCCCCATGAGTCTCCCCAGAGGAGCTGGGGCCGTGGCCAGGGGCGCCCCAGGCGTGGCTCACGTCAAGGGCACTAATTTGTTTTTCCCCTTTTTTTTGGATTTTTTTTTTTGCTGGAAATTTTTTGATTTTGCTGGTAATTTATTTTTTATTTTTTTTGGGTTGTGAATGCTGTTTGAATGTGGGGGTGGCATTCCTGCCGGAAAAGGGGTGTCACCCTCAATTTTGGTGGAGAAGGGTTCCCCAGGACCAGGGAGAAGTGATCCCCAGGTCCGTGTGAATGGTGTATGAATGTACAGTGACATAATTGGAGCCTTGGCATGGCGTTGCTGCTCACAAGTCCTGCATGGTGGACTGGTGCCACTCCAATTTGATGAGAATGTGGGGTGTGTGTGCTAGGGACCACAGTGGTGTGCATGCATGTATTCTCATTGTGCCATGATTAATGTGTGTGTTTAACATGCAAAGATGCCCAATGTGAGCTGTCTCCTGGCTGCTCTTCCCTCAGAAGACGGGGTAACCTCAGTTAGGGGGGGATTGTCTGGTTGGGGGGTCAGGTCATCACGTAGGTCAATCTGCAGCCCCTTTCTCACTGCGAAGTTGTGCAGCAGGCAACAGGCACCGATGATATGGCACACAAAGTTTGGGGAATACAACAGGGTACCCCCAGACTTATCCAGGCATCGGAAACGTGACTTCAGGAGGACAAAGGTGCGCTCCACCACTGCACGTGTTTGGGCGTGGGCTTGATTGTATCTTTCTTCTCCTGGGGTTTTGGGGGTTCCGGAAAGGAGTCATGAGATGGGGTCCCAGTGGATATGCAGAGTCACCTGTAAGGGAAAAGACAGGAGGATGTTAGTCATGCATGTGCCCCTTGTGATGTGTGCATCATGGGGGGGTACAGTCATGCCTGCCACCCATGTCACTCACCAACCAGCCAGGTGTCCCCATACACGTTCTGATCGAATTCCATTCGGATGGGGCTTTGATTGTATATGTAGCTGTCATGGCTGGACCCTGGGTGTTTGGCACGGACGTGCCATATGAGGCCTTGGGCATCGACTATCACCTGTACGTTGATGGAATGCCAATGCTTCCGATTGCGGTATATGTGCTCTGTCTCCTGGGGGGGCTGGAGTGCCACATGTGTGCAATCAATGGCCCCCACGGTGCGCGGGAATCTGGCAATTCTGTAGAAATCTGTCATTGCCTTCAGCCGCAGGTCCTCAGTGGTGGGTTTGATAATTTGGTTGGCCATGAGGATTGCAGGGACAACCTGGTGCACACATCTGCTCATGGAGGATTGTGACATCCCAGCCACCACTCCACTTGTACGCTGAAAAGAGCCACTGGCTAGGAAATGGAGTGTTGCCATGACCTTGACCAGTGGCTGCACTGCATGTGAGCGGTGTGTTCGGCTGGTGATGTCCTCCTGCAAGGTTGTAGTTAATTCCAGGATGGCATGAGGCGTGATTCTGAAGATGCGATACACCTCAGAATCACTCATACCAAAGAGGTCTATGCGTGTGCGGTATATCCTCTCCCGTGCCATCCTCCGTGCCCTCCTCCATCTAAAGTCAGTAGTATAGCTATGCGCGACGATGCCCCTGGCATGTTGGCATACAGATTGTTGTGCAACACGTGTGACTGCTGAGCTCCTCACTAACAGTGTTGCTTTATCTGACATGTAGATGTGTTTTCTCTTTTTAGACCAGCTTTTATATGGTCTAATTTTAGACAGGACATTTTGCTGTTGCGCACACTGCGTAGCCTGCGCTGTCCCAACGTTCTTTTGTGGATCCCCGTAAGTCCCTCATTAGCATATTTGACTAGAAAATCAATGGTCTGTCTAGCGCAGTTTTGCGCGGACGGATGCGCCTGTCTAACGAAATTACGCTGGACAAAAAAAAGTAGATTTCTTGCGTATCTCGTTTTGGGGATGCCGTGCATCGAAACGCACCCGCACATTTAGACTTACGCCACGCATCTCCTGTTACGCAGGCGTAATCGCTCTGTGAATCTGGGCCTTGGTTTCCAGTTGGGGCTCTACCATTGGACTCTTACAATGTGGGGCAGGATTAAGCACTGAAAAGGGGTGATGCTAAACTGCAAGATGCGCAAAATCTTTACTGTATATTGCATCCAACGACACAGAGATAGCTTAGAGGTACTCAGCAGTATTACATACCTAACAACTTTTTGAGATGGGAATGAGGGACACCTATCAGAAAAAGTATGCAGGCATAGGACACACACCCTGCCACACCCCCTTAAAGGAAGATTGTACAAAAAAATAAGATTGGTTAAACCCACAAGTGCTTTACCACTACTATTCCTTTATATTGGCTTTAGGAATTTACAAATGCAGCAATTTATAAATAGATGAAAGTTTTAGCACTGGGAAAACACTTTTTGATAGATAAAAAGTGCATTTTATATACATCTATATTGATCCGACCAAAATAAGGGAGAAATGAGGAGAAATGAGGGACAGAGGGACATTGTTTCAAATCAGGAACAGTCCCTCGAAATCAGGGACAGTACCTCGAAATCAGGGACAGTTGAGAGCTATGGTATTATTAGGGGGAGATCATGGACATGCCAGAACAAGATTGTCTGGATGACAACAAATAAATAAATAGTACAATAAATCCAGACTTCATCATCACTGCAGACAGCATTTGCTGAACAAATTACAGTGCATAGATCATTTGATGACAGCGTTATTAGATTAGTGCAGGACTGCAGGTGAACGTTGGCAGATTGCTGAGACTGTCAGTTTTGGTTTACAAGTGCCAGGTGGGATTTGTAAGAGATGAAGAACAACATTACTGTCTTAAAAATGCCATGTAAAGAGGGGAATAAAATTACAGATAAGAAGATCACATAATCACAGCCTGGTTTCAGTTTGAAAACGCTGCAAGAATAGCAGGTTATAAAATGCTGGCTAGTTTCCTTCGTAATTTGGTATGACACTGTAAATTCAGAGCCTTAAAAAAGTTTTCATACCCCTTGAAATGTTCCACATTTTGTCATGTTACAACCAAAAATATAAATGTATTTTATTGGAATTTTATGTGATAGACTAGTGTTTCTCAACTCCAGTGCTCAAGGTGACCCAACAGGTCATGTTTTCAGGCTTTCCATTATTTTGCACAGGTGATTTGAACAGTTTAACTGCCTTAGTAATTACCACAGCTGTTTCATCTAAGGGAAATACTGAAAACATGATCTGTTGGGGTGCCTTGAGGGCTGGAGTTGAGAAACACTGTGATAGACCAACAGAAAGTGGCACATAATTGGGAAATGGAAAGAAATGATAAATGGTTTTCAACATTTGTTACAAATAAATATCTAAAAAGTGTGGATTTGTATTCAGCCCTCTTTACTCTGATACCCCATAACCAAAATCTAGTGGAACCAATTGCCTTCAGAAGTTTAATAAATAGAGTCCACATGTGTGTAATTTATTCTCAGTAGAAGGTGGGAGAATCTGTCCACAGAACAGCTATTAGTCATGCATTCCATAAATTGAAAGAACGCCAGAGAAAGTCCTGTTGCAGTTTGGGAGAACCCATGTGGGGGACACAGCCATCATGTGGAATAAGGTGCTCTGGTCAGATGAGACCAAAATTTTACTTTTTGGCCTAAAAGCAAAACATTATGTGTGGCAGAAAACTAACATTGCACATCACCCTGAACACACCATCCCCACTGTGAAACATGGTGGTGACATCGTGTTGTGGGGAGGCTTTTCTTCAACAGGTACAGGGAAGCTGGTCAGACTTGATGGGAAGATGGATGGAGACAAATACAGGGCAATCTTAGAAGAAAACCTGTTAGGCCGCGTACACACGACTGGTTTCCTCGGCAGAATCCAGCAAGAAACTTGTTGGGAGCCGTGTTTTGCCGAGGAAACCGGTCGTGTGTACGTTTTTCATCGAGGAAACTGTTGAGGAACTCGACAAGCCAAAAAGAGAGCATGTTCTCTTTTTTCTCGATGGGAGTCGAATTTGGCTCGTCGAGTTTCTCATCGGGCTGGTTTCCGACGAGAAACTCGAGCGTGTGTATGCTAAGAAACCCGCGCACCTTTGGTAAAAGTAGTATTTGTAATGGAAATAGCACATTTGTCACGCTGTAACAGACTGAAAAGTGCAAATGTCTCATACCAAACTTTTTCCTATCACGCAGTAACATGAGATTAGCTTAAGCAGCCCCAATTGTTGTGCCAGTGGAATCAAACGTCCCCTGCCATAGTATGTGTTGAAGTCACCGCGTTTGAGAACAAGGAGATTTGGTCTTGACAGTGTGTATGCAAAGCAAGCTTGTCGAGGAACTCGACAAGGAAAATGATAAAAACTATGTGTTTCGCCCGACGAGTTCCTCAGTCGTGTGTATGCGGCCTTAGACTCTGGGGTGGAAGTTCACCTTCCAGCAGGACAATGACCCTAAACATACAGCCAGAGCAACAATGAAATGGTTTAGATCCTGAGTTGGCAACCCGTCGATCGCGATCCAACTGTGGACTGTGGACTGTGGCCACAAAAAATCCACAGGTTGCCAACAAAGTTTTCCCCTGACAGCTTGCAGAGACAGCCTCGCCTCTTGCGTACAGCTGCGGGGCGGGGAAAACCTCAAAAATAGCTTGGAGGGTTCAGGCTCATGACCGAACATGCCCAAGCTCTTCCACAGACTGCAGTGCACGCCTCCGCATTGGCCCTCCCCTCCAATCCATTCAAGACACTTGAAGCTGCGGGTGACATGTGAGAGGAGGGCTGATGGGAATCAGAATACTCTGCATAAGTAAAGAACGTTTACCCCAACACCATGCCCACTTGACCTCCATGCACTGTGCCCTCCTGACCTGCCTGCACCCTGCCCTACTGCCCTCCCTGCACAATGCCCTCCTAACCTTCATGCACCATGCTCTCCTGACCTGTCTGTACCATGCTCTCCTGACCTGTCTGCACCATGCCCTCCTGACCTGCCTGCACCATGTTCTCCTGACCTTCCTGCATCATGCCCTCCTGACCTGCCTGCACCATGCCCTCCTGACCTCCCTGCACCATGCCCTCCTGACCTCCCTGCACCATGTCCTCCTGACCTGTCTGCACCATACCCTCCTGACCTGTTTGCACCATGTCCACCTGACCTGCCTGCACCATGCCCTCCTGACCTGCCTGCACCATGCCCTCTTGACCTCCATGCATGATGCCCTCTTGACCTGCCTGCACCATACCCCCCTAAACTCTGTGCGCCATGCCCTTTCTGCACCATGCCCTACTGACCTGCCTGCTCCATTACCTCTGGACCCCCTGTACTCTGCCATCCTGTGCCCTGGCACTGCACCCTCCTGACTCCCCCTGTATTCTGCTCTCCTGAACCCTGGTACCGTTTTCTCCTAGACCCCCAATACCATACCTTCCCAACCCCCTGTACTGTCTTCCTAATACCCCAATACCATACTATTCTGACCCCCTTGCATCATACCCTCCTGACTCCCCTGTCCTCTGCTCTACTGATCCCTATACACTGCTCTCCATACTACTGACCTCTGTACACTGCCCTACATACTACTGACCTCTGTACACTGCCCTACATACTACTGACCTCTGTATACTGCCCTACCTATTACTGACTTCTGTACACTGTCCTAAATACCACTGACCTCTGTACATTGCCCTACCCAACTACTGACCTCTGTACACTGCCCTGCCGACTACTGACCTCTGTACACATCCCTACCTACTACCAACCTCTGTACACTGCCCTACAAACTACTGACCTCTGTACACTGCTCACATCCCACTGACCTCTGTACAATGCCCTACATACTACTGACCTCTGTACACTGCCCTACATATTACTGATCTCTGTACACTGCCCTACATACTACTGACCTCTGTACACTGCCCTACATACTACTGACTTCTGTATACTGTCCAGAATACTACTCACCTCTGTACACTGCCCTACCTACCACTGATCTCCGTACACTGCCCTACCTATTACTGACCTCTGTACACTGCCCTGCCTACTACTGACTTCTGTATACTTCCCCACCTACTACCAACCTGTGTACACTGCCCTACATATCACTGATCTCTGTACACTGCCCTCTCTATTACTGACCTCTGTACACTGCCCTGCTTACTACTGACCTCGGTTCAGCACCTGGTAATCTTTAATCTCTTCAATGTTGTTTAGGTAGCTCTCCACCTCTCAAAGGTTGCTAACCCCTGGTTTAGATCAAAGCATATACAGTATATGTGTTAGAATGGCCCAGTCAAAGTCCAGACCTAAATCCAATTGAAAATCTGTGACAAGACTTGAAAATTGCTGTTCACAAACGCTCTCCATCCAGTCTGGCAGAGCAAAAATGTCACTCTCACAATTTAGATGTGCAAAGTTGGTAGAGACATACCCATAAAGACTTGCAGCTGTAATTGCAGTGAAAGCTGATGCTACAACTTATTAACTCAGGGGGCCTGAATACAAATCCACGCCACACTTTCAATATATTTATTTGTAAAACATTTTGAAAACAATTGATCATTTTCCTTCCACTTCACAATTATAGTATGTGACACTATGGGCCAGATTCAGGTAGATGGGAGCATCTTTGCTCTGGAGTAACGCTTCTCATTTACGTTACGCTGCCGAAATTTTAGGAGCAAGTGCTGTTATTCATGAAGCACTTGCTCCTAAAGTTGCGGCAGCGCATCGCAAATGAGCCGGCGGAATTCAAATTGGGCGGGTACGGGGCGTGTATTATTTAAACTAAGCGCGATCCCGCGGCGAACGTACTGCGCATGCATTGAGTGTCAATGCATCCCAGTGCGCATGCTCCAAATTCTGTCAGTGAACGTCAATGACGTCACATCCCCATTCATGAAAGTTTTACGCAAGCGACGCGTTTTTTTTTTTATCCGACGCGATGACGACGCCTATACTTAACATAGGATACTCCACTAGGGGGCTGCTTTATCTTTACGCCGCGTATCGCTTACGGAATACTCCAGCCTAACTCTACCTGAATCTGGCCCTATACAGCGATTTGCCCACGGGAGCCAGCGTGCAGCAGTATAACTGCGGTGGCTGGTCCTTAGCTGGCCTAAATTGAGGAAGAAGTTGATATTCTGTATCTATCATTTAACCAGTTAAGGACCAGCCGCCGCAGTTATACTGCGGCAGGTTGGCTCCCCTGGGCCAATCGCCGTAGCTCGCGGCGTGACCACGGAGCCGATGTGCATGCTCGCCGCCCGTGATGTCCGCAATCGCTCCTGAGAGAGAGGGAACGGAGATCAATAAAAACAGACAGATCTCTGTTCTTACAGGAGAGAGGAAACAGATCTGCTGTTCATACTGATTATGAACAGCGATTGGTCCCATCCCCTCACAGTTAGAAACACCTCCCTAGAACACGCATTCAACCCCTTGATCTCCCCCTAGTGTTAACCCCTTCCCTGACAATGACATTTATACAGTAATCAGTGGCTAGTTTTAGCTCTTTAGTCTCAATGCTCCCAAAAAAAATTCAAAAGTGTCCGATCTGTCCGCCGCAGTGTTGCTGTCCCTCTAAAAATCACTGATCACTGCCATTACTAGTAACAAATAATAATAATAAAAATGCCATATATATCCCCTCTTTTGTAGGCGCTATAACTTTTACGCAAAACAATCAATATACGCTTATCGCAAAAAAAAAAAAATAACAAAAATATGTAGAAGAATACATATCGGCCTAAATTGAGGAAGAAATTGTATTTTTATTTTTTTTAAATGGGGGATATTTATTATAGCAAAATTTGTTGTTTATAACTCAAAAAATAAAAACAGCAGTGATCAAATACCACTAAAAGAAACTATATTTGTGAGAAGAAAAAGAACATACATTTTGTCTGGGTACAGCGTCACAAGACTGCGTAATTGTCAGTTAATATGATGCAGTGCCGTATCGCAAAAAATGGCTTTGTCATTAAGGGGGCAAATTCTTCCTGCCCTTAAGTGGCTAAAATACCCATATGATAGCAAAACCCTTCATTTCTTTGTAAGTGTGTAAACTTACAAAATCTGTCTGATAGAAAGCAAAGCCAAGCCACTTCAGGTGAGAGCAATCCCACGCTTCAACCTCACTGTGCAGGTCCAGTCCGCAATATGGATAGGACTGCTTAGCACTTTCGATATACACCATAAGCCTTCTAATCTCTATAATGTCGAATCTATTCTCTATAATGTCGAATCTATTTTCTCAAAAATCGAAATCTATTCTCTGTAATGTCAAATCTATTATTTCTATAGTGTCGAATCTTTTCCCTAGGATGTTGAATCTTTTCCCTATGATGTCGAATCTTTTCTTTATAATGTCGAAAAGTACCGTATCAGGTTCGATAGACAGATTGCTATTCATTCATTGTATTCAGTCAGCGTCGAATCCCTCTATATCGAATTTTTACCGCAACAAAAACTAAAATAAAGCATTTTTTATGTTGGATCTTTCGGTTTTCGTTTCTTGCGCTTTTGTTATCGTTTGTTAAAACGATAACGAAAAAAACTGATTTTCGGACGAAAATGCATTCTAACGAAAACTAATGCACATGTCTACTGGTGGCTACTCACATGGATCCTTTATCCTCCTCAGTGTGATCCTGATGTTTCTCCAATGGATTCAATAGGCAGGAAGTATGGTGAAAGTGAAAATAGAATTGGAGAGGAAGCCTCTCATTGTCTAAAACCTCTTGGTATGTTTATTAAAAATAGTTAAAAAGCACTACAACTTCCATAGCCATCAAATAAATTGACAGGATGTAAAAAAAGAAAAAAAAACATGTTTAAAAACTATTATTAATAATATATATATATTTTTTAATACTGCCATCATTCAATATCCCTGATAACGGCCACACCAGTCATATGATGATGCTGTACTGCACTGACAGTATGTGACACAATGTAAAAAATAAATACATGTGAATAAAAAACATTTTTTATTTAATTTCATAATTTTCCAAACTATTGTGACAAAAATTTGCAACTTCAAAAAGCTTGCCATGCCTCCTACTAATTTCCTCACTGTTTACTTTCCAAAAAGGGGTTATTTGGGTGGTAGTCATACTTGCGTGGTATTTTAAATTTGACTTAACACTGGGGCGTTTTTTGGGCGCCTTTAGGCTCAAAATAGTGCCTTAAAGCGCCTGATAAATGGCTCAGTGTGAGAGCCCGAGTGCTTTCACACTGAGGCAATGTGCTGGCAGGACGCTAAAAAAAACTGCTGCAGGCAGCATCTTTGGAGCGGTAAAGTAGCAGTGTATACAGCACTCCTCCACCGCTCTTGCCCATTGAAATTAATTGGCCGCGCGGCAGAACTGCTGGCAGAGCGCTGCTTTGCGGGGTTTGGGGGTGGTTTTAACCCTTTTTCAACCACTAGCGGGAGTTAAAAGCTCCGCTAGCGGCTGAATACCTCTGCAAAAATTACGGTACAGCTTTACAACCGACACTGCCCCGGCCCCAGTGTGAAAGCAGTCTTATTGGATATATTTTACAACAGAATGTAGAAACTATTGAAGGGGGTTCAAAATATTTGGTCTTTTATAACAGAAAGTAGAAAATATTGGTGTTTTTTTTCAGCATTTTTGGTCAGTTTTTATTTATATAAAAACAAAAAGTGGTGATCAAATACAACCAAAAGAAAGTTCTATTTGTGTGGAAAAATTATATAAATTTAATTTGCGTACAGTGTTGCATGAACACGCAATTGCCAGTTAAAGTAGTGCATTGCCGAATAGTAAAATATGGCCTGGTCACGTAGGGAGTAAAACCCTGTGGAGTTCAAATGGTTAAACCATACGTAATGGAAACATTTGACATTTATTTATATTGTGTTGCAGAAACTGTCATTCTGATTTTAGCACTTTCATTAGCACATCTATTTAGTTCGATTTATAGCCTGTTTTATTATAGGAAAAACACATTGGGCCAGATTCAGGTAGAGTTAGGCTGGAGTATCAGTGATACGCCAGCATAACTCTCACTTTGAGCTGGCGTTTCTGTTTTCTGTAAGCAGAAAACAAGATACGCCGGGTTGGAGTTCCTATACGAGCGGCGTAATTGTATTTCGCCGTCGTATCAGAACTGCAATTTTAAAAATGGCGCTCGAGAATATGTTAATCAGCGAGAGATGGAAATTCACGATCGTACGCGGGCCCGACGCAGTGACTTTCCGACGTTTCCGTAAGCAATACGCGGCGTAAAGAAAAACATGCCCCCTAGGTGGAGTATCCTATGTTAAGTATGGCCGTCGTCATCGCGTTGAATGAAAAAAGTTTAGCGTCGTTTGCGTAAAACGTCCGTGAATGGGGATTGATGTCATTGACGTTCACTGACAGAATTTGGAGCATGCGCACTGACAGTCGACGCATGCACAGTACGTACGCCGCGGGATCGCGCCTAATTTAAATAATACACGCCCCCTACCCGCCCAATTTGAATTCCGCCGGCTCATTTTCGCTATGCCGCCGCAACTTTAGGAGCAAGTGCTATGTGAATAACAGTACTTGCTCCTAAAGTTTCGGCGGAGTAACGTAAATGACAAACGTTACTCCAAAATAAAGATCCGCTCTCCTACCTGAATCTGGCCCATAGTAATGCCGCGTACACACGGTAGTTTTTTGTGATGAAATAAAATGACGTTTTAAAAAACGTCATTTAAAATGATCGTGTGTGGGCAAAACGTTGTTTTATGTCTTCTGAAAAACGACAAAAAAAAAATTCAAGCGTGCTTCAATTTTTTATGTAGTTTTTCTGAATGTCGTTTTTTGTGTCATAAAAAATGATCGTGTGTGGGCAAAACAACGTTTAAAACTATGGGCCATATTCACAGAGCCCTTACTCCGATCTATCTCACGTTAGACCGGAGTACTTTCAAATTACGCGCGTCGTTTCATTAGTCTGAATCCTCAAACCATGAAACGACGGCTTCGGGCTTCAATCCGACTGGCTTACGTGTTCGTACGCCTTCGGATCTACGCTGCAATAAATTTGCGGCCGCTGGGTGGAGTTCCCGTCGTTTTCCGCGTCGGGGTATGCAAATGAGCTTTTTCCGATGATCCACGAAGTAACGATCGTCCTTCGCAATCTCTTACGGTATCTGTAGTCATCTTTTTGCCGCGTAAAGTTATTCCAGCTTTTATCTGGTCTAGTATTAGACAGCCCATGTTAAGTATGGTCGTCGTTCCCGCGTCGAATTTCAACGTTTTATTTTATTTTTTACATAAGTCGTCCGGGAAACTACGCTACTCAAACAAAAAATTACGTAACTACGTTATTTCGCGCAATGCACGGCGGGAAATTTCTGAACGGAGCATGCGCAGTTCGATCGCCGCGGGGACGCGCCTAATTTAAATGCTTCATGCCCCCTAATCGCGTATTCCGATTCCACCGCGAGAAAAACCCTACGCCGCCGTACCTTACGGGCCAAAATCTACATGAATTCGTCGTAGAGCCAGGTAAAATACGGCGACGTAGTGTATCTCTGATACTCTGCGCCAATGTAATTGTACCTGAATCTGGCCCTACGTTTTTAAACCCACGCATGCTCAGAAGCAAGTTATAAGACGGGACCTTCAATGGAACAGAGTGCCGTCGAAGGTGGTGTACGTAAACGCGCCTTGCAAGAGCATTTTCAGAAAACGATGGTGTGTACGCAACGTCGTTTTTTAAAATGAAGTTTGAAAAACGTTGTTTTGTTTCGTGAGATAAAACAACATTTTTTTACATCACAAAAAGTGATCGTGTGTACGCAGCATAACACTTAATGCCACATCCAGAATTGATGACAGATCTTGCTGTCTGCAATAGAATATGACATTTCAGTTCAATAATTATTTTGTTTAATTTGCTAAACTTTGTTTACTTTGCTAATTACAAAATGATGAGCTAAAATGTGACAATGATTTAAGAGTGTTCCATTCTTTTCTGATTTTCTAATCACTAAAAGGATTTTGAAAAAGTTACCAGAATATTCGCTTTGTGATGTAATAATTATTTAGCCAGTAAATGTTATGAAATTGACACAGCGATATCAAAAATTAAAATATTAAAAAAATAAAGGTGAACCTGTGTTTAGCCCATTTACGTTAATTTTAATGCCCATTCCCCTTGCCCTTTCTCATTAATTAATTCACATTAGCACTGCATGGTGAGCTGAAGAGGAATACCAAGTACCTGAGTATAGAGGAGCATACAACTTTCTTCCCTTCCTCACACAATGCAGTGCTGGGTGCTTAAGTGACCTATAGTTGATTAGTCAAAATTAAAAAAACTTAGCTTACTTTGTTTTGGAGGGCTTCTTCTCAGGGCCATCTTAATGCAAGGGCACTCCTGGGGGCCCCACAATATTCTTGCATTACATCATGCTTGCCAACTGTCCTGGATTTGCTGGGACAGTCACGCTTTTTACTAAACTGTCCCGATATGGTTGTGTCCCGGGAAGTGTCCCAAAACCTATACTGTGCCTCCTGATCCCCCTGTACTGTGCCCTCCTGACACCCCTTCCTCAGTACTGTGCCATTATGCATTCCGATATAAATCTCCTGCGCTCCGGTATTTCTTGCTTATGGGGACATACAATTCAATTGTACAGTGTCTTTCCAGAGTCTTGCAGCCCTCCTTAGAATCGTGGGAATTCAAAAGGAACTAAAAAAGAAAAAAGAATGGAGGGCGCACCGACCTAGTGTGATACTGTTGCACAATTTTTATTAAAATACTAAAATCAATAGTTATACTCACAAAATGAGTTAGAAACAAGCTTTAAAAGACAATCCAACAGCGCCAGCAGAACAGGACGGTTGCTTCAGTCTAAAAAGGTATCTGACCGATAATCAGGCTAGGCTTACGTTTCGGGGGCGTACCCCTTTCCTCAGAGCCCCGGTGGTCTGCACTGCTCCCTCACTATGCAGCTTGTCAGAATATATACACACACACATATACACAGAGAGGTGAAAAGAGCATGTGCTAGAGGGTCACAGGTCACCCCGCCCACAGGGAGGTCTATTGGCAAAGCTCCCCCCATTTTAAAATTAACCCTTGGATGTACGATCCCTATATCCCACAGACTTGGCATGGTCTTACCGATGGGTATCCCATAATCCAAAGATTCGCCAATTTTGAAGGGAAGGGGGATGAGGGTGTATGGAGAAATACATCCATTTTCAGGTGTCAGAGGTGTTATCTTTGAAAGTGCACATACCTTACATATCCTGAGGCAGTGCCCTCCTTCCCTTCACATTTCATTATCCCAAAGTCATCCACATGGGCTGGAACGCACGCCACCTATTCTGAAGTGGCTGCGTTCCAGCACTACACTGCCTCGGGCATCGTCATCCTCTCTGCGCATGCGCGTACCACACGACAGCGCGATGCACGGCGCATCGCGACGTGCGTCACGCCGCCCACGGCGCCGACTCGTAGGAAGCGAGTGCGCTCCAGCATCACAAAAAGGATGCAGGTGAATGCGTTCCAGCATCACCATAGGGTGGAAGCGTCACATCCGCCCCTGTGACATTTCTCCTGTTTTTGCGGGGGATAGAGTCGCAAAGCGGTACTCCCTCTAGTGGCGGGAGGCCAGAATGGGGCTTCTAAATGAGAGACCAAAGGCTTCTCAGCACATGCCCTTGCTCCCAAATAGTCATGAAAAAAATATATATAATAAAATATAAGCATAAATGTAATCATAAATATAGATATCATCATTATCATCGTCCGTGGAATTAGTGTCAGCACCTGCATGGGTAAACACACACCTGCTCCTACATGAAATGGATGGGCTGGACCAGATGTCATTTTGTTAATGTCATCTATAGTTATAGGTGAATACCAAACATGAGCTCGCTCAAATACATAATAAAATAAAATAATGAATTAATTAAAATTTGATTTAAAAATAAAAACTGCTTGAAGCGATAGTCCATAGGTCCAGTATATGTTACAGCATAACGTACGCATATACCCATATATACACACGTGCATATAGAGGTAACGTGCACATGCATATCAATAGATACACACGTACATAGACCGCAAAAAATGAGTAAAATTGGATTAAAAGACACTCCCTTTAAAGCAATACCCAGAATACAAACACCCACACATACATACATATACAATGTATGAGAGACATGTTAGCGGCACAGCCGGCAGACTATATATTCATTTGCTCGCTCTCATATCTATCCAAACATAGACAGTGTAGAATGCCCATGCATATGCTGATGTCCAAATGGACTACATGTGTATACAAACAAATGCATAAGTAAAATGCCAACCCTGCCCGCCTAGCTATCCCAGCCTTGGCACCATGGCTGGTGTATACTAGCTTGCAGCCCACTAATACATTTTACCCTAGGTGGCGGCAGACAGGCTGAAACTTAATCTGTGAGGGAACTACCACCTAATATCTACATATAGTACAATACAATGGGTAGTTTAGATTGTTACTTCCTCCCTCTATGGCTTCTTAGAGGCCTCCCCAACCATATAGTACGGTTATCTACGAGATATTCAAATTTAATTATTTATTTCTATTTTGTTTTTTGCTTTTTACTTATGTGATGGTGTGTAATTCTATCTCTTCATTTAACCCTTTCGGAACCATAGTTCCAAGGGTGAAAATCCAAAAGGCCTCTCTTTTACAAAGAATTTGGTATTTTTTGCCGCTATCTAGATTGTTTTGAATGGCCTCTATACCAAACACTCTAAGGCCTTCCACTCCACCATCATGAACTTCCTTAAAGTGTCTTGGTATTGACCCCTTTTCCTTTTTTGTTGCAATGCTGCTCCTATGCTCGTTCATCCTAGTTCTTAATTGACGTGATGTTCGTCCTACATACAGTAGACCACATGGACATAGGATGCCATATATAACGTATGAAGTTCCACAATTAATGAATTGTTTGATCGTGTGACATCTTCCATCTGTACCAGTAATATCTCTTTTCCTATGGTGCATATGTGTACAGTTGCCACAACTGCTTACGCCACATCTATAGCTTCCTTTCTGATCGAAAATTGTGGTCCAGGGCCCTTTCAATCCTTCTCCTTTGTTCATTTTCTTTACTCTACTAGGAGCAATCATACTTCTCAAGTCTTTGGGCCTTCTAAAGACCAAATTGGGACGAGACGAGATACATGTCTCTAGAAATGGATCGGCAGCCAGAATCTTCCAGTTTTTCTGGAAGATTTTATGTATGGTCGGGGCCCTATTGTTATACCTAGTGCAGAACCGTACTGTAGAGATTTCTTTTTCTGCATAGCTCTTGATTTTGTCGCTTTTTGGTGCATCCTCTTTATAGAGCTGGAGATATTTTTGGAAGGCTTCCTCTATATGTGCCTGCCCATATCCCTTTTCTTTAAATTTCTCTCTCAGGATCTGACTTTGTTCTTCGTAATCTTTCTTCTGGGTGCAGGTTCGCTTCAAACGACAGAACTGGCCAAATGGAACATTTTTAATCCATCTTGGGTGGTGCTGGCTCGATGCATGCAGGTATGAATTTCCTGCACTGGGTTTGAAGTGGGTTCTTGAGGTGATCTTACCACTGTCATCAGCCCTCAATTCCAAATCTAGAAACACTAATGATTCTTTATCTACTACATGTGTAAATGAAATGCCAAACGGATTATTCTCGCAGTGTGTCAGGAAACCCTCTAGATCTTCATCACTGCCATTCCATATGATAAGAATATCATCGATGTATCGTGCATACAGGACCAGGTGTTTTCCGAAAGGGTTGTTGTGCCAAATGGATTTATACTCCCAGTAACCCATAAAAAGGTTCGCATAGCTGGGAGCAAACCTGGCCCCCATAGCAGTACCTCTTATCTGTCGGTAGAAGCAATCCAAGAAGGAGAAATAGTTGTGGGTCAAAGTATACTCTATACAATTTTGAATAAATTGTACTTGCCGCGGGCTAAATTGATGAGCCTCCGCCAAGTAGTATTCAATGGCTCTGAGTCCAAATTCATGTTGTATACATGTATACAACGATGCCACATCAAGTGATAGCCATCTGTATCCTTTTTCCCACTTGTAGGGGTTCAGTATTTCCAGGGCATGACTCGAGTCCTTGATGTAAGATGGAAGACTCGTCACTAGGGGTTGCAGGAAGTAGTCTATATAGCTGCCCAAATTACTGGACAGACTGTCGATCCCTGCAATAATCGGGCGACCTGGTGGTCTCTCTAGGTTTTTGTGTATTTTGGGAATATGATAGAAATGTGGGACTACCGGGTGTTTGGAATACAGGAATTGGAATTCACTTTTTGTCAAGATCTTATCCGCCACCGCTTTTTCCAATAGGTTCTTAAGTTCCTTATTATAGGCCATCGTTGGATCCCAGAAGAGTCTTTCGTACGTGGTGGTATCTCCAATCAACCTATGGGCTTCTTCCAGGTACTGCTCTTTGTCCTGTACTACTAGGCCTCCACCTTTATCAGCTTTTCTTATTATAATTTCTGAGTTATTCTTCAAGCTGTTCAAGGGTGCCTCGAGGTCTATGTTCGAGCTATTTTTGCTTTTTCGACTCCTTTTCCCACAGATCTTTCTAAATTCTCTCAAGACAACCTCATAAAATGTAGATATGAAGTTGCCCTTGTTCCAATGAGGGTAGAAACTTGATTTGGCCCTAAAATTGGTGCCAATTATTGGCTCCTCACCTGCTGGAACTGGAGGTTCATTTGCTGTTTCTATCTCTCCTTCACCATATAGTTCCTCCAATATTTCTAACATATCCTTATCCATTGACTCTTCATCACATAGTGTAGTGGTTTCGTCTTGGTCCTCGCTTAACGCTCCATTTATTTCTTTTAGCCTAAAGAACCGTTTCACTGTAAGGTTGCGTATGAACTTATTTAGGTCAATGAATAGTTCAAAGAGGTTGGGAGGACTTTCTGGAGCAAAGTTTAGGCCTCTTCTCAGCAATTTGAGTTCCTCCTCTTTAAGGATACATTTTGATAAATTAAATATTCTAATGGTGGAGTGATTTTCTACCTCTTCTGTTCTCTTCTTAGATTTCTTCCCTCCCCTCTGACCTCTTCTCGTGGATTTCTCAGTCTCCGAGTGTTCGGGGGGGAACAGATGGACCTGGTTGATGGATTCTTCTGAGCTGCGAGTCCTATTCTCCCCGCAGCTCCTTTCCCAAAAAAAGAAGACGTATTATCATCTTTATTAGTGTTTAATGCTTTGGATTTGCATCCTCCTATGTTGCTCCCACTCGTGGATTCTGTCGGTATTTCATTTGGTGTTGGTTCTATTTGGGGTATCTCAACCGAAGTCATAGTACCTTCATGTATTGGTGGGTTACTAGTTTCTGAAGAGTCGTCTATTTTGGATTCTTCTTCATTACCTATATTCATCTCTACTTGGACTCTTTTCTGTGTTAATGAGGGAGGGAAATCGTCTTGTACTTGCGATCTAAGGGATTGATTATAAGAAATGCCTTCATTGCTTATATCTCTATTTTTATTTGTATTTGAGTCTTTGTTTGTGTTTCTGTGTCTATATTTCTGTTTATTTTTGTTGTTATTATAGCGCCGTTTAGTCCTATTCTCATAGTTTTTATTTTTATTATTATTTTTATAGTGTTGATTCTTAGAGTTTCGATTTCCTAACTCTTCCGAAGGACTTGGATCCCTTCTTGTTATTGGTGTATTTGTCTCTTCACCCATAGGTGGTGGATTTTGTTCTCTTTTCCAATTAAATTCACATCCTGACAGATAATCTTGTCTGTCCCTTTCAAATTTTCCTGATTTACGAACTATTAGATCTGCTTCAAATTCCATAGTTTGCTCATTTATACTGGTATCCCATCCCGAAAACCCTTCTATATCAGTGTAGGCAGCCAAAGCTTCCTGTAAAATACTAATATCTAATTTAATATTCTCCATATTTCTTTCCCTTTGTTTTATAATCGTCTCTAACCACGTTCTATTATACACACGCATCTTTGTGACCCAATCCAGATGTAAATCCTCATCTAGAAAGTTACATACTTTGTTGAGCCTAAGCCCTCTAGGGATTCTGTTTACTTCTAAATATTTTTGTAACAAAATAATATCCCACCATTGTGTCATCTCATCTTCTAACAGATGTTTCAGTTTGTAAAATGTAGATATCATTTTTTCTTTTCTTACTGATGCAATGTCAGTGTCATCGTCTTGTTCTTCTGGTTGTTGTTGTTCATAATTATCAATGCTGTTCAGGAAGCCTTTTGCTAGTGATGCTCTCCTTAGCTGTCTTTCTTCTATAGACAGTACCATATTTAAATTAGACCTGAATGCACTTTCTTAGGTCCTTGGTACCTTAGTTCGAATTAGTTCCTCATGTTAGAAATACCTAGCAGCTGGAGTCCCCAAACGGAAGAGAGAAAATGGCAAAACGATATAAATCTCCTGCGCTCCGGTATTTCTTGCTTATGGGGACATACAATTCAATTGTACAGTGTCTTTCCAGAGTCTTGCAGCCCTCCTTAGAATCGTGGGAATTCAAAAGGAACTAAAAAAGAAAAAAGAATGGAGGGCGCACCGACCTAGTGTGATACTGTTGCACAATTTTTATTAAAATACTAAAATCAATAGTTATACTCACAAAATGAGTTAGAAACAAGCTTTAAAAGACAATCCAACAGCGCCAGCAGAACAGGACGGTTGCTTCAGTCTAAAAAGGTATCTGACCGATAATCAGGCTAGGCTTACGTTTCGGGGGCGTACCCCTTTCCTCAGAGCCCCGGTGGTCTGCACTGCTCCCTCACTATGCAGCTTGTCAGAATATATACACACACACATATACACAGAGAGGTGAAAAGAGCATGTGCTAGAGGGTCACAGGTCACCCCGCCCACAGGGAGGTCTATTGGCAAAGCTCCCCCCATTTTAAAATTAACCCTTGGATGTACGATCCCTATATCCCACAGACTTGGCATGGTCTTACCGATGGGTATCCCATAATCCAAAGATTCGCCAATTTTGAAGGGAAGGGGGATGAGGGTGTATGGAGAAATACATCCATTTTCAGGTGTCAGAGGTGTTATCTTTGAAAGTGCACATACCTTACATATCCTGAGGCAGTGCCCTCCTTCCCTTCACATTTCATTATCCCAAAGTCATCCACATGGGCTGGAACGCACGCCACCTATTCTGAAGTGGCTGCGTTCCAGCACTACACTGCCTCGGGCATCGTCATCCTCTCTGCGCATGCGCGTACCACACGACAGCGCGATGCACGGCGCATCGCGACGTGCGTCACGCCGCCCACGGCGCCGACTCGTAGGAAGCGAGTGCGCTCCAGCATCACAAAAAGGATGCAGGTGAATGCGTTCCAGCATCACCATAGGGTGGAAGCGTCACATCCGCCCCTGTGACATTTCTCCTGTTTTTGCGGGGGATAGAGTCGCAAAGCGGTACTCCCTCTAGTGGCGGGAGGCCAGAATGGGGCTTCTAAATGAGAGACCAAAGGCTTCTCAGCACATGCCCTTGCTCCCAAATAGTCATGAAAAAAATATATATAATAAAATATAAGCATAAATGTAATCATAAATATAGATATCATCATTATCATCGTCCGTGGAATTAGTGTCAGCACCTGCATGGGTAAACACACACCTGCTCCTACATGAAATGGATGGGCTGGACCAGATGTCATTTTGTTAATGTCATCTATAGTTATAGGTGAATACCAAACATGAGCTCGCTCAAATACATAATAAAATAAAATAATTAATTAATTAAAATTTGATTTAAAAATAAAAACTGCTTGAAGCGATAGTCCATAGGTCCAGTATATGTTACAGCATAACGTACGCATATACCCATATATACACACGTGCATATAGAGGTAACGTGCACATGCATATCAATAGATACACACGTACATAGACTGCAAAAAATGAGTAAAATTGGATTAAAAGACACTCCCTTTAAAGCAATACCCAGAATACAAACACCCACACATACATACATATACAATGTATGAGAGACATGTTAGCGGCACAGCCGGCAGACTATATATTCATTTGCTCGCTCTCATATCTATCCAAACATAGACAGTGTAGAATGCCCATGCATATGCTGACGTCCAAATGGACTACATGTGTATACAAACAAATGCATAAGTAAAATGCCAACCCTGCCCGCCTAGCTTAACAAAATGACATCTGGTCCAGCCCATCCATTTCATGTAGGAGCAGGTGTGTGTTTACCCATGCAGGTGCTGACACTAATTCCACGGACGATGATAATGATGATATCTATATTTATGATTACATTTATGCTTATATTTTATTATATATATTTTTTTCATGACTAT
This sequence comes from Rana kukunoris, assembly GCA_029574335.1. Lineage (NCBI taxonomy): Eukaryota > Metazoa > Chordata > Amphibia > Anura > Ranidae > Rana > Rana kukunoris. The sequence goes on along the minus strand of CM056050.1, from coordinate 536,530,137 downwards.
TTGGGAGCAAGGGCATGTGCTGAGAAGCCTTTGGTCTCTCATTTAGAAGCCCCATTCTGGCCTCCCGCCACTAGAGGGAGTACCGCTTTGCGACTCTATCCCCCGCAAAAACAGGAGAAATGTCACAGGGGCGGATGTGACGCTTCCACCCTATGGTGATGCTGGAACGCATTCACCTGCATCCTTTTTGTGATGCTGGAGCGCACTCGCTTCCTACGAGTCGGCGCCGTGGGCGGCGTGACGCACGTCGCGATGCGCCGTGCATCGCGCTGTCGTGTGGTACGCGCATGCGCAGAGAGGATGACGATGCCCGAGGCAGTGTAGTGCTGGAACGCAGCCACTTCAGAATAGGTGGCGTGCGTTCCAGCCCATGTGGATGACTTTGGGATAATGAAATGTGAAGGGAAGGAGGGCACTGCCTCAGGATATGTAAGGTATGTGCACTTTCAAAGATAACACCTCTGACACCTGAAAATGGATGTATTTCTCCATACACCCTCATCCCCCTTCCCTTCAAAATTGGCGAATCTTTGGATTATGGGATACCCATCGGTAAGACCATGCCAAGTCTGTGGGATATAGGGATCGTACATCCAAGGGTTAATTTTAAAATGGGGGGAGCTTTGCCAATAGACCTCCCTGTGGGCGGGGTGACCTGTGACCCTCTAGCACATGCTCTTTTCACCTCTCTGTGTATATGTGTGTGTGTATATATTCTGACAAGCTGCATAGTGAGGGAGCAGTGCAGACCACCGGGGCTCTGAGGAAAGGGGTACGCCCCCGAAACGTAAGCCTAGCCTGATTATCGGTCAGATACCTTTTTAGACTGAAGCAACCGTCCTGTTCTGCTGGCGCTGTTGGATTGTCTTTTAAAGCTTGTTTCTAACTCATTTTGTGAGTATAACTATTGATTTTAGTATTTTAATAAAAATTGTGCAACAGTATCACACTAGGTCGGTGCGCCCTCCATTCTTTTTTCTTTTTTTTTTTTTCTTTTTTTTTCTTTTTTTTTTTTTCCATTATGCATTCCCCCATGTACTGTGCCCTTTGTGTTGACTAGTCTTTGATTTATGAAATATTTTCCTTTTGTAAAATTGATTTTATTGAAAGTACTAATGAATATAGGTTTAATTCTAACAACTATATATGCTTTATTTCCTGAAAGTAGGTGTGTAAATTGAGCCAAGCTGGAATGGGGTCCCAGCACATTACTTTTCCCAGGGGCCCATGATGCTATTAAGACGGCCCTGCTTCTTCTCTTTGCAAACAAAGCAGCAAGATACAATTATTTATTTGTTTATTTCTTATTTTTTTTCCTTAGTCCCTGTCCAAGAAGAGCTTGTGTATTGGTATACACAAAGGAAGTCACACATACAGGTTACACTGACCAAAGGCTAAACAACCTTGCTGTAACGTTTGTGTACAGAGAAAGAACCACATGTACCTCTATAAAGTGACACATTCTCCCCAGGGTGCCCAATGTGCCTGAGAGCTCATATTTGTGCATGACAAGACCTCTCATTGGTGTTGATAGCTAGGCTGTCCTTTCTGCAGTTTTCTATTGGCTTGCAAGACTGACTATCAAAGTAAAAACCAATAGGATGATAACGACATTGGTTGTGGCAAGCCACCTATTAAAGTTTTCATATTAAATCACCCTGGTGGTCCCTGGACCAGTTTGTGAAATACTGTGGTGGAACACGAAGACATCTGAGTATGACTGCTTTTGATTTCTGGGGTTATTTTCATGTACTTCTATTGATAACACCTGATATAAATGAAAAGTGATCTATAAATAGAGATCAGAAAGACCCCCACTCCCCATTTATCGACCATCTTTCATGCATAGAAGCTGTAGTATTGCTTGAATGAATGGAGGAGATGTGTGGAAAGGGCAATCAAGGTCAACACTCTCAATGAGTGCATGTCATAGCTCTGTCGGCTCTTATAACCCCTACTAGAGACACACCCTACTGAATGGTCCTTGCCCTGTTTTTCTTTTTGAATTTCTGACCCAACTTAGGTTTTAATTGTCTCCGTTTGCTTGCTTTGGAGGTGAACCTTTTTTGGATTAAGAACTTTATTGGCCAGAACTCCAGTTCATTGTTGGATACACTTTACAAATGGACTATATCATTGTTTACTATCTATATATTGTTTATAGATTCAAGATTTTTATTGCTATTTTTATAATATCTTTTTTTGAACATTTCATTACCAGTTTACTTTGGATGCACCTTACATACAGACTTTAGCACTGTCACATTGCACTTGTTACACTGTGATTCATCTATATATGTTTTTATTGTTATATTTATGAGTTTATTTCCCTAGATTTTTGCTCATTAGCATTTTAATAGTTATTGTGCACTGTTTGTGTCACATTATTTATTTAGTAGGTTTACTTTATTTATTAGACTTACTGTACTACATATACAACGCACATATAGAGCAATTAGCGCTACTTCATTATCTTACATAACCTGGCTCTATATCACCTAACCTGGCTCTATGTCACCTAACCTGGCTCTATATCACCCTAACCTAGCTCTATATAACACCTTAATCTGTCTCTATATACCACCCTAGCCTGTCTCTATATACCACCCTAACCTGTCTCTATATACCACCCTAACCTGTCTCTATATACCACCCTAACCTGGCACTATACACCACCCTAACCTGGCTCTATATATCACCCTAAACTGGTTCTATACACCTCCCTAACCTGGCTCTATATACCACCCTAATCTGGCTCTATATACCACCCTAACCTGGCTTTATATACCACCCTAACCTGGCTCTTAATCACCTAACCTGACTCTATATCCCCTAACCTGGCTCTATATCACCCTAACCTAGCTCTATATACCACCCTTACATGGCTCTATACACCACCCTAACCTGGCACTATATGCCATCCTAACCTGTCTGCTACAGGTGTGGGGCAGAGGTCTTGGACCCTCTGTCCGGTGACCAGCGCTTCAGCTGGGGAAGTTCCAACAGATACTGCTGTTGGTGCTGGGCAGAGCACAGTGAAGTGTGGCCCTGATACCAGCTCTTCTGCTGGAGGCTCATCAGGTTGTTCTTCCTTAGCAGGAAAGTCTATCAAATCCCTGTATGTGCAACTGGTGTCTGGGGATAGAGGTTCACTATCTGCTGTCCGTGGAACCCAGAAGATGCTATCAGTGCTGAGCAGAGGTTAGCAGCGCTCTGCCCTGTTGTCAGCAAAGCTCTGCCCTGTTGTCAGCAGAGCTCTGCCCTGTTGTCAGCAGAGCTCTGCCCTGTTGTCAGCAGAGCTCTGCCCTGTTGTCAGCAGAGCTCTGCCCTGTTGTCAGCAGAGCTCTGCCCTGTTGTCAGCAGAGCTCTGCCCTGCCACTTCAGCTTTGGGGATGGAAATCTCCAGATTTTCCACTGCTGATTCTCTGGCATATTTCTGGACAGGCACATTCCTCCATTCAAGATCATCCCACTGTTGCCACCACAGTAACGAAACATCCTACACTCCACTTGAGTGCTATCTCCCAGTCTGGATATAGATATCAGATATTCCAGCTGCTCAAAAGCACACAGCAAGACAATACATGTTTGTCCGCTAATGGAATCTCTTTTAGAACCAGAATACAAGTCTCATATACAGTAGAAGAGGAGGGAGTTCACCCCTCCTGCTCATATTGCTCTAACAATACCAGAAACATAAATTAACATGAGCTAATTAACTAATCCCTTATGCAGCTGATGTGACTCCCTAATTACATTACACATTATCATACATATTAACACAGAACTCCTTCATACAATTGCAGGGTCAATTAGCATAAACAACAATGGGTGACAGAGAAGCCACACTAGACTCATTTACATTATAGAAGACAACAGACAGACAGGTGGTGACATTAGCATCTCCTTACAGTATATGTCCCAACAGTATGAATCAGTCACTCTTTCTAATATGGCATATACAGGGTTCCCAGAGTCTGTGAGTCTTGGGGGGACATGGACCTGAATCCAAATTAACACCACCTCAAGGGTCCCCAGGCATACAGCTCACAAAGAGCACCGTTCCCCCAAATGCCAGAGCCAGGGCCCATGATCACAAGGCAAGAGGCTAGCATTCAGTCCCTTCCAAAAGCCTCTGTCCCTGGTGAGTCTGTCACAACCACCCTAACCTGGCGATATATATACCACCCTAACCAGGTTATATATACCACCCTAACATGGCACTATATGCCATTCTAACCTGTCTCTATATACCACCCTAACCTAGCTCTATATACCACACTAACCTGGCTATATATAACATAACCTGGCTCTATATCACCATAACTTGGCTCTATATAACCTAACCTAGCTCTTTATACCACCCTAACCTGGATCTATATACCACCCTAACCTGGCGCTATATACCACCCTAACCTGGCGCTATATACCACCCTAAACTGGCTCTATATCACCTAACCTGGCACTATATACCACCCTAACCTGGAACAATACCACCTAACCTGCTAGTATACTACCCTAACATCACTTGACATTGATGTGCAGTGTGCTGCCTTCCCGTCTGGTGGGGTGCCAGATATAGAATCCGCCCGAGTGCCAAATACCTAGGTACGCCCCTGGCCAGAACACTGATGATGGCTAGTGAATGTGTCTTCCAGCACGACAAAGACCCAAAACATACCGCCAAAGCAACAAAGGAGTGGCTCTACAAACCAACTACTGTAGAAGAAGCGTCTTACCTCTGTGCTTGCCAATAAGGGAAGAATTAACTGAAGAAGGAACTTGTTTTGGAAACATGTTGGGCATTTTATCCAGATGTCAAATGTTAGAGCTATTCAGCCATACCAAGGCAGCTTACATTACTACATTGTGGACATACAGGGTATCTTTGACAGCATAATACTATGTAGTGTACACATATGCATATATGTATAACTTTTGTATGCAATTTTAGCATTTAAAAAATAAAAATAAAGTTGGAATATTTTGCTTTTAATTTGCTTTTTCTTTGTTTGTTATACCAGATTCTAGAGTTCAGTTCTTCTTTAAGTAGCTATGTAATAAAGCAAAAAAATACTTAAAAAAATCTCAGCTGTAAATAAACTCTGTTCATTTGTTGGAGAGTTTGACACTGTAATATGTACTATTATGTCTGGTCATATGTTTTGAATAATTTTCTTGCCAACTCCATGTCAGAATATTGCATTACTATAATAACCAGTTCGGTCATCAGATATCGCTTCTGTCCTCAGATTTCATTTACTGAGATATGAGGATCCCAGACTGAAAGATTGCTTGCAAATATTGGCTCATGAGCTATGACATATCAGTGAATACGCTTCAAGAGATAACATTTAAAATAAATGCATGTAATATTGAGACTCCTCACATCTGATTAGAACTTTATCTATTCAGAAGTGTTTCTCCAGATCCTGGGAATTACAAATTCAGCTTTGAGACATTCTTTATGGTCTTTGGCCTGAGAGCTCTGGGTTACATGTAACTAAAGAAAAGATCTGCCACTATACACTTCTATTGTTTCTAATCAGAATCTGAAAATATAGTACATATCCAAGTATACATATACAAGACTAAGGCTGCGTACACACGATCGGTTCAAACCGAGGAAAACGGACGGAAGTTCGTTTTCACCGGTCCAAACCGATCGTGTGTACGCCCCATCGATCCGTTATCCTTCGGTCAAAAAACAGATGGCTTGCTTTAAAATTGAATCAATGGTCAAAACCGATCGTTAGTATGCATAAGCATTGGTTAAAGGGCCGCGCATGCTCAGAATCAAGTCGACGCATGTTTGGAAGCATTGAACTTCATTTTTTCAGCACGTCGTTGTCTTTTACGTCACCGTGTTCTGACACGATCGGTTCATTAACCGATGGTGTGTAGGCACATCAGTCATCAGTCAGCTTCATCGGAGAACCGATGAAAACGGTCCGTCGGACCATTTTAATCGGATGGACCGATCGTGTGTACGCGGCTTAAAGGTTATCTAGGAAATGGGATCTTGGCACTGTATAGTTCCAATACAGGACCTGCATGCTAAAAGTACAGATGGTCCCTGGCTGCAGGTCAAAGTGGATATGAAGCAGAATGGTGATATGATTAAGGTATCAGTGTTTTCTGGGTTTAACATTTATTTAAATGCTTTTTGTATCTGTTTCTTAATTAGGGAAATTTACTGTGTTCATCCTGGTGATTCCTGGGACTGAAAGGGAAAATCCCAATTTTTTGGTGACCAGAGCAAGAAAAAGAAGGGAACCCTTCCACTGGGGACACTTCTTCTGGTGACAACTACTGTATAAGAGAAGGAGGGGGTTAAGGTGGCTGTACACCTCAAACATGAAATATGAACAACGCTTTATCCTTCTATAGTGTGTACTTGTCTCAGTTCAGAGCACTAAGCCCCCATTCACATTAGAGTGACTTGCCATGCATTTTAACATTTCAAATCGCCGCCTATTGACGGCAATCGCACTGTTCAAATCGGTGCGACGCCGGCTTTGCGGTGCCGCACCGATTTGAAAAAGTAGTTCCTGCACTACTTTTGGTGATTTGGGGTGCAAATTGCATAGACACCTGTGCATGAAGCTGCATAGATGTCTTCCAAGTCACACCAGAATTCGCACTGACATGTGGCTTTGAAATTGTGCGATTTCCGTTGAAGTTGCGCGATTTCAAAGCCGCAATCAATGTGAACGGTAGCTTAGTGTCATTTTTCCCCACTGCCTTGTTCCTCTGCTATCTGCATGTGACAATTCTGACAAGTTTTCCTGACACCAAGAAATAAAAAAGTGACAGGGGAGATACCTCCGAGACATGCAGCCTGTGATTGACAGCCTTAGCTCTGTTCCTGTGTGCTGTGTAAAGAGTGGTGTTTCCCTTCCCTCCAATCAGCTCTCATAGCTCTTCTCTGAGATCTGCAGAGAGTATCTCCTACCCCCTGCTTTCTGAAAGCTCATACAAGTTGTATAAATTCTGGACTTTGAACAGTTATAGAGAATAGGTCGCTGCAGCCATACAGATACAACGTATGTAGGAGGATTTGTTCCACCTCTGTTTATCACCTGAGGCCAGTAACTTCACTTGGCAAATGTCATGCCGTGTACACACGATCATTTTTCAGCATGAAAAAAACTTAGTTTTTCAGCATGTCTTTAGCGATACCCCCTCAAGGGCCGCTGGTTGATTTGGGATCAGCATATTAAGTTACCCTTGTGTGTTGTCTAGAGGTGATTTCTGTGAGCAGAGCAATAAGAGAATGTCCAAACCTGCCACTGAAGTTTTCTGAATGCTTTATTTCCTGGTCCAACACGACCAACATCAACATGAGGTAGAGAGAAAAGGTTGATGAAAGGAGATAACGTTGCGGTATCAGGCTTTGGATGAAAAAGAAAGCAGTCCTGCTTTCTGCAACAGTACAGTTCGTCGCCACTCTAGCCAGCGTGGGTGAAGTGCCTCCGGACAGACTTCTGCCACAAGCCTGGCAGCCGAAATGTCACTTAAGGAACAAGTCTCTCTCACTGACTTGGCTCTAGTAAAATTTAGCGTTTCAAGATGAAGACCTCTGCCACAGGCCCAATGTTGGACTGTAGAGCAAATCCTCCCAGAAAGTTCTCTTTTAAATAGGGGTCACCAGCTGACAGTCTATGGTTATCTGTCAGTTCCTGGCAACCAGACCCCCTGATGGTTTGTTCAAGCCCTTTTGGATCACCTGCCTCCTGGTTCTCCTCAAGCCGATCCCCCACCGAACAGCATACAGCTTAGGATCTCTTCAATAGGAATTGACCCCCAGCAAGTCGCTAGGGCCCCTTTCAGCATCAGCAGGAAACTCGTCGTAGCATGCAACCCCGGCCTGGTAGGTCATGTCGCCTGGGTCCGTTGGGTGCGCAGACCCTGAAGTTGGGTGCCGCACCTGGAACCTGGAACCTGCGAAGAACACCGAAAAATGGCATCTGCCACAGATATACCCCTCCCCAGCATGCTTCGCGAGGGAAAACTCCTCCAATTGGCTGCTGGGGAAAAGTGGCTCTGCCTGAATCCCTCTGGTGCCACCTGTCACCCAGAGATGGAACCACATCTCTGTAGCACAAAATGACCCACAGGATAATTCAGGGCTGACAGCAGCCCAATTTAGCAAAATTAGGAGTGGGAGCAACATAACTCTCCCACTAACTTTAGCGTAGTGCCTTTTCTGAAAGAAAGGGGGCGCTACATGTCCAAAAACCGACGTTTTCCCAACTTCATCATTAACCCTCTTAGCGGTGTTCCTGAGCGTGACTCGGGGTGTTTGTTTCATGCTATTATCAGTAACCCGAGTCACGCTCGGGGTAGCTGTGCAGAGCATGTAGCTGCACGACTTACCTTCTCCAGGCATAGTTACTTACTTGTCCCTGGATCCAGCAATGCATCCCTGCTGTGTGAGCGAGCGGTGTCCTCGCTCGATTCACACAGTGTCCCCGTGTGCCGCCGATCTCCGTTCCCTGCGACGTTACAACGCACGAGGGCGGAGAACGTCACCAAATGTAAAAAAGTAAACAAACACAGTACATCTTATAGATCACAGTACTGTATGTAAAAAATACACCCCTAGTCCCTAGTGGTCTGCCCAGTGTCCTGCATGTACTTTTATATAATAAAAACTGTTCTTTCTGCCTGGAAACTGTAGATTGTCCATAGCAACCAAAAGTGTCCCTTTATGTCAAAAATGGTTTTAGAGCAGCTAGAAAACAGCGATAATAAATTATAATCACTTTTTGTGGGGACATTCGTCATAAAAAAAAAAAAGTAATGACAGCGACAATTCTGCAACTGAGCAAATTTCTGTGATTTTGAGTTGATTACATTATTGAATAATTTTTATTATAATTATATTATTATTTGTTATAATTATTTATAGTTATTTAGTATATTATAATTGATAATTTTGTTTTTAAAAAAAATTCATACCCGGGATGCCTACTAGACTCTTGTTTGGTCAGATTTAAGTGAGTTATTCCTAATGCCGCGTACACACGATCATTTTTTGTGATGAAAAAAAACGACGTTTTCTGTGAAGTAAAAAACAACGTTTTTGAAACGTCACTTTTCAAAGACGATGTTGCATACACACCATCGTTTTTTTCACAAAAAGCGAGGTTACGTTCACCACTCTTTTACATTGAAGCTTGCTTCATAACTAGCTTCTGGGCATGCGCGGGTTGAAAAACGTCGTTTTAAACAACGTTTTTTGCTACACACGGTGACTTTTTGTGAAACAAAAAACAACGTTTTGAAAAACGACACAAAAAATTCAAGCATGTTGGAATTTTTTTTTTGGAATTTAAAAAAAACAAAAAAACAATGTTTTGCCCACACACGATCAATTTAAATGACGTTTTAAAAAACGACGTTTTTTTTCATCGCAAAAAACGACCGTGTGTACGCGGCATAAGAATTACAGGCCTACAGTATAAAACGCCAAATTTCCTTGCAAATAATGGTACCGCTTTCAGCACCTAAAACCAGAAAGAATCATACCGCCAGGGAGGTTAAAAACGATGTTGACCACACACTATTGTTTTAAAAAAATGATCTAGCAAAGCGCGGTGACGTACAACACGTACGACGGCACTATAAAGGGGAAGTTCCATTCGCCTTTGGGCTGCTTTAGCTGATTCCGTGTTAGTAAAAGACGATTCACGCTTTTCTGTCTGTTACAGCGTGATGAATGTGCTTACTCTATTATGAATGGTAGTTTTACCAGAACGAGCACTCCTGTCTCATAACTTGCTTCTTAGCATGTGCAGGTTTTTTATGTCGTTTTCGTTTTAGCCCACACACGATCATTTTTTACAACCCGAAAAACGACATTGTTTAAAACAACGTTAAAAAATGCAGCATGTTCGATTTTTTTTTTTTGTTTGGCGTTTTTCAGAACCTGAAAAATTATGTGAAGCCCACACACGATCATTTTAAATTACGTTTTTGAAAAAACGTTTTTTTCATGCCGAAAAATGATCGTGTGTACGCGGCATTAGGGTTAACAACCACTTTAATTGTTAACAGTTACTTTTAAGGATTGGGGCCCGACTTCAGGATTCACCCACCTACCCACATACTGCACAAGTCCAGCTCTGTTTAATCACTTCCAATTGTTTGTTTAATGATACATGCCTAAAATATTCTATTTTATGCCACTGGACACCAAAACTTGGAATAGGATGTATAAATCTAGGACTGTAGTCAAATATAGGAAATATGGACTATGTGTACATGTGTCCTCAGCTCAGATCCATTGGTTTATGCCACCCCATGGCCATTAATGAACAGTTATATGCCACTCTCATAAAATAAAACTATTTTGTATAGCAGGACATTCTCAATGTTAATTTCTATGATGGCTAGGCCATGGGCTGTGGTATTTTCCATATATCTATGTCTGTGTATATGACCTTTTACAAAGAAAATAAACATTCCATAAATTAGAAAAAAAAAAATACTTGTATTATAGAAATACCGCCTAGCTAATGCACACAATCATGTTATTTATAATGGTCTGACACATTCTATCTGTGATTTAAAGGAACACTGTCATAGACAAATATGACACACACATGTAATCCCAAATTTACACAAACATTAACCCCTTCCCACCAACGTAACCCATATCTGTGGCCTCACAGAAGTGGGATTTTTTGGGGCCGCATATATGCGTATCTCCTTTTGTACTAGGAGCGTGGCGCACCCAGCACAGAGACCGAGGTCTCATTGAGAGTCCTGGGCCATGTACTAATGTTTGGGACCCGAAACTCCCACTTCGGGGTCACCCGATTGATGTGGTAGCCTCTGATTGGCTTCTACAATGGTCAGTCACTGTGAAGCCTATCCCTCTCTCTCTCTGAATAGAGAGGAGAGATACAATGTATCTTTCTCTTTCCTTGCAGAGAAGAAAAAAAAAAAAGTGTGTGTAAAATAAATAAATAATATAATATAAACAAAAAATGTCTAGATCAAGGCGGAGAGCGGGCTGTGAGAGGGGCGGAGATTGGGCGGAGAGGAGGCTGAGAGCGGGCTAAGAGGGATGGAAAGTGGGCGGAGGGGGGCGGAGAGTAGGCCTAAAAGGACGGAGAGCAGAGCAGTACTCCTCGGGTAAGTAAAATAGAATGTGTTAACACTGAATACTAGCATACCTCCCAACTTTTGAACCATGGACTGCGGGACAAATAAGGTTAAGGTGGTTGAAGAAGTAGATAAGCAGGGGGGAGGGGGGTCTGCCGCCGATCGTCCGACATTAACAGAGTTGATAAGGGGTGGGGGGGTATTGACCATTTCCACACTGCCTTCTGCACAATGCAACCAGAGACCAATCCCACTCTTCAAGTACACACCAGACAATGAGAGGAACAGAGCTACCACTTACCTTGGACACGTATCAATAAAACTTCACAGCTTTTACTCCTCAGCATGTCATAGCTGTCAATGTGGAGGGGAGAGAGTGAGCAGTAGTGTTGCTCACGAATATTCGCATTGCGAATATTCGTAACGAATATTGCATATTCGAGTATTCGCGAATAAATCGAATATCGCGGTGAATATTTTTTCAATTTTTTTTATAAAACAGATCACATCCTAGTGATCTCCATCGACGTCTAAAAGCATTGCTGGTATGATTAGAGACCCTGGGCCGAGTAGCTGGGGCGATCCTTTTATGTTGCCGAATATTCACAATGCGAATATTCGCGAATACTTTCTCTGCCCTTCTGTGTTTTGTGTATAAAAAAAAAAAAAAAATTAGCTTTAGTTTAGTCATATAAGTTTGTGTAAGTAGAGTTAGTGTTTAGTACATATTAGTTTAGTAATCCAGGAAATGATCTCCGTTTTTGCGTGTTGACGAGAATTTCACAATCAATTTCGCATTCGCATTAGCGAAATTTCGCAATTTTTTTTTGGATAAAATATCACGAATATTCGATATTAACGAATATTTCGCAAATATTTTTCTATATATTCGTGAAATATCGCGAAATCGAATATGGCGTATTCCGCTCATCACTAGTGAGCAGAGAGGCAGAACATGTTTAATGTCTTTTCACTGATCATCACCAATGTAAGGAACATTCTTCCTACTGACCACATATGTAATGGGAATTCTTCCTACTGATCACCAATGTAAGGGGCATTCTTCCTACTGACCACCAATGAAAAGGGGAATTTTTCCTACTGACCAACAATGTAAGGAACATTCTTCTCACTGACCACCAATGTAAGGAGCATTCTTCCTACTGACCACCAATGTAAGGGGCATTCTTTTCACTGATCATCACCAATGTAAGGAACATTCTTCTTAGTGACCACCAATGTAAGGAGCATTCTTCCTACTGACCACCAATGAAAGAGGCATTCTTCCTACTGACCAACAATGTAAGGAACATTCTTCTCACTGACCACCAATGTAAGGAACATTCTTCTCACTGACCACCAATGTAAGGAATATTCTTCTCACTGACCACCAATGTAAGGAATATTCTTCTCACTGACCACCAATGTAAGGAACATTCTTCTCACTGACCACCAATGTAAGGAACATTCTTCTCACTGACCACCAATGTAAGGAGCATTCTTTCTACTGACCACCAACGTAAGGGGCATTCTTTTCACTGATCATCACCAATGTAAGGAACATTCTTCTCACTGACCACCAATGTAAGGAGCATTCTTTCTACTGACCACCAATGTAAGGGGCATTCTTTTCAGTGATCATCACCAATGTAAGGAACATTCTTCCAACTGACCAGTAAAAAAAAAAGTATCGGTAATCTGTATCGGCGAGTACATGAAAAAAAGTATCGGTAGTTGGACTCGGTCTTAAAAAAGTGGTAAGGGGACAACCCTAATTAGAAGTGGTGTCTGCATTACTTTGCATTTCTTAGGCTTTTTTTCCCTCTATTTTTAAATGGTGATCTGGCCAGTAAACCACCTCCTGTATAAGAATGCCCCCACTCTGGATGAAGGAGCACAGGTGCACCTTTGGACAGCAACATTGTTGATCTGGGAGGGGGAGTGTTAGATGCAATAGCAGATTTAAATACACTAAAAAAAATTGGAGCCAAACACAGCTAATTCTTTATAAGCAGTTACAGCAAACAGCTTTGTTCCTTTTGGGATAAAGGTTTTACAGAAATAAAACTAATCTTATCGTTGTAAGCACCCCTGTTAGTAGTAAATGGTTTGCCTCAGGCCTGTAACTGCTACAGCTACAGGACAGAGTGTTCTGTTAAAAAACAACCAACTTACTGGCCAGATCACCAGCTGAAAATAAAGAAAAGAAAGCCTAAAAATAATGAACACTGATGCAGCCATCATATCTGGTAAGCTGAAATGTAATACATGTTTGCTTTTGATTTACCGTACTTTAAGATTATTTTGGGTAGAACTAAATGAACCTACAGGTATGCTTTCTGTTCTCATCTTTTGCAGCAGCTGCAGTCCAGCGCTACAAAGTGCCAACCACTTACCAGTGCCAGCACTACAAAGTGCCAATCACTTACCCGCCGTGCCGTCTGTACTTGAGTTTAAACAACAGTAGCGATCACGGGAAAGAACAATTTTATAAATGAAATGCGACATACCAGAGGGAAAGTCTAGTGTGACTCTGATTTCTCCATGCCATAATACTTACGCTATTGTTGACAGGGATGTTAAAATGAATATACCATAATTGCTTTCCTGCTCCTTCACGTGGGTGTATTTTGCTTTTTCTTGACGTGATTGTAGCTTTTTCTTGGAAATACGTAACCAATTAGTTATTTTGTGTTGCCCAGAAGAAACCATTTACAAAATGTGTCCTTCTCCATATTACATCTGTCGGGTGCTAATTGTGCTGCATTCCCTGTCACTACGGTTATTTAAATGAACATTTATCAGCTAGAGATTTAAAGTGGACACTCGCTTACTAATTGTTCTGTATGCATGCATCAAATCTAAAGCTTCTTTAACCCCTTTGCTACCAGAACCAGTTTTGTGTTTTACGCACACCCTGTTAACTACTTGCTTACTGGGCACCTATACCCCCTTCCTGCCCAGATGAAATTTCAGCTTTCAGCACTGTCACTCTTTGAATGACAATTGCACGGTCGTGCGACGTGGCTCCCAAACAAAATTGACGTCCCTTTTTTCCCACAAATAGAGCTTTCTTTTGGTGGTATTTGATCACCTCTGCGGTTTTTATTTTTTGCGCTGTAAACAAAAATAGCGACAATTTTGAAAAAAAAACACAATTTTTTTGCTATTTGCTATAATAAATATCCAATAAAAAACATAAAAATATATTTTTTTCTCAGTTTAGTCCGATACATATTCTTCTACATATTTTTGGTAAAAATAAAAATCGCAATAAGCATATAGTGATTGGTTTGCGCAAACGTTATAGCGTCTACAAAATAGGGGATAGAATTATGACATTTTTTTTTTTTACTAGTTATGGCGGCGATCTGTGATTTTTGTCAGGACTGCAATATTGCGGCGGACACATCGGACACTTTTGACATATTTTTGGGACCATTCACATTTATACAGCGAACAATGATATAAATATGCCCTGATTACTGTATAAATGTGACTGGCAGGGGTTAACACTAGGGGGCGAGGAAGGGGTTAATGTATTCCCTAATTAGTGATCCTTACTGTGGGGGGAAGGGGGTGACTGGGGGAGGTGACCGATGGTTGTCCCTACCACCATCAGTCCCTACACACCATCAGTCTCCTCTCCCTGACAGGACATGGAGCTCTGTGTTTACACACAGGGCTCCACGTTCCTGTCTCCGTGACCGCCGAACATGGGCACCTGGCGGACATTGCGGCCGCCAGGCACACGCATCGGCAACTGACGCGGCGGGCCTGGAGGCATGTTTTAAAAAAAAATTAGGTCTAAAGATTGCATAAACCCCCAACACATAGTTTATTTACTAAAGCTAGAAAGTGAAAATCAGGCTCACGTCTGCGTAGAAACCAATCAGCTTCTAACCTTAGCTTGTTCAACTAAGCTTTGGCAATAAAACCTGAAAGCTGATTGGTTTCTATGTAGAAGTGAGCCTGATTATGGACTCTCCAGCTTTAGTAAATAAACCCCTACAGTATATAACAGTGATGGCGAACCTTTTTGAGCCTGAGTGCCCAAACTGCAGCACAAAACCAACTTATTTATTTGAAAGTGCCAACACTGAATTAAACCTGCCAGCAGTTCTGTACAGGGGGTGGGACTGATCACCCCTCTAAAAGGGGTACAATTCTGCACCCCTAAATAATCTTTTGTGCTTTTTCAAATGACGAAACACTCAGGTATGGGCGGGGCCATTGACAGTAATCAGATTCTTCATCATGAGCGTTGGTGCATTTCATTTATCACACAATCAATATACTATATATATGGACCATGGTGCCCTACATTAAGGATGGAAATGGTAATTAGCTGGTGATAAATAGAAGGGGTTTCTACTGATGTGTCCTCCAAGGCAAAGTGCTGTGGTTACAGTCTGCCTGGGGACCTAAGTATGGCGCCGGAATCCCCACGCGCGGCTCAGGGGATTACCTCACATACTCGAAGGCAGCTTCAACTGAGCCTGGAGCACATGGTGCCGCCATAATAGCTTGCGGGGTGGCGCCATTACAGCTTGCAGGGCGGTGCTGCCATAACAGCTTGCGGGGTGTCGCCATTCGTTCAAAGCCCACCTGCGCACACGTGCAGCTCCACCAGTCCACGGGAAAAAAACCCAGAAGGGAGCCTCTATCCGGCACCGATGATGCCATCCAATGCCCCCCCCCCCCAGTGAGACAATCACGGAGGGCCCACCCATGCGCTAGGTGGAGACAATCCAGCCCCACAACACAGACACTCCCTGATCACTTATGAAAAAGTGATTTTAATTTTTTTGGATCTATACACAAATGTTTTGCCTTTCATTTCTAAACTGAATAGATTGTTTTACAAGGTCATCGTTTACAATCACTTTAATTTTAGGGGACACAAACACAATAAAAAAAAAATCCATTAAATATCACACCTGCTGGGTGTCTATAGTAGTGGCACGTGTTTAGAAATGTCCCTGCACAACATGAGAGGACTATAAAAAAAGTAATTAATACTACTTGCGCAAGTTCTGTGTGGCAATATTATGTTGAATATTTTTAGCGGTGGTGGGGGGCCATTATTGTTTTGTGAAAGAAAATTTTTAGAAAAAAGGGCACCCCTCAAACATACTGTAATTGGAGCGCAACAAGGAGCCACGTGCAAAGTATTGCATCAAAAATTGTTATTAGGCACCCCTGTTAAACAGGGGCTGAAAAATTGTGCCTTGGGCACAACACAACACTTGCAACCCCTCCCAATAACTCCAATTGGAGCGCAACAAGGAGCCACGTGCAAATTATTGCATCAAAAATTATTAGGCGCCCCTGTTAAACAGGGGCTGAAAAATTGTGCCTTAGGCACTGGTGAAGGAGCCCAGAAACACAACATTTCTTACTAGCTATCAGCAAGAAAAGTGAGGAGGAGAAAGAAATTCCATCAGCAGCATAAGAGGATAGTCACTCAGCATCAGCATACGCAGTCTAAAAGGGATCCGACATTTCAACAAAAAGATATTATTCATTAATATCAGCATCAGGTGCTTGGTAGCTGGTGTTGATCCAAGCCTGATTCATTTTGATGAAGGTCAGTCGATCAACAGAGCCGGTGGAGAGGCGCACCCTGTGATCAGTCACAAAGCCTCCAGCAGCACTGAATGTCCGTTCTGAAAGAACACTGGATGCAGGGCAAGCCAGTAGCTCAATTGCATACTGGGCAAGCCCTGGCCAGTGATCCATCCTCAAGACCCAGTAAGCCAGAGGATTTTCGGTGGGGAAGGTGTCCAAGTCGGATCTTGCCCCTAGGTATTCCCGGACCATGTAAACCAGACGCTGGCGATGGTTGCTGGAACTGGTCAGACCTTGGGGCTGGGGACTAAAAAACTGCCTGAACGCATCGGTCAGACGACCACCTTCTCCACCGCCCCTTCTCTGACTCACCGAAGCCTCAGCAAGACGTTGTCCAGAGCCAGGTTTTGGTTAACCCCCCCGGTTCTGGGAACGCATTGCACAGACCCTTCTGCAAGGCCTCCCGCAGAATTTTCATCTTCTGCTCCCTCTGCGATGGCAACATAAGGTCCGCAACCTTACTCTTGTAACGTGGATCCAGGAGAGTCGCCAGCCAGTAATGATCCCTCTCCTTAATAGCACGTACACGAGGATCCTTACGCAGGCTTTGCAGGATCAGTGAGGCCATGCAGCGTAAGTTTGCAGAGGCATTCGGGGCACAGTCCTCTGGGTCACTGAGGACGACAGGATCCACAGGCACCTCATCCCAGCCACGTAAAAGTCCACGTGCTCCTTGGGACTGTAAATGATCCCTTGAAGTCTGCTGCTGCTGAGTGCTAGGCTCCACCTCCATGCTGCTGATACAATCCTCCTCCTCCTCCTCTTCCTATGTGCTAGGTGGGCAAGCAGGACCACTGTCTGGGTAAAGGGGGCCTTGAGAGGTAAGGAAGTCCTCCTTTTCCTCCCTCTGTTCTGCCTCAAGGGCCCTGTCCATTATTCCACGTAGCGTGTGTTCCAACATGTGAATAAGAGGGACAGTCTCACTGATGCATGCACTGTCACTGCTCACCATCCTCGTGGCCTCCTCAAATGCTCAAGACCCACTGGCGTGGGGAAAAAAACCTAGCTCCCCTGACCCAGTTCTGCTGCCATATTGGCACAGGTACTCATTGATGGCCCGTTGCTGCGTGTGCAACCGCTGCAGCATGGCCAACGTTGAGTTCCATCTGGTGGGCATGTCACAAATTAGGCGGTTCTTGGGCAGGTTGTATTCCCTTTGGAGGTCAGTCAGCCTAGCAGTGGCATTATATGACCTTCGAAAATGCACACAGACTTTCTTGGCCTGCTTCAGGACATCCTGCAAGCCCGGGTACCTGCCCAAGAACCGCTGCACCACCAAATTGAGGACATGCGCAAAACAGGGCACGTGGGTGAGTTTTCCCTGTCGCAGGGCAGAGAGGAGGTTGGTGCCATTATCGCTGACCACCATTCCAGGCTTCAGCTGGCGTGGCGTCAACCACCTCTCAGCCTGACCCTGCAGAGCTGACAAAACCTCTTCCCCAGTGTGACTCCTGTCTCCCAAGCACACCAGCTCTAGCACCGCATGGCATCTCTTGGCCTGCATTCCTGCGTAGCCCCTGGTACGCCTACGGAGCACGGCTGGTTCGGAGAAAACATCACCACAGGAAGAGGCCACAGAGGAAGAAGAAGAGGAGGGGGTGGGGGAGAGAGGTGTGTCACAAGCAGTAGTAGTGTTTTGGAGGCGTGGTGGCGGAACAACCTCTAAAACTACTGGACCTTGCCCTGCGTCCTTCCCAGCTGCCAGCAGAGTCACCCAATGCGCCGTAAAAGACAGGTAACGTCCCTGTCCATGCCTGCTGGACCATAAGTCAGCGGTAATATGCACCTTACCACTGACCGCCCTGTCCAGCGAGGCATGGACATTGCCTTCCACATGCCGGTAGAGAGCCGGAATAGCCTTCCGTGAGAAAAAGTGGCGTTTTGGTACTTGCCACTGAGGTACTGCACATTGCACAAACTCACGGAAGGGGGCAGAATCTACCAACTGAAAAGGTAGCAGTTGAAGTCCTAGCAATTTCGCTAAGCTAGCATTCAACTGCTGGGCATGTGGATGGCTGGGATTGTACTTCTTTCGGCGCTGCAGTAGCTGGGGCAGGGAAATTTTCCTGGTACTATCAGTAGATTGACCGCTACTACTAGCTTGTGACACACCTATTTCTACACCTTCACTGCAGGCTTCAGAGAGGACTGGGGGTCTATTGGGGTTGGAGGTCCCAGAAGGGCAAGGGGGGTAAGCTTTTGTCTTTGGTGTGGGTCTTTTTGGTGTGCTTGCCAACGAGCTGCATGGCAGGTCGACATATGTCTGGACAAGCATGTGGTACCCAGGCGGTTGATGTTTTGGCCACGCGAGATACGCTTGCGACATAAGTTGCAAATAGCAAAGGTACGATCTTGTGGACATGTTTCAAAAAAGGCCCACACCAAAGAACTTGTGCTGTACCGGTCAGACACAGCAGCGCCATGCACAAGCGCCGTAGATGTGCGCTGTAATGCAGTGGGTGTGACCTTAAGCTGACCCCTGGAGGGCATCCTGCCTCTTTGGAGATGTGCCTGTGCCTCCTCCTCCTCCTCCTCCTCTCTCCTATCAGGCACCCAGGTAGAGTCAGTGACCTCATCATCCCCTCCCTCCTCATCACTGTCAACAACCTGGCAGTATGCTCCAGCTGGGGGAACATCATCACTGACAAATTGCTGTCCCTCTCGGCCACCCCCTCTCCCTGGGCTCACATCAATGCCTTCCTCTATCAGTGTTACGTCATCGGAGTCTTCAAAACGCTGCACATCTTCCTGCAGCATGTACCCAACACTGTGTTGAAACAGTTCGGGGGACTCCTCAGGAGGACATGGTGGTACTAGGGAAGTATTGTGTGAAGCCATTGTGCAGAGGGAAGAGGACGCCTTGGCAGCTGCTTTGCCAGATAAACTTTGATCAGTCTGTGTGAGAGAGGATGAGGAGGATGAGGACAGCTTGGTCATCCACTCTACTAATTTCTCTGCATGTTGAGGCTCAACACGGCCAGCTCCCAAAAAGAAGGACGAGCGGCCACGGCCACGGCCATGTGCTGAAGAGGATGCACCACATCCACCACCAGCGTTACCTCTACATGCAGAGCCTGATTGCCCTCGTGACTCTCTGCCTCTCTTTGTTGTCCTTCCAGACATATTTATGCATTCAGGTGGTATGTAACAGCACAAGCGCAGTGACACCAACTGCGTTTAGGTGGTATATAACAGCACAGGTGCGGTGACACTAACTGCGCTCAGGTGGTATGTAACAGCACACGTACAGTGACACTAACTGCGCTCAGGTGGTATGTAACAGCACACGTACAGTGACACTAACTGCGCTCAGGTGGTATATAACAGCACAGGTGCGGTGACACCAAATGCGCTCAGGTGGTATGTAATAGCACACGTACAGTGACACTAACTGCGCTTAGGTGGTATATAACAGCACAGGTGCAGTGACACTAACTGTGCTCAGGTGGTATATAACAGCACAGGTGCGGTGACACCAAATGCGCTCAGGTGGTATGTAACAGCACACGTACAGTGACGCTAACTGCGCTCAGGTGGTATATAACAGCACAGGTGCGGTGACACCAAATGCGCTCAGGTGGTATATAACAGCACACGTACAGTGACACTAACTGCGCTCAGGTGGTATATAACAGCACAGGTGCGGTGACACCAAATGCGCTCAGGTGGTATGTAACAGCACACGTACAGTGACACTAACTGCGCTCAGGTGGTATATAACAGCACAGGTGCGGTGACACCAAATGCGCTCAGGTGGTATGTAACAGCACACGTACAGTGACACTAATTGCGCTCAGGTGGTATATAACAGCACAGGTGCGGTGACACTAACTGCGCTCAGGTGGTATATAACAGCACAGGTGCGATGACACCAAATGCGCTCAGGTGGTATGTAACAGCACACGTACAGTGACACGAACTGCGCTCAGGTGGTATATAACAGCACAGGTGCGGTGACACTAACTGCGCTCAGGTGGTATGTAACAGCACACGTACAGTGACATTAACTGCGCTCAGGTGGTATATAACAGCACAGGTGCAGTGACACTAACTGCGCTCAGGTGGTATATAACAGCACAGGTGTGATGACACCAAATGCGCTCAGGTGGTATGTAACAGCACACGTACAGTGACACGAACTGCGCTCAGGTAGTATATAACAGCACAGGTGCGGTGACACTAACTGCGCTCAGGTGGTATGTAACAGCACACGTACAGTGACATTAACTGCGCTCAGGTGGTATATAACAGCACAGGTGCGGTGACACCAAATGCGCTCAGGTGGTATGTAACAGCACACGTACAGTGACACTAACTGCACTCAGGTGGTATATAACAGCACAGGTGCGGTGACACTAACTGCGCTCAGGTGGTATATAACAGCACAGGTGCGATGACACCAAATGCGCTCAGGTGGTATGCATCAGCACACGTACAATGATACTAACTGCACTCAGGTGGTATATAACAGCACAGGTGCGGTGACACCAAATGCGCTCAGGTGGTATATAACAGCACACGTACAGTGACACTAACTGCGCTCAGGTGGTATATAACAGCACAGGTGCGGTGACACCAAATGCGCTCAGGTGGTATGTAACAGCACACGTACAGTGACACTAACTGCACTCAGGTGGTATATAACAGCACAGGTGCGGTGACACCAAATGCGCTCAGGTGGTATGTAACAGCACACGTACAGTGACACTAACTGCGCTCAGGTGGTATATAACAGCACAGGTGCGGTGACACTAACTGCGCTCAGGTGGTATATAACAGCACAGGTGCGATGACACCAAATGCGCTCAGGTGGTATGTAACAGCACACGTACAGTGATACTAACTGCGCTCAGGTGGTATATAACAGCACAGGTGCGGTGACACCAAATGCGCTCAGGTGGTATGTAACAGCACACGTACAGTGACACGAACTGCGCTCAGGTGGTATATAACAGCACAGGTGCGGTGACACCAAATGCGCTCAGGTGGTATGTAACAGCACACGTACAGTGACACTAACTGCGCTCAGGTGGTATATAACAGCACAGGTGCGGTGACACTAACTGCGCTCAGGTGGTATATAACAGCACAGGTGCGATGACACCAAATGCGCTCAGGTGGTATGTAACAGCACACGTACAGTGATACTAACTGCGCTCAGGTGGTATATAACAGCACAGGTGCGGTGACACCAAATGCGCTCAGGTGGTATGTAACAGCACACGTACAGTGACACTAACTGCGCTCAGGTGGTATATAACAGCACAGGTGCGGTGACACCAAATGCGCTCAGGTGGTATGTAACAGCACACGTACAGTGACACTAACTGCGCTCAGGTGGTATATAACAGCACAGGTGCGGTGACACCAAATGCGCTCAGGTGGTATGTAACAGCACACGTACAGTGACACTAACTGCGCTCAGGTGGTATATAACAGCACAGGTGCGGTGACACTAACTGCGCTCAGGTGGTATATAACAGCACAGGTGCGATGACACCAAATGCGCTCAGGTGGTATGTAACAGCACACGTACAGTGATACTAACTGCGCTCAGGTGGTATATAACAGCACAGGTGCGGTGACACCAAATGCGCTCAGGTGGTATGTAACAGCACACGTACAGTGACACGAACTGCGCTCAGGTGGTATATAACAGCACAGGTGCGGTGACACCAAATGCGCTCAGGTGGTATGTAACAGCACACGTACAGTGACACTAACTGCGCTCAGGTGGTATATAACAGCACAGGTGCGGTGACACTAACTGCGCTCAGGTGGTATATAACAGCACAGGTGCGATGACACCAAATGCGCTCAGGTGGTATGTAACAGCACACGTACAGTGATACTAACTGCGCTCAGGTGGTATATAACAGCACAGGTGCGGTGACACCAAATGCGCTCAGGTGGTATGTAACAGCACATGTACAGTGACACGAACTGTGCTCAGGTGGTATATAACAGCACAGGTGTGGTGACACTAACTGCGCTCAGGTGGTATGTAACAGCACACGTACAGTGACACTAACTGCGCTCAGGTGGTATATAACAGCACAGGTGCGGTGACACCAAATGCGCTCAGGTGGTATGTAACAGCACACATACAGTGACACTAACTGCGCTCAGGTGGTATATAACAGCACAGGTGCGGTGACACTAACTGCGCTCAGGTGGTATGTAACAGCACACGTACAGTGACACTAACTTCGCTCAGGTGGTATATAACAGCACAGGTGCAGTGACACCAAATGCACTCAGGTGGTATGTAACAGCACATGTACAGTGACACTAACTGCGCTCAGGTGGTGTATAACAGCACAGGTGCGGTGACACTAACTGCGCTCAGGTGGTATGTAACAGCACACGTGCAGTGACACCAAATGCGCTCAGGTGGTATGTAACAGCACACGTGCGGTGACACCAAATGCGCTCAGGTGGTATATAACAGCACAGGTGCGGTGACACCAAATGCGCTCAGGTGGTATGTAACAGCACACGTGCAGTGACACCAAATGCCCTCAGGTGGTATGTAATAGCACACGTGCGGTGACACTAAATGCGCTCAGGTGGTATGTAACAGCACACGTGCGGTGACACCAAATGTGCTAAGGTGGTATGTAACAGCACACGTGCGGTGACACCAAATGCGCTCAGGTGGTATGTAACAGCACACGTGCGGTGACACCAAATGCGCTCAGGTGGTATGTAACAGCACACGTGCGGTGACACCAAATGCGCTCAGGTGATATGTAACAGCACACGTGCGGTGACACCAAATGCGCTTAAGTGGTATGTAACAGCACACGTGCGGTGACACCAAATGCGCTAAGGTAGTATTAAACAGCACATGCACAGTCAGAGCGACTGCGTTTCTGTGCAATTCAATAGCCCACTTGCATTAACAGCAACTGCCTTTCTGTGCAAATAAATAGCACACTTGCAGTAACAGGTAATGCGTCTATGTGCAATTAACTAGCACACGTTGACTAACATGTTAGAGCATCAAGCACCATCTCCTGCCTGACAGATACTAATAGCAGAACTAGCTAAGCTATACAGTTTATAAATATATTGACAACTCCTAGGGATGTCAATATATTCTCTGCAAACTGTAAATTTAACTATACTAACTAGTAGCCTCCCTGATCTATCTATCTATCTATCTATCTATCTATCTATCTATCTATCTATCTATCTATCTATCTATCTATCTATCTATCTATCTATCTATCTATCTATCTATCTATCTATCTACTGTATCTATCTATCTATCTATCTATCTATCTATCTATCTGTCTGTCTGTCTGTCTGTCTGTCTGTCTGTCTGTCTATCTATCTATCTATCTATCTATCTATCTATCTATCTATCTATCTATGTGAAAAGACACTGTGGGGTAGATTCACATAGATCAGCGGATCTTTTGATCCGCGTGATCTATCTTTTTTACGATCCGCCTGCGCCAGTTTTTGAGGCAAGTGCTGTATTCAGAAAGCACTTGCCTCGTAAGTTGCCCTGGTGGATCGTAAATCCCCCGGCGGAATGCAAATTCCGCGGCTAGGGGGAGTTTACTATTTAAATCACGCGCGTCCCCGCGCCGATCGTACTGCGCATGCGCCGACGGGCTAAATTTCCCAGCATGCATTGCCTCAAATGACGTCGCAAGGACGTCATTGTTTTCGACGTTAACGCTATTAACGTATGGCCGTATTCCCGAACGACTTACATAAACGACGTAAAAAATTTGAAACTCGACGCGGGAACGACGGCCATACTTAACATAGGATACGCCGCACTTACCCCGCATATACTGTAGCAGGGGTAACTATCCGCCGGAAAAAGCCGAACGCAAACGACGTAAAAAAACAAACGGTTCTCCTCATTTGCATATTCGTTGTGTATAATAACAGAAGCGCCACCTAGCGGACAGCGGGAGATTGCAGCCTAAGATCCGACAGTGTAACTCACTTACACCAGTCGGCTCTAAGGGAGATCTATGCGGAACCTGATTCGAGGAATCAGCCGCATAGATCCGAGCGTCGGATCTCACAGATACGACGGTGTATTAGTAGATACACCGTCGTATCTCTATGTGAATCTACCCCTGTGTCTCTATCTATCTATCTCTCTCTCTCTCTGTCTGTCTGACTGCAAAGCAAGCCGGAACACACTACACGAGGCCGCCCGGGAGGCGGCCTTTTATAGTGTGGGGCGTGTGCTAAAGCCCTGAGCCCTAATTGGCCAAAGCACCCAGGCTTTGGCCAATTAGGTTTCTTCGTTTTTTGGGCACTGTGATTGGCCAAGCATGCGGGGTCATGGTGCATGCTTGGCCAATCATCAGCGCGCAACGCCGCAGTGAATTATGGGTCATCCGAATTTGGCGCGAACGACCCGATTTGTTCGTTTTCGACGAACGATCGAACGGTCAATGTTCGATGCGAACATGTGTTTGCATCGAACACGAAGCTCATCCCTAGTCAGGACACTAGACTAGTGTGGGGGTAAATTGGGCAGAGGAGGATATACTACTACACTACTGTGGGGGGGTGCTTGCCATAGGCGCCATTTCCACTAGATACGCCTCTGTACACATGGAAGCTCCCACAAGGGTATTAGAAGCAAAATCTAGCAGGAGCTACAGAGTATAAAAGGCACCTCTAAGTGTAGCAATATGATTACATTTAATGAAGGTACAACATTTAGCAGCTCACATGGTTGATGATTAAATGAGGCACATGTATGTAGGCATCCGGGGTAAAGCTGTCCACATAGACCATTCTCCTCACTGCCGACTCTTACTGCTGTCAGTCTGCAATCATGACCGGGATGACTACCCTGCAGTAGAGTGATCTAAAAGCAAGACTTGAAGTGCTCGTGGAGCGCAGTGTAGATCAGAAGATGTCAATGGTGGTGTGGAGGATGGTCTATCTATGTGGACAGCTTTACCCCGCATGTCTGCATACTTAGATGTGCCTGTTTTAATCATCAACCATGTGAGTTGCTAAATGTTGTACCTTCATTAAATGTAACCATATTGCTACACTTAGAGGCGATTCTCTTCTCTACTAAGTTGTGACATGACGCTACTTGTATATCAAGACATTGCTTGTTTATCAAGGCAAAATGTATTTACAAAATTTGCTTGGCTTGCAAAATGCTCTCAAACCAAGTTATTCTTAAACCAAGGTTTTACAGTATTTATTTTGGATAGAGTAGGGAAGGGTTAGAACCCTTTTGTCATCTAGGAAGGTCACTTTCTGTTCTGTAGACCCAACAGTAGGTGGATGTCTTTCCAGTTTAAGGGATATGCCCTTTAGCGCAGTTGTCAGGGCAACAAGAGTTCTCATTGAAAGATCTCTCCTGTTTCCTAATTCTGTTTTGAAGGCAACTCCAAATTTGTATTCATCCTCACTTTTTTTCCTAGTGACACTGGTGATTAGGGCAATTAGAAAGAGTGAATCTCCCCAACAGAAACACAGATCACAATAAGAACTTGAATGTGGTTCAGATGTTAATGGAGCCTTAGACAGCATCAATCATTCCTCTGGCAAAAAGCCTAACCACCTTAGTTAAATACATACCATATTTAGCCAAGCAGATTGGGGAATATCTAGGAAGAAGCCAATATAGAGCAAAAAGCTATTTCCTCTTTTCTTACAAACCCTAGATGGCGCTGTCTGGGAAAGAATTCTGACCTAACCTTTGGCTGGTAGAGCCCGGGGACGCCAGCTGCAATTTACCTCCCTCTGTTCGAAAACAACAGCTCCTAACTTTCTGAGATGGGAAAGAGGGACACATTATAGCACAAAGAGGTAAACAAAGGATGCACCCTTGCCACACTCCCCGTTATGCTGTTCATGAAGAATTAACCGCTTCAGCCCCAGAAGATTTGAGGCCGTGTACACATGGCAGGGAACCTCGACGGGCAGAACACATCGTTCCGCACGTCGAGGTTCCCTGCCGGCCGTCGAAATCGGTGACCCGCCCGTCGGGAATGGCAACCAGCCATTCTTCCAGGCGGGCCGTCGAGCAAATAGAGAGCGTGCTCTCTATTTCTGCTCGACGGGCTTCCCGACGGGAAGCTCGCCGAGAGTGTACACACGGCCGAGGTCCTCGCTGGAATGCAGCTTCCAGCGAGGTTCTCGCTGGTTTCCAGCGAGAACCTCGGTCGTGTGTACGCCGCCTTACTCTCTTCCTGACCAAAACACTTTTTACAATTTGACACTGCATCGTTTTAAATAGCAATTGTGCGGTCGTGCGACGCTGTACACAAACAAAATTTGCATCCTTTTCTTCCCACAAATAGAGCTTTCTTTTGGTGGCATTTAGTCACTTCTGAGTTTTATTTTTTTGCGGTACTGCGACAATGCGACAGACAAATCGGGGACTTTTGACACTTTTTTGGGACCATTGGCATTTATGCAGCGATCAGTGCTATAAAAATGCACTGTTTACTGTGTAAATGTCACTGGCAGGGAAGAGGTTAACACTAGATGGAGATCAAGGTGTTAAATATGTGTTCCCTCTGCATGTTCTAACTGTGTGGGGATGTAAGTGACTAGGAGACATGCCCTATAATTTTTCCTACTTTATAGGAAGAAACGATAGGGCTCCTCTCTTCTGACAGCACAGGGATTTACACACACAAATCCCTGTGCTTTGCGCTTGTGCACGAGATCACGTGTGGCTGGGGGCGATCGTGCGCGACGGTCACGTGCATCGGGCCCCCTGCCATGCAATGGGCGAGCACACAAACCTGGTGGCCAAAAACGGGTAGGACGTACCTATATGTGATTTCACCCACCAGTGCCATTGTGCCGCAGTATATCTGCGTGACACCGTGGGCAACTGGTTAATAGGCAAAATAGCAATTGATGAAACCCACAAGTGCTTTTTTTTCACTACAGTATTATGTTTTCATTATACTATCTTTTTCGAAACAGTAAATGCATTAACATAGCGGGTGAGAGGTTTTGTGCAGTAAAACCTTTTGATAGTAAATAATGAATATTTTATAGTGGTATATACTAGGGTTGTTCCGATACCGATACTAGTATCGGTATCGGGACCGATGCCGAGTATTTGCGGGAGTACTTGTACTCCGGCAAATATGCCCGATACTGAAATAGAATACTTCCCCCCCCCATATTGCAGCGATGCGTCCCTCATACCTTTTTAGATATGCTGACGCCGCCTCTGCCGCATACCGCCGTATCCCCCTGCACAATCGCATAGCACACATTACAAGCATTCATTCTGAATACTTGTAAATGGCCGTGTATTGACACTCCCCTTCTCCGGATTGGAGGGATCCCTCCAATCCCGAGCAAGGGGGAGTGTCTATGCACGAATCCGCGTATAGACACTCCCCCTTGTGTGGGATTGGACAGATCCCTCCATCCGGAGAAGGGGAGTTTTAATACACGGAGCGCGGCCATTTACAAGTTTTTAAAATTAAATTTTGTAATGCGCTACGCGATTGTGCAGGGGATACGGCGGTATGCGGCAGAGGCGGCATCAGCATATCTAAAAGGTATGAGGGACACATCGCTGCAATATGTGGGGGACATACATGACTGCATATGGGGGACATACATGGCTGCATATGGGGGACATACATGGCTGCATATGGGGGACATACATGGCTGCATATGGGGGACATACATGGCTGAATATGGGGGACATACATGGCTGCATATGGGGGACATACATGACTGCATATGGGGGACATACATGACTGCATATGGGGGACATACATGGCTGCATATGGGGGACATACATGACTGCATATGGGGAACATACATGGCTGCATATGGGGGACATACATGGCTGCATACGGGGGACATACATGGCTGCATATGGGGGACATACATGGCTGCATATGGGGGACATACATGGCTGCATATGGGGGACATACATGACTGCATATGGGGGACATACATGGCTGCATATGGGGGACATACATGGCTGCATATGGGGGACATACATGGCTGCATATGGGGGACATACATCGCTGCATATGGGGGACATACATGGCTGCATATGGGGGACATACATGACTGCATATGTGGGGGACATACATGGCTGCATATGGGGGACATACATGGCTGCATATGGGGGACATACATGGCTGCATATGGTGGACATACATGGCTGCATATGGGGGACATACATGGCTGCATATGTGGGGGACATACATGGCTGCATATGTGGGGGACATACATGGCTGCATATGTGGGGGACATACATGGCTGCATATGTGGGGGACATACATGACTGCATATGTGGGGGACATACATGACTGCATATGTGGGGGACATACATGACGGCATATGTCGGGGGACATACATGACTGCATATGTGGGGGGACATACATGACTGCATATGTGGGGGACATGACATGGCTGCAATATGTGGGGGACATGACATGGCTGCAATATGTGGGGGACATACATGACTGCAATATGTGGGGGACATGGCTGCATTTGTGGGGGGACACGGCTGCATTTGGGGACACATTTAAAAAAAGTATCGGTATTCGGTATCGGCGACTACTTGAAAAAAAGTATCCGTACTTGTACTCGGTCCTAAAAAAGAGGCATCGGGACAACCCTAGTATATACAGAAGACCAAGAAAAGGGAACAAGAAAAGGGAACAAGTAAGGAAGAAAGGGAGACAGATGGATTTGGTTCCAAATGAGGGGCAGTTGGGACTAATAAAACAATTTAGACAAACCCTAGATGGCGCTGTCTGGGAAAGAATTCTGACCTAACCTTTGGCTGGTACAGCCCGGGGACGCCAGCTGCAATTTACCTCCCTCTGTTCGAAAACAACAACTCCTAACTTTCTGAGATGGGAAAGAGGGACACATTATAGCACAAAGAGGTAAACAAAGATGCACCCTTGCCACACTCCCCGTTATGCCGTTCATGAAGAATTAACCGCTTCAGCCCCAGAAGGTTTTACTCTCTTCCTGACCAAAACACTTTTTACAATTTGACACTGCATCGTTTTAAATAGCAATTGTGCGGTCGTGCGACGCTGTACACAAACAAAATTTGCATCCTTTTCTTCCCACAAATAGAGCTTTCTTTTGGTGGCATTTAGTCACCTCTGAGTTTTATTTTTTTGCGCTATAAACAAAAAATGCGGTACTGCGACAATGCGACAGACAAATCGGGGACTTTTGACACTTTTTTGGGACCATTGGCATTTATGCAGCGATCAGTGCTATAAAAATGCACTGATTACTGTGTAAATGTCACTGGCAGGGAAGAGGTTAACACTAGATGGAGATCAAGGTGTTAAATATGTGTTCCCTCTGCATGTTCTAACTGTGTGGGGATGTAAGTGACTAGGAGACATGCCCTATAATTTTTCCTACTTTATAGGAAGAAACGATAGGGCTCCTCTCTTCTGACAGCACAGGGATTTACACACACAAATCCCTGTGCTTTGCGCTTGTGCACGAGATCACGTGTGGCTGGGGGCGATCGTGCGCGACGGTCACGTGCATCGGGCCCCCTGCCATGCAATGGGCGAGCACACAAACCTGGTGGCCAAAAACGGGTAGGACGTACCTATATGTGATTTCACCCACCAGTGCCATTGTGCCGCAGTATATCTGCGTGACACTGTGGGCAACTGGTTAATAGGCAAAATAGCAATTGATGAAACCCACAAGTGCTTTTTTTTCACTACAGTATTATGTTTTCATTATACTATCTTTTTCGAAACAGTAAATGCATTAACATAGCGGGTGAGAGGTTTTGTGCAGTAAAACCTTTTGATAGTAAATAATGAATATTTTATAGTGGTATATACTAGGGTTGTTCCGATACCGATACTAGTATCGGTATCGGGACCGATGCCGAGTATTTGCGGGAGTACTTGTACTCCCGCAAATATGCCCGATACTGAAATAGAATACTTCCCCCCCCATATTGCAGCGATGCGTCCCTCATACCTTTTTAGATATGCTGACGCCGCCTCTGCCGCATACCGCCGTATCCCCCTGCACAATCGCATAGCACACATTACAAGCATTCATTCTGAATACTTGTAAATGGCCGTGTATTGACACTCCCCTTCTCCGGATTGGAGGGATCCCTCCAATCCCGAGCAAGGGGGAGTGTCTATGCACGAATCCGCATATAGACACTCTCCCTTGCGTGGGATTGGACGGATCCCTCCATCTGGAGAAGGGGAGTTTTAATACACGGAGCGCGGCCATTTACAAGTTTTTAGAATGAAAGCTTGTAATGCGCTACGCGATTGTGCAGGGGATACGGCGGTATGCGGCAGAGGCGGCATCAGCATATCTAAAAGGTATGAGGGACACATCGCTGCAATATGTGGGGGACATACATGACTGCATATGGGGGACATACATGACTGCATATGGGGGACATACATGGCTGCATATGGGGGACATACATGGCGGCATATGGGGGACATACATGGCTGCATATGGGGGACATACATGGCTGCATATGGGGGACATACATGGCTGAATATGGGGGACATACATGGCTGCATATGGGGGACATACATGACTGCATATGGGGGACATACATGGCTGCATATGGGGGACATACATGACTGCATATGGGGAACATACATGGCTGCATATGGGGGACATACATGGCTGCATATGGGGGACATACATGGCTGCATATGGGGGACATACATGGCTGCATATGGGGGACATACATGGCTGCATATGGGGGACATACATGACTGCATATGGGGGACATACATGGCTGCATATGGGGGACATACATGGCTGCATATGGGGGACATACATGGCTGCATATGGGGGACATACATGGCTGCATATGGGGGACATACATGACTGCATATGTGGGGGACATACATGGCTGCATATGGGTGGCATACATGGCTGCATATGGGGGACATACATGGCTGCATATGGTGGACATACATGGCTGCATATGGGGGACATACATGGCTGCATATGTGGGGGACATACATGGCTGCATATGTGGGGGACATACATGGCTGCATATGTGGGGGACATACATGGCTGCATATGTGGGGGACATACATGACTGCATATGTGGGGGACATAC
Organism: Rana kukunoris; assembly: GCA_029574335.1. NCBI lineage: Eukaryota > Metazoa > Chordata > Amphibia > Anura > Ranidae > Rana > Rana kukunoris. Next base: position 536,498,297 of record CM056050.1, on the reverse strand, counting down.
ATGACTGCATATGTGGGGGACATACATGACGGCATATGTCGGGGGACATACATGACTGCATATGTGGGGGGACATACATGACTGCATATGTGGGGGACATGACATGGCTGCAATATGTGGGGGACATGACATGGCTGCAATATGTGGGGGACATACATGACTGCAATATGTGGGGGACATGGCTGCATTTGTGGGGGGACACGGCTGCATTTGGGGACACATTTAAAAAAAGTATCGGTATTCGGTATCGGCGACTATTTGAAAAAAAGTATCCGTACTTGTACTCGGTCCTAAATAAGAGGCATCGGGACAACCCTAGTATATACAGAAGACCAAGAAAAGGGAACAAGAAAAGGGAACAAGTAAGGAAGAAAGGGAGACAGATGGATTTGGTTCCAAATGAGGGGCAGTTGGGACTAATAAAACAATTTAGACATGTTTTCTCATGTTTTAAACATCCTTTCCTAGTTCAGAGGGGTGCCTAAACCTAAGGCCTCGTACACACGAGGGGATATGTCCGCTGAAAACGGTCCGATGGACCGTTTCAGCAGACATCTCCGCTCGTGTGTATGGGCTAGCGGACAGATTTCTCCACCCGACAGATTTCAAAGCATGCTTTGAAATCCATCCGGTGGAATCTGTCCACCCGACATGTCTGCTGGTTAGTACACTTACCAGCAGACAGGTCGTCCCCCACCGCCACCGCGCCGCCGCCGAATGGATTCGGCGCATGCGCGGAAGTGTTTAACTTCCTGGTGCAGTGACGTGGCGGTGACGTGGCGGCGTCAACGTCACCGCCGCGTCACCGCGCCGTCCGGCGGCGGGGAATTTGATCCGATGGTGTGTACACGCCATCGGATCAAACTCCCGATCGGACATATCCGATGGAAATGGTCCGCGGACCGTTTTCATCGGATATGTCCGATCGTGTGTACGAGGCCTAAGCCAGTCAAAAACTCTTCTCCCCATATGGGATCTGCTGAAGTTCATTTACATTCTGCAGTGTTGGATAGGGACCGCACTTCTTTTAATTAGAATAGTCTGATGTGCTTTATAAATCTCACTCAGAAGCTTTTTAATCATCCTGCAGCCCAATATTAAATATGTGTAGTGTTCTTACACTTCATACAGCTCTATTTCTTGCTTCAGTAGTGCATTTACGCATAACAAGGTGAACTTGAAATGGTCTATATAATTACAGAATTACACCTCTCCTTATAAGTGTGGTATTGTTGCTGCAGCAAGTTGTCTGTACAGCTTATCATTTATCTTCTCTAATCATATCTATTGTACTTTGCATAGAGAAATGTCCAGAAGTGACCTTCTTCTTTCATAAAAGATAATTATATTGGAAAGGTTTTTTATAATATGCATACACTAGTATCGCAGCTACGATGTTAGTATTCTCTGCCAGTAGCAGCCATTATCTGGTCTCCCCAGGATACTTTATTACAGAAAAGCTGAATTATGATGGGCACCTGGCCATGTGGAATGTAAATACTATTAGATCTAATTACATTTCTAATTGATGTTCATTTTTTACCACAAATTGGGTGTTTTGTACTATTTTATTCAACAAAACAGGACATTTCAAACATTACAATGAGCTTCACTTTCATTAAAACGTAGACATGTCATCTTAGAGGAATGGCCTTCTTTTGGTGGCAGACCGGCTACAGAAGAGTAGGATCCAGGGCCGCCATCAGGCGTTTGACCCCCCCCCCCCCCCCCCCACCATTAGCAACTTGCGGCAGGGACCTACCTCATGCAATCCCCGTTTTTTTTTACATATTCTTTTCGTCTTACTTTAGCAACTCGCGACAGGAGAGAGAAGAAAAGACTTGACTTGACTTTTTGTTTTGTTTGTCAGCACCAACCCCCCCCCCCCCCCCTGCTTATCATCTCGTGGCAGGAGAGAGAAGAGATGAGACTTTGGTTACCACAACCCCATCCCCCCACTTATCATCTTGAGGTAGGAGAAAGGAGGGCCCCTCGCTCCTCTGCTCCAGGGGGGCCCTGCCTAAAGCTGTATAAGGGGCCCCAAAATTAGTGATTGCTGCCCTAGTAGGATCATTCCAGATGCCTTCCTACAGATATCTTTAAAAGCATACCCTTGCCTTTGTTTCTCAAATTCCTGACTCAGCATGCTTTCCTTCATCTCAATCAGGGACGCAATGTGAAAAGTCACCCAATACTTTCACTAGGCCTCCTACTGGGAACTTTGCATTTTTTTCACAAGAAATGGGAACTTCTCATTTAAAATTTGAAGGCCACCAGGTGTGCTGGATTCTGATCAAGATTCTTAACTGTGGCTGAATGTAGTTAAAGCAGTATTAAACTTAAAAGGAATTTTTTTTATATTGAAGCTTACCAATTCTTCGATGTGATGATTGATGTATTAATTACCCTTCTTAAAGGGTCACTAAAGGAAATTTTTTTTTAGCTAAATAGCTTCCTTTACCTTACTGCAGTGCTGTTTTCATGTCCTCATTGTTCGGTTTTTGTTTTTTTGCTTTGATGTTGCTGTAATTCTGCTTTGATCTCCACACTTCCTGGTTGTCTGTTTCCTTATAACCACAGTGCTGGGAGCTTTCTCACTGTGGTCACTAATCAAGGAGGTGTGATTACTGTGTGTAAACTGAAACTGGGTTGGTGTTGAGGGGTTTTAGACAAACCATCACTGCCCTCTATTGGCTCTCTGGCTCTGTACAGAGAGACAGGAAATAACAGCAAAAACGAAACTAGAACTGTAGATTGATTATATGATTGATTTGTATTTATTTGTAATCATTTTTAAAAGGAATCAGTTAACTTTTATGTCTCTATACCCTGTAAACAGTCATTTCAGCCCAATTTTTTTTTTCCTTTAGTGACCCTTTAAGCTTTCTTTCTTCTATTTTCATCTGACAATACAGCCAGCAAGTCTGTTGTTTTTCACAACACAAGCTCTTCAGCAGAATGTATCAGTTTACATGGATGAGACAAACCACTTAGCACTGGCAGGGGTGATTAAAATGATCAGCTTTTATTTATTCATGCAAAACCTTTTTTCGGAAAGGTAAAAAAATGTTCACTGTAACTGCTTAGAAGTAGAAGTTGGAGTGTGGATTCAATTTTTTAGTGGTTCTAATTCTGCTAAAACATTTAACACTAGACCCTCCAACCACTTAGACTGACAATGCTTCCGTCTGCTGTGCCTCCTGTTTTCATTCCCCCAGAGCTCTGTCTCACTAATACCAAAATTGTGTTACTTACTGGCCAGATAACCAGGTAAAAACAGCGAAAAAGCCAAAGAAAAGAAAACTGATGCAGCCACCACATCTAATGATTGGTAATCTGCAATATATTACATATTTTGGTTTAGGGTTTAATACCGTTTTAACTTTCCTTTCTTCTGAACAGCAACAGTCATTTTTAACTTTAAGATTCATTAGACCAGGGGTGTCAAACTCAATTTCATTGTGGGCCACATCTGCATTATGATTGCCCTCAAAAGGGCCGGTTGCATCTGTAAGATTAGATGTCCAGTGCACCCCACCATCAGAAGTTGAGTCCCCCACTCTCCCTTACATCACAATGTACCCCCCTTTCCATATGCTGCTGCTGGAAAGGTGCGAGGGCCACATGAAATGGCCTGGAGGGCCAGATTCGGTCCACGGGCCTTGTGTTTGCCACCTATGCATTAGACAGTCTATCACCAGGATTTGCACACTCCCTCCTTGTCCCAACTAAGGGTCCACAGGGGGATCAATATAAATGGTTCCATTCTGCCTCAGGAGTTCTTTCCACTGAAGTGTTTTTTCCTAACTGGGGAAAATCCACCATTTTCAGAGATGACAGGTCACACAGGGACTTTCTTAATGGAGATTAAAAACATCCCATTAAAGCTACCCATAACAGGTACAGTGGGGAAAACAAGTATTGGATACACTGCTGATTTTGAGGGTTTCCTACTTACAAAGCATGTAGAGGTCTTTATTTTTTATCGTAGGCACTCTTCAACTGTGAGAGAGACGGAATGTAAAACAAAAATCCATAAAATCACATTGTATGATTTTTAAATAACTAATTTGCATTTTATTGCATGACATAAGTATTTGATCACCTACCAACCAGTAAGAATTCCAGCTCTCACAGACGTGTTATTTTTTCTTTAAGAAGCCCTCCTGTTCTCCACTCATTACCTGTATTAACTGCATCTGTTTGAACTTGTTACCTGTATAAAAGACACCTGCCCACACACTCAATCAAACAGACTCCAACCTCTCCACAATGGCCAAGACCAGAGAGCTGTGTAAGAACATCAGGGATAAAATTGTAGACCTGCACAAGGCTGGAATGGGCTACAGGACAATAGGCAAGCAGCTTGGTGAGAAGGACAACTGTTGGCGCAATTATTCGAAAATGGAAGAAGTTCAAGATGACGGTCAATGTCCCTTGGTCTGGGGCTCCATGCAAGATCTTACCTTGTGGGGCATCATTGATCATGAGGAAGGTGAGGGATCAGCCCAGAACTACACAGCAGGACCTGGTCCATGACCTGAAGAGAGCTGGGACCACAGTCTCAAAAAAAACATTAGTAAAACACTATGCCATCATGGATTAAAATCCTGCAGCGCACGCAAGGTCCCCCTGCTCAAGCCAGCGCATGTCCAGGCCTGTCTGAAGTCTGCCAATGACCATCTGGATGATCCAGAGGAGGAATGGGAGAGGGTCATGTGGTCTGATGAGACAAAAATAGAGCTTTTTGGTCTAAACCCCACTCGTCGTGTTTGGAGGCAGAATAAGGATGAGTACAACCTCAAGAACACCATCCCAACCCTGAAGGATGATGGAGGTGGAAACATCATTCTTTGGAGATGCTTTTCTGCAAAGGGGACAGGATGACTGCACCATATTAAGGGAGGATGGATGGGGCCATGTATCGCAAGATCTTGGCCAACAACATGCTTCCATCAGTAAGAGCATTGAAGATGGGTCATGGCTGGGTCTTCCAGCATGACAATGACCCGAAACACATAGCCAGGGCAACTAAGGAGTGGCTCCGTAAGAAGCACCTCAAGGTCCTGGAGTGGCCTAGCCAACCTTCCGACCTGAACCCAATAGAAAATCTCTGGAGAGAGTTGAAAGTCTGTATTGCCCAGCGACAGCCCCGAAACCTGAATAATCTTGAGAAGCTTTGTATTGAGGAGTGTGCAAATCTGGTCAAGAACTACAGGAAATGTATGATCTCTGTAATTGCAAACAAAGGTTTCTGTACCAAATATTAAGTTCTGCTTTTCTGATGTATCAAATACTTATGTCAGGCAATAAAATGCAAATTAATTACTTAAGAATCATACAATGTGATTTTCTGGATTTTTGTTTTAGATTCCGTCTCTTAGTTGAAGAGTACCTATGATAAAAACAGACCTCTACATTCTTTGTAAGTAGGAAAACCTGTAAAATACAAAAACCACAGTGTATCAAATACTTTTTATCCCCACTGTATATCATATTTGAGTGCTACCCAAGCTATTTCTCAATTAAATTGTATGTATAAAAAACTTTTCTATTCAATTTTGTTTTGACAGAAATTCCCTTCCTAGACAGTTGATTCCTGAACAGGTGTCTCCAATGGAAGATGTACCCTCACATTCTGTAATTATGACAACTGAAAATAATTCAATAACGTTTTTAAGAATATAAAACTATGTGCAGCTTTATATGTTTTCACATTTTACAAGAGTACCTGGAGGTTTGGATGAAGAAGTGATGAGAGTAAAGGGAGAGTTTTCAAAAAAGCACTTGTGACACGTATGTTTAACCAATATGTGCACGATAACGCTGGACCAAATAAAGTAAAATTTGGTTGTAATGGCTATACCATAATGTGCGTTTTCCTTCAAATAAGAAGATCCATGATGATACTATGTGGGTGGACCTTGTTCTGGTCCTAGGCTGCTACCTCTCTCTCATCGTGACAAGGGGAGAACTCACCAGACCGTGAACTCTTATGTCGTGTACACATGACCATTTTTAATGTCATGGAAATAAACAAGTTTTTCTCAACATGATTCTTGTCAAGCCTGCCTTACATACACACAAACGTGGGGAAAAAAATGCTGGCGCAAAGTGCGGTGACGTACAACACATGATGGCACTATATAGGGGAAGTTCCACTCGGATGGCGCGACCCTTTGGGCGGCTTTTGCTGATTTTGTGTTAGTAAAAGTTTGGTGAGAGACGATTCACGTTTTACAGTCTTCGTGCTTTTCAGTCATTAAAGCCTACACACGACCGTTTTTCATGACGTGAAAAATGACGCGAAAAATTAGAGCCACCTTAAATCAGAGTTCCAAGATCCCCACTCACATCAGGGTTCCCATGGTCCCTTCTACCTCATTTTTAATGCCCATTTTTCACGTCAAGAAAAATGCTCTGGAGCCTACACACGATCGTTTTAATGACCAATTAAAAAAATGGCATTTTTCACATCATGAAAAACTGTCGTGTGTACACGGCATTAGATATGTACAGAGTAGCACTGAGTACAAAATTTAAAATATAAATAGCAGCAAAAGTGTATCATAAAAACTAGGGTTGTCCCGATACCACTTTTTTAGGACCGAGTACAAGTACCGATACTTTTTTTCAAGTACTCGCCGATAACGAATACCGATACGTTTTTTTAAATGTGTCCCCAAATGCAGCCATGTCCCCCCACAAATGCAGCCATGTCCCCCCACAAATGCAGCCATGTCCCCCCACCTATGCAGCCATGTCCCCCCACCTATGCAGCCATGTCCCCCACATATGCAGCCATGTCCCCCACATATGCAGCCATGTCCCCCACATATCCAGCCATGTCCCCCACATATCCAGCCATGTCCCCCCACATATGCAGCCATGTCCCCCATATATCCAGCCATGTCCCCCATATATCCATATTTGGGGGGGGGCTAGTATCGGATGAGGCATCGGGGGCATTTGCAGGAGTACAAGTACTCCCGCAAATGCTCAGTATCGGTCCCGATACTGATACTGGTATCGGTATCGGGACAACCCTAATAAAAACTCATGTTAATATAAGACCGTTTGTACATCAATATACAGTACAGATACAATTGTAAAAGTTTCTCATTGTAAAGATTACAAGTATAATCCATAAAGACTTTGGTGTGACCTCCTATCAAAAATCACATTACGTCACTAGTATGTCACTAGTACTAAAGGGAGCTTGGAGCAGCGTTATTTAGGAATTTAGGAATTCTAAATGGAAAGTGCCTATGTCACTAGGCACAAGAGGACGGAAAACTTGAGGATTTATTTTGTTTTGCATTCTTTCATTTAAGAGATTTAAAGTATTACAATGCAAAGAAAACACAATAAAAGTATTTAATACAAATGCCAGCGATGCTTTTGCAACCCTGCCACCTTCCCCGTGAGTCGGACTGCGGGTCCCGCGGACTCGATCACCACGGGGATACCCGCGATCGTCTCACGGAGGTATAGAGCGGGGAGATGTTTGTGTAAACAATCATCTCCCCACTCTGACTAGTGACAATGACACTGATCTCGACTCCGTGTACTTGGAGCGGAGACCAGTGTAAGAAAGGAAGCGCAGTGGTTTGCCTCATACTGTCCTTCCCCTGGTGCTCTCTCTGGTTCCGCTTCCTGTGACGTCATTGTCTGTGTTCCACGCTGGTTCTGGCTGGCTTCCTGATTACTACAGGATGATTTTCTACACTCTTCTGCCTACCCGTGAGCCTGGGTGCACCTGAGACCGGACCGCACTGTGATTACAGCACACAGATGAGTCAGGTTTTTATACATGTTTGTAAGTGCATTTCCTTTTTAACCCAATAAATCTTGACTATAACATATTGCAAGTATAGAAAGTTTGTTCTAGGGCAGACAACAAATATCGTACAAATTAAATAAATCCGTGTGCACCTGAATATAACATATTGCACTTAGGTGGCACTTACTGTTTTGTTCCCCTGTTTTCCCCTTACAGAGCCGGCTTTCTTTGAGGACAGCTGCCGCCTACCATCCTCCTATACCTCTCCTCCTTTAAAGGACTGGTTATTACCACATATTAGAATATGCACTAAAGAACTGTGACTGTTTTTTAGATCTATCCTCTGTCCATATCCATTTACATTTGTTATGCACTAGTCTTTTGCGCTGACAGTTTATCTTATAGTAAGAAACACTATGCAGGGAACACTTAACCCCTACAGTGCCACCTAGTGGTTAACCCCGTCACTGCCAGTGTCATTTTCACAGTGACCAGTGCGTTTTTATAGCACTGTTCGCTGCGAAAATGACAATGGTCTCAAAAATGTGTCAAAAGAGTCCGATGTGACCACCATAATGTCGCAGTCACAAAAAAAAATCACTGATCGCTGCCATTATTAGTAAAAAAATACTTAATAAAAATGCCATAAAACTATCCGCAATTTTGCAAACGCTATAACTAGGGTTGTCCCGATACTACTTTTTTAGGACCGAGTACAAGTACCGATACTTTTTTTCATGTACTCGCCGATACCAAGTACCGATACTTTTTTTAAATGTGTCCCCAAATGCAGCCATGTCCCCCACACTAATGCAGCCATGTATCCCACACTAATGCAGCCATGTCCCCCACACTAACGCAGCCATGTCCCCCACACTAACGCAGCCATGTCCCCCACACTAACGCAGCCATGTCCCTCCATCCATGTCCCCGCATCCATGTCCCTCCATCCATGTCCCTCCATCCATGTCCCTCCATCCATGTCCCTGCATCCATGTCCCTGCATCCATGTCCCTGCATCCATGTCCCTCCATCCATGTACCCCATACCTAGCAGCCGCCGCCCGGGGAACATCACAGCTTTCATTTGAATAGCTGTTTCCCCGGCCGCGTATAGACAGACACTCCCCCTTGCTCGGGATTGGACAGATCACGATGACCCATCCAATCCCGAGCAAAGGGGACTACAGCTATTCAATTGAAAGCTGTGATGTTCCCGCACGCTTTAACCATGCGACGGCGGCTTTCATTGCGGCGGACGGCGGCTTTCATTGCGGCGGCAGCGGAGGGAGGGGGGGGGCGGATCAAGTATTCTATTTGGGTATCAGGGGTATTTGCGGGAGTACAAGTACTCCCGCAAATACTCGGTATCGGTCCCGATACCGATACTGGTATAGGTATCGGGACAACCCTAGCTATAACTTTTGCGCAAACCAATCAATAAGCGCTTATTGCAATTTTTTTACCATATGTAGAAAAATACATATGCCCTAAACTGAGGAAAAACATTGTTTTTATATATTTTTGGGGGATATTTATTATAGCAAAAAGTAAAAAAATATTATTATTTTTTCAAAATTGTCGCTCTATTTTTGTTTATAGCGCAAAAAAAAAAATATTTGATCAAATACCACCAAACGAAAGCTCTATTTTCTTTGGGGGCCATGTCGCACGACCGCGCAATTGTCAGTTAAAGTGACGCAGTGCCAAATGGCAAAAAGTGGCCTGGTCTTTGACCACCCAAATGGTCCGGGGCTGAAGTGGTTAATAAGGTGTGATAAAGTACTCTGAGAATGGCAATCACTTAAGCCGGTGATGCCTCATACACATCGGGAAAACTGCCATGACAGCTTTTAGCTGGGAAAACTGTACGTACGGAAAAAATATGTATGAATGCTCCATGGCAGTTTTCCCGACAGGAAAACTGCAGAGTATCCCGACAGGAAAAATTAGATTCTCTTTTTTTCCTGCCGTGATTCCTGACAGTCTTTTCCCCCCCCGACAGTTTTCCTATGGCAAACACTGCAGTGGAGCATACACGCGGCCAGGTTTTCCGGCCAAAGCTCTCATTGCAGTTTTCCTGCCAGGAAAACGGGCCGTGTGTAGGTGGAAAAAGCTACCGAGACAGTTCTTGGCTTTCCCCTTGGGTTTCTCGGCGGTAAAAGGTCAGCCAGGAAACCCGTACGTGTGTACGGGGCATAAGGTAATGCAAACCTCTCCACTGCAGAATCTTTATCAAGTTGGCTGTAATGGAAAGGGTCTTACTAGAATTTCTTCATAGCAACCATACACATCTTTCCTCCTAACTGCTATTTAGCACATTTTACCATGTTGTAAGTCTATTTAGCCTGGACATTAATAATTATTACACTATGAAATGTAATCATATATTTTGTATAGGACTTTACTAGACTTAGTTAGTGCAGTACATGGTGTACCCTCTTTCACATTGTCATTGTCATTACTATTTCTGCTTATTCAACAGAAATTGTTAAAACAGCCAACGCTCACTTTTACACAAATTAGCATATATTAGTGTGGGTGTATTTTTTTCTCTGGACAGCAAATCAAAAGGTAACGACTTTTTTCCTGTCAACGCCACTGACAAACGTGAACTTGAAAGTGCGCACTGGAAGGAACGTTTTGCTGATTTAAAAGAAAGAGAGGTTAACTATAGTTCTCCCTTCCTGGCTTCAATGTGAAGGATAAGGAGCAGAAGCACAAAGTTAATCTTGCAGTGGTGATATTATATAGGAATGTATTTTTCCAAATTTTATTTTTGTATTTTTGCAATTCTATTTAGAGAACTTCAGTTGATTTAGTTGAGTGCATGCTAGTGTTCTCCAATGCTGATGCTGCTAGCATTAGTTTCTAGATAGCAAGGTATAATAAATGTACTTGATTTAAAATAAAAACTTTTTTACATTTCTTCAATTACTTCCTGGTTTCTGTCCCAGGCTAAAATGATGTCATACATCCCAGGAGTCTTCATGGGTATGTTTGTTTTACTTTTAACTAGAGAAGGGGAGGAGGGACTTTCTCAGCTAAGCCCACCCTCCTGACCTAAGGGCAGATGGATTCTATGAGTAAATGCTACATTGATTTTTTGCCCTTACTCAATATGCCCACGGTTAGAAATGCTAGGGGGGACGTTTTTCAAAATTATTTAAAAATAAAGCATGGAGACAAGGATGGATGGGTGAAATCGCTTTAAATATAAAAAATGAATTAAACAGTGTGTAGGAGGGTAGTAGTTGGGAGTAATTGACAAGGGATCATGTCATCCATATTTCTCTACTCGTTGGTTGCCAAACAAAAGTGTCACATGTGAGGCCTACCCCAGCGTGGGTTCTTCTGGGCACTTTGGTTAGGGTCACAGTCTTACACATGGGGTACCTTTTTTTAAACCGATGACTGACTGATAATAAACTCTCTTGGTGTTACTGTACCTCACCATAGTCACTGATGCATTTGGGAGGGCCACGCAGAGCCCCTGGTCTCTCCACTTGTCCAGCATATCGCCGCTACCTCACTCCCAGTAATGGTCTGGCCGTGCACCTATCGTGGACTCCATGCCCGCACTTCACTTAAAGTTATTGTAAATGATCACCTAGTAAAACAACCCATTCTGTTTAAAATAGAAATAAAAGGAAAGCACTTGTGTATAGATATAAAAAAAAAAAAACATAATACTTTTTATAAGTCATCACATTCACTCTGTTCCCTCAGTTCTCAGCTGCATAAGAGCTGCGAGAGGAGAAGCAACAGCACACTGAATATCCCAGTGAATGGCTTGCAGAAAGGGCATGTCAGGGTAAGTCTGATCATTGGTGTAGGACAGGCTGAGTTCCCAGCACAGCTAGAGGACTGACCATGGTATGTTCTCATGCCTAGTGTGGTCAGTAAAAACAAAAAAAAAGCAGAAGGACTGGAAGGGACACCAGGAATTTCACACAAAGGAAACAATAGGTTAGGGGCCTCTGCAGTGCTGATCTGCTCCCATTGCTATGAGAGATGGACCACTCACGAAGAGAGTGGCAACAACAACTCCATCTGCAAAAGGCTATCCCACCTGTCACATGTACATGCTTACAACAGGCTGCTTGGTAGACCTCTGTAACCCTTGGTAACCACTTGCTTTACTCCACACTGTGTTAGCTCTTACACAGATGTCTTCATACCACAATGTGCCTCAACTAACCCGAGCTGTAGACCATGTGTGCCGGTTACTTGAATTATACCTCTTTAGTAACTTCAGACTAGGCAAGGACAATGTTTCAAAGTTTTTACTTAAATAACTTAGCATGATGACTTACACATATAACAGTTCAACATTGCCTAACATCCATAGCCCCTAACTTCAGGCTTGTGGCTGCCCCAGCATACCTGCATAGGATGAGAGACCATACTTGGCAGAGTTCATATGAGGTTTTTTTCAGGGAGGACTGCAAATCTCAGAACTCTCCGCTAATAGCCGGAACTCCAAATTCAGCAGAAGACTGGTGATCCAGACTCCAGCCACGACGATGAGCAATATATTTCTCTAGCTTTGAGCACCTTCCTCCCCATTGGGTACAGACCACTGTCCCTTTTATAATGCACAGAACCAGTGTGTCAGGCCCACAAAAGTGCCCCAGCAAAAGAACCAGGAAACCCAAATTACCCTAACCCACCCACCTGAAGCAACGTTAATCATTACCTGCCTACAAGTATATTTGGTTTGTGGTGCTCAGATACAGTTTAGTTCCACTTTAAAGATGTTTAACCCTTTTCACTGCCAGGTTCGTACATCATGCGGGGGTTTCACACACAATCCAGTGGCTGCAGCCACCAAGATTGTGTGTGAAACTGGCACCTGCCTGTCAGGCGAAAGCGTTCAGGTGGCTGCGCTGCTGCCCAATTGCTCACACACACCCAACATGGAGGTGTATGCCACTGGAGGGAGGAGAGGGGACACATGTCTCTCCTCCCTCTCTTGTTGTGACCCAGAAAGCAACAACTTCGATGTCACTTCTGGGTCAGCCTCTCCATGTCCATGGCTAGCTTAGTCAGGAAGTAATGTTTTGTAATGCGATCTGCAGAGGAGACATGCAGGGTCTTTTAGACTCTGCATGTCTCCTTAAATGGATCCGAGCATTCAAGCTCCAAATTTAAATGTATTTAGACATCTATTGCTAAAGAATTTAGACAAACTTAATATCAAACCTGTACAATCTCAATATGACCTGAAACTAGGCATGGAATCCCTATGTAATAGGAAAGACATCATTGTGCGTCCGGCGGAACAAAAGAGGTGCTATTGTCGTTTTCGACAAGACCTCCTACCTTGCAGAAATGACAAGAATTTTGTCCGATACTGAGACGTACTCTGTCCTTGCCATGGATCCCAGTATATAATTCAAACATGAGTTAAAAATACTAATCACTAAAGGATATGATATGGGTATTTTGAACAATAAGGAAAAAGATCATCTAGTTCCTCTGGCACCAAGATTGCCAGTGATGTACATACTACCCAAGGTACATAAGTCTTTGGTGAACCCCCCTGGAAGATCCATCATCAGTGGTATAGATTCTACTGTATAACATCTAGAATTGGCAAGTATGTGGATCATTATTTGCAACCACTGGTGTTGGGCACTCCCTCTTTCTTAAACGACACAAAATATGTGATCAACGCACTCTGTGACATTGAGTGGAAAACATCGTATGTGTTGATCACAGCAGATGTCGCATCTCTTTATATGTCCATATCCCACTACTTAGGACATGAAGCGGTACAATTTTTCTTTCCCGTGATTCTGATCTTTCCACAACACATCGTAATTTTGTGATGGAACTAGTAGACTTTACAAAGAAACATAATCACTTCTGGCATAATGGTACTCATTATTTGCAAATAAGGGGCATTGCCATGGGGGATAAATTTGCCCCCAATATGGCTAACCTATTCATGTTAAAACGGGAGGACTTAGTCTTTCGGGATAGATCATCTAGACTTATTTTATGGAAAAGATTTATAGACGATATACTATGCGTCTGGGATGGTGATGTTGAATAAGCTGATGCTTTCATCTCACTTCTGAATCTAAATGACAAAGGGATTGTCTTGACTCATGAGTGAAGCCCTACTCATTTTTTGGATCTTGATATTCGCATTGAAGAGGGCAGAATTGTTACATCTACGTTTTTTTAAACCGACAGACAGGAACGGTTATATACCACTTGACTCATGTCATCACTGTTCCTGGCTGTCGGCAGTACCCAAAGGCCAATTTTTGCGCCTGAGGCGAAATTGCACGGATCTACTGGATTTCCAAAATTTGACGCTCTAGATTCAAAGGGCTATGATGGGGCGAGCCTTGATCTCACCATAAAAGAGGTGGGGACAAGAGATCCCTAAACACTTCTCTGTGAGAGATCACCCGAAAGGGACACCAGTGAGGATTTTGGATTGGCTTTTCTAACTACCTTTTCGAGCCAACATTGGGCCATTAAACACATCATTAAGAGACACTGGCCGGTAATTAAAAATGATAAAATACTGGGACCACTCCTGTCAGCTAACCCTAGAGTTCTATTTAGGGGTGCTGCAAACTTCACACACTCTGTTGCACCAAACGTACTGGATCCACCTACACGCCCAGTGTTTTTCGGTGACTTTAAAGGTTTCTACCCCTGTAGGAAGTATAGGGCCTGTAATATTAATGCCCTTCGGGGTAGAAGATTTACAGATTTTACTTCCACTAAGACAGGTGTCATGTACCCGATAAAATCTTTTATTACTTGCAGTACGAAATGTGCTGTATACTTATTAAGGTGCCCTTGTGGGCTTGAATATGTTGGACGCACTGTCCGAAACTCCAAGTCAGGTGGGGTGAGCATATCTCTAATATTCTAGCCGGTTTCGACAAACATAATGGGGTAGTTTCACATACACTTAATATTGCGCTGCGTAATCGAAATACTCTACGCTGCCGTATTTTACCAGGCTCTACACCGAATCCTGGTAGATTTTTGCCCGTACGCTACGGCGGCGTAGTCTATTTCTCGTTGTGTAATCGAAATACGCGATTGGGGGGCGTGAAGCATTTAAATTAAGCGTGTCCCCACGGCGATCGAACTGCGCATGCTCCGTTCTGAAATTTCCCGCCGTGCATTGCACGAAATCACGTCGTTACGTCATTCGTTGTTTGAGTAGCGGCGTTTACGAACATTCCTATTCCCGGACGACTTACGTTAAAAATAATAAAAGACGTCGGAAAACGTAGAAATTCGACGCGGGAACGACGGCCATACTTAACATGGGCTGTCCAATATTAGAGCAGCAAAAAGCTGGTATAGTGTTACGCAAATAAAAGATGACTAAAGGTGCCGTAAGAGATTGCGATTGAAGATCGTAATTTCGGGGATCGTCGGCAAAAGCTCATTTGCATACCCCGACGCGGAAAACGACGGTAAGTCCACCCAGTGGCCGCAATTTTATTGCAGCGTAGATTCAAAGGCGTACAAACACTTAATCCAGTCGAATTGAAGCCCGCAGCCATCTATTCATGGTTTGAGGTTTTCGACTAGCTAGAAAACGCGCGTAATTTGAAATTACTCCAGTCTAACACCAGTTAGACAGGAGTAAGGGCTCTCTGAATCTGGCCCAATGTGTCTAAACATTATGATTTGAAACATAACAGAGACCCAAAAGGGATGGTTTTTATGACCCTTGAAAAATGTGTGCCTCATTGGCGTGGAAGTAATGGTAAAAGGACAATATCTAGAGCTGAAACCAGATGGATCCACAGACTTGAATGCCATGTCTCGGGAGGCCTTAATGTGGAATGGGACATCAACTGCTTTATTACAGTTTTTCTCTATTGTTTTGGCTCATTTCTTAAAACCGAAATGACATTCTCAAAACTCTAAGATCATTTGGCAAAACAGTTCAGCACAACACTATAACTCACTTGCAAAAGCTCATATCTTTCCCAAAACTGTTCACTCATGCTTCAAAACCCTATTCCTTTCCCATATAAAGAGTCAGTGCCTCCAAAATGGCAAAGATTCTTCTCAATTGCTTTGGCTCATTTCTTGAAACAGACCAGACAGACATTCTCAGCTCTTTTGGTGCTTTTGCCAAAATAATCTGGATGGTTCGGCACAACACCATGATTCACCTTCAAAAGCTCATATCCTTCCCAAAACAGTTCACTCATGTGTCAAAACTAAATTTCTTTTTCATTCAAATAGTCAGTGCCCCCAAAATGCTTCATCCCTTTGGCATTGTGTAAGCACTGCAAGTCAAAATGGCAGAGGACCATTGAAATATCCCTCATGTCCACCTTTCAGTCTTAGCCCAGTCCTTCATTGACAACAGTTATGCCGCGTACACACGATCATTTTTTGTGATGAAAAAAAACGACGTTTTCAATCATGAAAAAAAACAACGTTTTTCAAACTTCATTTTCCAAAACGACGTTGCGTACACACCATCGTTTTTCTACAAAGCTCTAGCAAAGCGTGGTGACGTACACCACGTTCGACGGCACTCTTTTCCATTGAAGCTCCGTCTCATAACTTGCTTCTGAGCATGCGCGAGTTTAAAAATGTCGTTTTCAACATCGTTTTGCCCACACACCATCACTTTTTATGACACAAAAAACAACGTTTTGAAAAACGACACAAAAAATTCAAGCATGTTTGAATTTTTTTGGGTCGTTTTTTTGAAGACAAAAAACGACGTTTTGCCCACACGCGATCAATTTACAGTAAATTACGTTTTAAAAAACGTCGGTTTTTTTCGTCGCAAAAAATGATCGTGTGTACGCGGCATTACTGTACAGTTTTTGTCTAGCTAACTGAATACAATTGTGTATAATACTGAAAAAAAAGAAGGTTTGACATCACACATTGCACTCATACTGCCAAGGAAAAATTACTTTACAGTATTGTAACCATTATCATTCACACACAAAGTAACTTCCATACATGAGACTAAAAAGAAAATGTACACAGCATAATATATGGAAATATAAGCACACAAACAAAAAACAAGGACAATTACTGTAAATTTAGCCTACAATGCTGTAAATAAAGCTTGAGTTTCACAACTACTGTAAGGCCCCTTTCACATGGGGCGGATCAGTAATGATCCGCCCCGTGAACCTCCACTTGCTCAGTGGGGATCGCTCCATTGATCCCCGCTAAGACGGCGGATGACAGGGAGGTCCTCGCACACTGTACAGGGACTGCCCTGCCACCTATCCGCTCTCTCCTATGGGGGGATCGGATGAACACGGACCGTCTGTCCGTGTTCACCCAATCCAATCCGCCAGACGGATGGAAAAGTAGGTTTTTCCTCCGTCACACTTTGGCGGACCGGAGCGGGTCTGATGTCAGTGGGCATGTCACCCCTGACATCCGCAGCTCCATAGAGGAGCACAGAGTGCCCATTCAGGTCCGCCTAAAAAACTGGCAGGCGGACCTGAACAGGCCACCCATGTGAAAGAGCCCTAACATCTCTTCACTGGTCGCTGTCCTCACCCTCCCTCTCCTGGGTACTGTCCTCACCCACCTGCCCATCCACACGCTGCTGTCTGTCTGGCCACAGATTCCCATCAACATTGCAGCGTATATCCTCCCTTGCGATGCAACGAGGGAAGAAACGAGGGAGATGTCGCAACCATCGCCTACACTGATCTCCTGTAATATTCTCACAGGCAGCGTCTATTGCATGGAGCAGGGACCTCTGATCTTGAGCCTGATGCTTATACACTCTCCACCTCCAAGCGCAGAAAAACTCCTCAATAGGATTGAGGAAAGGAGAGTAAGGTGGTAGGAACACAATATCCATCCTTGGATGAGCAGTGAACCAGGCCCTGATAAGCGGGCCATGGTGGAAATTCACATTGTCCCATACAATTATATATTGTGGTAGGTGAGGTCCTATGAGACCTCTCTCATTTTCTGGGATCAAATCCAAATGAAAGTGGTCCAAGAAGATGAGGAGCTTCTGTGTTTTGTATGGGCCAATACTGGGCATGTGAGTGGCCACACCATTCTCAGAAAAGGCAGCACACAAAGTTATATTGCCCCCTCGCTGGCCTGGGACATCCACCATGGCCCAGTGGCCAATAAAATTATGGCCACGTCTTTGGCCCTTGGCCAGGTTGAAGCCAGCCTCATCCCCATACAATACAGTTACAGACAGCTACATAGGAATGTTCTATGTTCTGCACACATTCAATATACTACTGGCCAGTATTCCAGTGGATCCAAACCTGGGGTACATGTACCCTATGCAGAGGTACTACAGGGGGTATTTCACAGAAAGGGGAGGGGAAAAAATTATGAAATTGTGCTAAATGTAGGTTACTTGTACTAAATCATTTGAGAAATGTACTGAGACATTGAGACGTGTACTGAGACATTTGCAATTTGATGAAATGAATGAGAAATGCCATTCAGTTGTGAACAATTGCCAAGTGGTTTGGAGATCTGTCCATGTTGTTTTGAGAATGTCATTTCTGTTTCAAGAAATGAGCCAAACCAATAGAGAAAAACTGTAACAATGGTTGATGTCCCTTCTCATAAGTGATGGTTTTGTGTCCTTTTTTTCTTTTTTCTTTTATCTTTTTTCTATGATTGTTCTCTTGTAGAGGATATTCCTCTCATGAGAACCCTTTCTGAAAAGAGATAACATCTAAATTAATTTCCTTGTTTTGGGGATTTTGCAATATATATCTCCCTCCTTCCCTCCTGCTTTTTGTCTTCTGACTAATACTAAATAGGCCTGTAGTCATTTGCAAGATTATTTAGAACCTCTGGAGGTATATTTATAATATTCTGTATATTAATTATCTAGTTATTTTGTTTGAAACTAGACTATATAACTGGTTCTGTCAATAGGAATTTCCTATAAATGTTAAAATGTTTAGTCTGCTTTTATTTATAGTTATATTATAGATATATGATCTGCTGATTTTGTACTTTATCGGTCGGTATTGTTTTTTAATAGTACCATGGAAGGGGAGTCGTGATGCCATTTGTAGTGATGCACACTGCTTTCCTTGTATTTGGTAGCATTCTGTTAGTTGTCCACAAGATGTCACCATGTCTTTTTGCACTAATGTACATATTTTTTACATTGTTGTACTTCGTTATTTGACCACCAGATAGCACCAAGGCTACCGATCATTGATGAGCTCTCTGTGAACATCTGTTTTAGCTCCGCCGTAGAACCAATGGCTATGTTCCGTTGCAGTTCTGGATGGTATAAGAGGCGTGTGCCCCTGATGACGTTAGTGTGACGAAACGATCGTCGGGCGACACGCCCATGCATTGCGCGAATGCGCAGTTTTTCTTCCCCACCGGCGGACTGACGCCAAACGGAGCTGTTTGTTTTTTATTTCCTTGCAAGGATACTTATCATCTCTCCTTGATTGAGAGAGTTTGTATTTTATAGCCATTAATAAATTCCTTTAATATTTTAAACGGCTGCACTATAACTCTTTTTTTGTTTCATTTCCATTGCGGCATACTCACCCTCACTTTGAGTGTATATCCCATTACTCCATTACTCCATACACACACCTGTGATATTCCTGGGAGAACCTGTGAGCCGTGGTTTGGAGCCATCGAAGGTGTGAGCGACGAAGGATCTTCTCAGCTGCCACGCAGGATATATTCATCTTACAGGCCTGTTTGACCCCCCTGAGAAGGGCGGTCACAGGCATTCCGGTAAGCCTTTAATTTTACCTTCAGGTGACGGGCTGGCTTCACGTTTTTTGGAACTATTCAACACACACTGGATGTTTACAGTCTCCTCTTGAACTTTTTGGGGATTTTCATCTGTGGATCCATTGGATTTAACACTTTCACTGACTATATCTTATATGTCACTTGTATATAACAAAAATCTTTATCCAACTGGTTTGATTGTCACAAATTTTCCATATTTAATTTTTATTGATCTATTCACTTTGATTTAATCTCCAGCGCTACACTGTTTTTACACATCTCCTTAAATGGAACCTGTCACCTAAAAATAATCAGATATTGGACTTTTCATGCCCTATATGATGGATATCATAAATATATATAACGTTTGGGTGGTTTTGTGTAATATTCAGGCCTAAAAGGATTTAATAAACATTTGTTCAAAAAATGAAAAAAACAGCTTTGGCAGTGAAATGGTTAATACCTGTCCATTCAACAGGCTTGGGAGGCCTGCTGATACATGCTGAGAGTCTTAATAAATTAAAAAAGAAGCCATACAAATTCCAAGCAAGGAGAAGCCTTATCCCAATGAAACATAAACTAAAAATTACTGAGAATAAATAAATTGTCTACATCACTGGGAACATGTTAAAAAACACAAGTGGGTCCCTATTTGATAGCCACAATTGACACAAGTTATTCTATCATCTATGCTAAATGTAAGCACTTAATGTAAGAACTCTTTCTTTCTCTCTTTTTCTATATTTTTTTGTTTTTGTTTCAGGGGGCTTAGTCACTGTCACTGTTAATTTGGTCTTTCCCATCTTTTATGCATTATGTGATTCTGATATGATGGTTGATATATCTTGGCATTGGCGTTTACTATTAACACTGCTAGGTGTTCCTAGATTCTCACACTGGTAGCAGCAGTGGACTGTCCATAAGGGGCACATTGGTGCCATCCCCCTAATCTCCATGCGGGGCATCAAACTCATAGGTTTCTATGAGGTTTTTTTTAAGCACATTATTAGAGCCTGAGGCTCTAATTTGCTCCAAAAAGGTTGGGCACTGCGCCCCGGCTTCTCCCCCCGCCAATCAGGACAGGAGGCAGATCCTATGACCGGATTGTCTGGGAGGAGAAGCTGAGGAAGCTGTGACCTGGAGTGCAGACACAGGGCTTGCAAACATCTGACTGAAAACTTCAACAAATTATATAATAAATTAATAATCTTTGATAGTCCTCTTGAAGAAGTGGAATTGTTCATGAAATATCTGTAAATGTGTATTAATTTCACAAGCATAAAAATGTCCTTGTTACTATATATGTTGTTATGAGCCCTATATTGTCTTCTTGATGTATAATTTGTATATAGCATTTTTTTCAATTATTTGTTACACTTTTTTAAATTAATTATTTTGTATTGAAGAAAAACAGTTGTGTTTTTTAAAACTTTTCCAGTCACGTAGACTACTTCTATACCTTAAGCATCCCATTTATTCTCAATCATTTTGAGTGTTATTTTTTTTTTTTTGCTTTTTTTTTGGTTTTTAATATATATAATATATTGAAAACAGAGAAAACACAAACAAAACACCATTCATTGCAGGTGTGTATTAGTTTGCGAAGCCGTGACTCACAGGAATCAGAATAATCCAGCACAGGTTATTATAGAATACATCAGGGGTGCCCAACCAGTGGCCCGGGGGCCACATGTGGTCAGCGGAGCCCTCTGATGTGGCCCACGACCTCTTGCTCTGGGATGGAATAGAATAGAAAAGAATACTGTTATTAAAGGTAGTTTATTACTAAAATTACAGTATATATATGGGCATATCTGTTCTGCAATGGTTACTGGGCTGCTTTTATACTAATCTGCAGGCGTAGAGTGGGTTCTATAAAGTAGAGTGGGCTGCCATCCTCCTGCTCTGCTCATTGTGCCCCGCAACCATTTACCAAGTTGCTTAAGTGGCCCTCGCTCTTCAAAAGGTTGGGCACCCCTGGAATACATGAAGGACCCATTTCCTTGAACTAAATGAAAGTCAGATAGTTGCAAATTTGTCAGAGGGACGTTGTGTTCCGGTAGCTATTGTACAAACTGGAGAGGCGAAAGAAGCAGCTCAGACAAATATGTTATAAATAGGTAAATAGCAGCCTGGATACTAAGACTGCATTATAACATCTAGCCCTTTTCCAACCAAACATTTTAATTTAGCTGTGTGAAGGCTAGTAGCTTTCTCTGCTCATGTATGTTCCTGCTGGGGAGGTTTCCTCTCATTCCTATTTTCCTGTCTAATTAATAATAATAAGAACATGTATTTAATACGATTATAGCATCTGTGTCCATTGAGTTGCATTCATCTACATAGATCAATGCAAGGGCACATGGAAAACAATTGTTTTCTATGTCCCCTGTTCACACATACACAAGCGGTGATGTGTGCTTTTGTGGAATTAAAGCTATTTTTACTCATCGCATGTCACTGCAGCGCATTGCAACACGCTATGGCGCAAATAGCTATATCAAGTATCATTTGATACATTTTAATTAGTAAAATAAATAAATAAACAGTGTGATGTGTTGAAATGATGCATCACACATTCCCTACTCGACTCAAACCAGCAGGCATGCTAAAATGGTGTAAACAAGACCTAAAAATATCAAACTGGTCCCTGCAAATAAAAGAGATATATGTGCCTCTCCTACCTTCCCTGCATTCAATAGAAATAGAGTGCAGAAGGGGTATTACCATCTGTGCCTGGATTGGGCAGATTTCCTCCTTATGATAACCTGTCACTAACAAGAAGTAATGGGAAATCTCTTACATGGGCACAAAGAAGTAAAGAAAAACGTATTGAAATAATTGGGAAGTGGTTAGAACTTTAATTGAGGTGTTGCTTGGATTTTCCACCCCGGATGGCATTTTTTCTCTTCTTTCTTGTTCTGGTGTCACAGGGCTTTACAATGACCTATGAAAGACACATAATTACATTTTCTAAATATAATTTTTCCACCCTAATATACGTTATAGTTCAGCTTCTAAGTTTGGTTATTTAAATTTAATGGGTGCATATTTGTCCAAGGTCAGTGTCTCACAGAGCACTAAAACATAAGAATTATCTAGGGTCCGGGAAAGGCAGCGCCCCTATTATTGTCGTTACTGGCTCTGAAATCACTAAACTCTGCAGCTCTGACAGATATTGATATATTACTAGTCTAAATCTCATTAAAGACCCTAAATCACATTTAAAAGGATTAAAAGGTGCCTTTAGTTTTTAAGAAGTATTTCTATACAATGACTGCTCCTCTATAATACTTTAACTTTGAAATACGGCACTTAAAATTTCAACACCTTAGAGAATGCATACTCCATGTCCTTAGTACAGAGAGCTGAGAGAACAATAGATCAAAAGATGTGTTTTCGGATTCTGGACACGTAATTAGAACTGTTCTACCCTAATAACTACACAAAGCAAAAAAAAGCCAAAACAAAAATGTTATATGGTACAGCATTCTCTTTGGGGTAATAATAGTTGCTTAGGTGTGCAATTTCATACTGACATCCAATGCTCAATTTAGTGTCCAATGCTCTATTTAGTATCAAATGCTTTACAATGGGGATCAACATTTTGGGCACCCCAGGTAAAAAATTGTATTAATGTGCATAACAAAGCCAAGGAAAGATGGAAAAATCTCCAAGGCATCAAATTACAGATTAGACATTCTTATAATATGTCAAAAAAAGTTAGATTTTATTTCCATCATTTATACTTTCAAAATTACAGAAAACAAAAACATGGCGTCTGCAAAAGTTTGGGCATCCTGCAGAGTTAATAATTTGTACTGCCCCCTTTGGCAAGTATCACAGCTTGTAAAAGCTTTTTGTAGCCAGCCAAGAGTCTTTTAATTCTTGTTTGAGGTATATTTGCCCATTCTTCCTTACAAAAGTCTTCTAGTTCTTTGAGATTTCTGGGCCGTCTGTCACGCACTGCTCTTTTAAGGTCTATCCATAGATCTTCAATTATGTTGAGTTTGATTGTTGATTATGCATGCTATAAATTCTGCAGGGTGCCCAAACTTTTGCAGACGCCATTTTTTTGTTTTCTGTAATTTTGAAAGTGTAAATGATGGAAATAAAATCTACATTTTTTTTCATATTATAAGAATGTCTAATCTGTAATTTGATGCCTTTTGGAGATTGTTCCATCTTTTCTTGGCTTCGTTATGCACATTAATACACATTTTTACCTGGGGTGCCCAAATTTTCGATCCCCACTGTATTTAATTGGTGCAAAATCAAACACATTTAATTATATTTAAGCTTAACAAGACAAATCATTTTACTTTCTAAAATGAGCCCTTCATACCCATCATAAGTATTACAAGCATTTTCAAAGTATCTAGGGGAGGGCTGGATCTAAGGAGCTGCTGGGGTGATCTGCAACCCCCAGATTTTAGTATGGCCTTTCCCCTTAGGAAGACTGGCAATCAGTAGGGCCAACCCTATAATAAAGCACCAACCTAGCACAGCTGAAGCAATACAGCCACTGTCAGTTAAATGTTCAGCAGGAGGCCAGCTCTGCCACAAATTGTGTAGGTAGGGTGCAGCATTGTGCAGCGGCAATAATTCACACAGGCAGGTGCACTAATAAACTTGTAATGAAGCAATGCAGCAATAATTCACAACAATCCCAGTGGGAAGACTGTGCACACACAGTTAGAATGAAAAAAAGAAAAGAAAGGAGGGCGCACCGACCTTGTGCATTACCACTTATACATTTTAATATACACAAAATAAAAAGCAATGGTCCTACTTACAAACATTCAGTAGTAAGCGCATTTAAAAACAGCTGAACCTGGACCTCACGGCACCTGCCAGTCAGACCCTAAACACCAATGTAGCTGACGCGTTTCTGGGGCGTACCCCCTTCTTCAAAGCCTAGGTGGTCTGCAATCGATTGCAGACCACCTAGGCTTTGAAGAAGGGGGTACGCCCCAGAAACGCGTCAGCTACATTGGTGTTTAGGGTCTGACTGGCAGGTGCCGTGAGGTCCAGGTTCAGCTGTTTTTAAATGCGCTTACTACTGAATGTTTGTAAGTAGGACCATTGCTTTTTATTTTGTGTATATTAAAATGTATAAGTGGTAATGCACAAGGTCGGTGCGCCCTCCTTTCTTTTCTTTTTTTCATTTTAGCCATATGAACACCCTTTGTTCTGTGGAGGGCTGCAAGACTTAAGACTTTGCCTTTATACCATACTGATACACCCAGTTTGGCGATACACCAGAGCGCAGGAGGATTTTTGTGGCACACACAGTTAGAGCAACGTGAACAGGTTTCAGCCAGAGTGACAGCGTCTGTGGGGAGGGACAGAGTGCAGCCTACCCATCTCGTGCCCAGTCAGGAAGAGGTCCAGAAGAGAGGAGAGCCTATACTTTCCCTCCTCGTCTGGAATCTTTCCCTGCCGCTGGCACTGTCTCTAACAGACGAGGTAGCTTTCCCTACACTACCCACTTGCATAAAGCTCTGCCTGACCCAAGATGGCTACCATCATCCCACCGGATTGCTTCCCCAGGAAACCATAGAGGAACCAGGTTCCTCCTGGCTTCCTCTTCAGCTGCAAGGCCGCTGCGAGTAAGCACCACCTACAGCAAAGGAAACAAACTGCACCTGACTACAAGTCGGAAGCCCAGACTTCAGGAGAGTAAATCTCCTCAACAAAAAAAATAATTGATGGTTTTATTTCACCCCTTAAGCCCTGTACACATGGGCCAGAATCTCATCAGGAAAAAAACGTTGCCAGCAGTTTTCTTGCTAGTTCTTGCTGAGAAAACTGGGCGTGTGTACGAGGTATTACTCTAATTCCCGCAAAAGTGTATTCTGCATGTTTCTGGTGTCATGCTTAAAATTTTTTATAAAAAATACACAAATATTTTTTTTTTTTTTCGTCATATGTGAGGAGCAGCCAGATTCGGTTACATTTTGGCTACTGTTAGCCAAGAAGTTACTGTCTTTTTGGCTTCAGGCATTGAATGAAAAATAAATAAATAACAATTTAAAGCAGAATGCCATTCTAAATTTATGGTAACCTGGAGTGCTTGAATTGACTTTTCTAATTCTGATTTTTACGCTTTGTTCTTTGTAGCCAAATGTCAAGAGAAGAAGTGTGGTCCAGCATCTGGTCCACCCCTTCATTTTATTTTATTTATTTTTTTATTCTTCCCTGCTCTCTCCTTTTTTTAATTTTTCTCATGACATCTGGTAAGTTACAGCTGACATGCACCTTGTGGTACTACTATTAGGAAGTTATTAGTCACATCTGCTATTATACAGATGTTTTACTGTTGCTGCTGATGGTTTAAGGATGTAATTCATGCTGGAATAGATGCTAATTGAAACTGTGGCTTTATCTTTTCTGATGTCAGGGTCCCTTACCTTATTGTATTGTCTGAATACGTTTTGCTTTCTCCCACCTCATATGTTATTTTATGTTTAGAAAATTAAAAACATTTTATTCTTAAAAAAATGTAAATAAATACATGGCAATGTAATGTACTCTACACTAAATAACCCACAGCATTTCAAGAACAGCTTAATCACTTTTAATAGCATGAGAGAGAAGCCAGCAGGTGCAAGTGTCCCCTCCACTAATTAGAGATATCTACGTCATGCAGACAGTAATGTGGACACTGGAAGAATGACTCCAGGAAGTAAACAGAAGAAGAGAGAAGGAATGTCATGTGACCACGAATTCAATCAATGTGGTTGTTAAGCCACTTCTATAAAAAAAGCTCCCATCCCCTCTGTCTTATAACAATAATTGCATCTTAACAGCGTCTTTCTGCTCTCAGGTGCCTCCTCTCTCTTCTCCTCTGTCCTGCTGACCGTTCCAGTGGGTGGAGCCGAGCACTGCCACTGACGTCAGCAGGTGAGGAGAGGAGAGAGACAGCTGAGGAGCCGAGGATTGCTTCCCCAGGAAACCATAGAGGAACCAGGTTCCTCCTGGCTTCCTCTTTAGCTGCAAGGGCGCTGCGAGTAAGCACCACCTACAGCAAAGGAAACAAACTGCACCTGACTACAAGTCAGAAGCCCAAACTTCAGGAGAGTAAATCTCCTCAACAAAAAAAATAATTGATGGTTTCATTTCACCCCTTAAGCCCTGTTCACATGGGCCAGATTCTCGTCAGGAAAAAAACGTTGTTTTTTTCCTGACGAGATTCTTGGCAAAAATCTCTTGCCGGCCGAGTGTACACACCCACCATTGTATGTCAAGAACGCGGTGACGCCATTGAGTACGACGAGCATGCGCTCGTCACATTCAATGCCATCGCCGCCATCTTGCTACACCTTACACTGCCCTTGGAAGCTAACGCGCATGCGTCATAGTCATTTCGAGCATGCGCTGGTTTCCGCAGCGACAGGTTAGTATATAGACGCTCTGGTTTCTCAGCAGGAAAACACTGCCGAGAATCATGACAAGGAAAATAGAGAGCAGGTTCTATATTTTTCTCGTCCAGATTCTGGGCAGTTTTCCTCACGAGAAACCTCAAAGCCTCGTACACACGCACTGTGTACTCGACAAAAAAGCTCTGCCAGCAGTTTTCTTGCTGGTTCTTGCCGAGAAAACTGGGCGTGTGTACGAGGTATTACTCTAATTCCAGCAAAAGTGTATTCTGCATGTTTCTGGTGTCATGCTTAAAAAAAATTAGAAAAAATACACAAATATATATTTTTTTCCATCATATGTGAGGAGCAGCCAGATTCGGTTACATTTTGGCTATTGTTAGCCAAGAAGTTACTGTCTTTTTGGCTTCAGGCATTGAATAAAAAAGAAATAAATAACAATTTAAAGCAGAATGCCATTCTAAATTTATGGTAACCTGGGGTGCTTGAATTGACTTTTCTAATTCTGATTTTTACACTTTGTTCTTTGTAGCCAAATGTCAAGTGAAGAAGTGTGATCCAGCATCTGGTCCACCCCTTCATTTTTTTTTTATATTCTTCCCTGCTCTCTTCTTTTTTTAATTTTTTTCATGACATCTGGTAAGTTGCAGCTGACATGCACCTTGTGGTACTACTATTAGGAAGTTGTGAGTCACATCTGCCATTCTGATGTCATGGTCCCTTACCTTATTGTATTGTCTGAATACTTTTTGCTTTCTTCCACCTCATATGTTATTTTATGTTTAGAAAGCTAAATACATTTTATTCTTAAAAAAATGTAAATAAATACATGGCAATGCAATGTACTGTACACTAAATAACCCACAGCATTTCAAGAACAGCTTAATCACTTTTAATAGCATGAGAGAGAAGCCAGCAGGTGCAAGTGTCCCCTCCACTAATTGGAGATATCTACGTCATGCAGACAGTAATGTGGACACTGGAAGAATGACTCCAGGAAGTAAACAGAAGAAGAGAGAAGGAATGTCGTGTGACCACGAATTCAATCAATGTGGTTGTTAAGCCACTTCTATAAAAAGCTCCCATCCCCTCTGTCTTATAACAATAATTGCGTTATAACAGCATCTTTCTGCTCTCAGGTGCCTCCTCTCTCTTCTCCTCTGTCCTGCTGACCGTTCCAGGTGGTGGAGCCGAGCACTGCCACTGACGTCAGCAGATGAGGAGAGGAGAGAGACAGCCGAGGAGTGATCGCAGGGAGCCACTGTGTTATCGGTACAGATAAGCAAATGTATTATATAACACAGACACAGGGGAACTTATTGTTATAATACAGAGGGGATGGGAGCTTTTAATATTAAACATGAAAGCAGCAGGAGCGGAGGGGGCAGGCGCTGATACGAGCAGACATTAGGGAGGGGAGGGGGAGAGGATTGAGGAGAGGACACAGGAGACAGAGAGTAGACCTGCAGATGATGGAGGCACGTAAACTGACCACGGTGTCAGGGCTCAGTAGCCATGAAAAAACGTGGTCAGTTTACAGAGGGGAGGGCATAGCCATCCAGGATTAGCCAGGTTTTTTAGGTTTTACAGTGGGCCAAATTACACAGCACAAGCACTGTGCTGTGTAACATGCTTTAAGGGAACAGGATCTATTTTTTTTTTGAGTTAACAAACACTTTAAATAAAATTGGCATTTTGATGGGTTTTTTCCCCCCACACCAACAGTTAGTTGAAGGGGGTGAGAGTGAAGGATAGAAGGAGGTGTGGCTAATAATAGTTGAATTTTAGATGAAATAAACAAAAAAAAAATAAGGCTTGTTTACGTTTATGGACAACTAAGTAGAAGTTGTTGCCATTATCCCAAATAATAAAATATTTGAATTATATAATATTGAATAATCAATTCTGATGCACAGCTGGCATTCCTCTGAGTGATCCAAAGGAGGAAAAAAGATAGGTAGATCTTAAATAACTAATTTCACTTCAGGTACAATATATAAACATATGACAGTCATTTACATAAGCACAAAGAGAAAGCAAACTCTCTCTGTATATTCATATTATAAACCATTTGAAAAAAAAAAAAAACATGAATTACTTTGTTCTCCCTTCTCTGTTCACTAATAATATTCAGAAAATTGTTCGGTTGTTCTCACCTTTCATACTCACATCTGTTTGTCTGAAGTTTCCATTGTTTGGTCATGGCTGGCTTTTATTATCTTGTCTATTGGTATGAGATGCCATTAGGATTTCAAAAATGTCACAAACAGTGACAATGAGGATTGAACAGTCTGTTTTATGTCAAAACACTTTTAAACTAGAAAATTGTAAGTAGTATAATTAGCTGTCTTCAATGCAATACCCATTTGTATGGCCATTTCTGCACTTTGTTTCCAACCTCTCTATTGTTTTTTTTTTCTCTCGTTATAATAGTGGTGTAATAAAAAGTAACATAAGATGTTCTGACACATTGATTATGAAAGTTAGGCCCTGTACACACGAGGAGACATGTCCGATGAAAACGGTCCGCGGACCGTTTTCATCGGACATGTCTCCAGGGATATTTTGGTCTGATGTGTCTGATGTGACACCATCAGACCAAAATCCCCGCGGACAGAGAACGCGGTGACGTAGAAGATACCGATGTGCTCAAACACGGAAGTTCAATGCTTCCACGCATGCGTCGAATCAATTCGACACATGCGCAGGATTTCTGTCGATGGTTGGGCCTACTAACCATCGGACATGTCCGACGGACAGGTTTCCAGCGGACAAGTTTCTAAGCATGCTTAGAAACTGTTGTCCGCTGGAAACCTGTCCGCTATGCCGTACACACGATCAAACATGTCTGCTGAAACTGGTCTGCAGACCAGTTTCAGCGGACATGTCACCTTGTGTGTACGCGGCCTTAAAGATATTGGCAAGTAGGGATGAGCCGAACACCCCCCACGTTCGTTCACACCAGAACCTTCAAACGGACCGAACGTTCGCGCGAACATTTAGAACCCCATTGACGTCAATGGGACCCGAACATTCGAATTCGGAATTCGGAAAACGGGCTTGGGGACCCGGGTCTTGCCCCAGGGAACATGTATCAATGAAAAAAAAAGTTTTTAAAAACGGTCGTTTTTTTTCTGGAGCAGCGATTTTAACCACTTTAGCCCCGGGCCTGTTTTTCAGATTCGGTGTTTACGAGACTAAAACATTTTTTTTGCTATAAAATTACTTAAAACCCCCAAACATTATATATTTTTTTTCTAACACTCTAGAGAATAAAATGGCAGTCATTGCAATACTTTTTGTTACACCGTATTTACGCAGCGGTCTTACAAGCGCACTTTTTTTGGAAAAAATTCACTTTTTTAAATTAAAAAATAAGACAACAATAAATTTGGCCCAATTTGTTTACATATTGTGAAAGATAATGTTACGCCGAGTAAAATGATACCCAACATGTCACGCTTAAAAATTGCGCCCGCTCGTGGCATGGCGTCAAACTTTTACCCTTAAAAATCTCGATAGGCGATGTTTAAAAAATTCTACAGGTTGCATTTTTTGAGATACAGAGGATCGCGGCGATACCTCACTTGTGTGGTTTGAACACCGTTTTCATATGCGGGCGCTACTCGCGTATGCGTTCGCTTCTGCGCGCGAGCTCGTCGTAAAGGGGCGATTTAAAAAAAAATTTTTTTTGTTTTCGTATTTATTTGTATTAATTTTACCAATTTTTAACACTAAAATAAAAAAATAAAAAAATTATCACTTTTATTCCTATTACAAGGAATGTAAACATCCCTTGTAATAAATGTCATTTTAAATGTCATTTTTCAAATGACATTTAAAAAAAAATGTCTCTTTAAGACGCTGTTTGGAACTGACGTTTGACGTCACTTCCGCCCAGCAGAGCTACGGGGATGGACGAGGGAAATTTTTTCCCTCACTCGCATCCCCGCTGAACAGACGAGCGCACCCGACCGCCCACAGAAGAGATGGATATCTCGGTTGTGGCAGCAGCTGCTGCCGTTACCGAGATATCCATCTTCAAAGTGCCGACGTATACCTGCGGTGGGCGGTCGGGAAGTGGTTAATGATGCTTAAAGTGAAAAAAAAATCCTTTAAATATCGTATCTGCTGGGTGTCTATAGTAGTGGCACGTGTTTAGAACTGTCCCTGCACAAAATGAGATTACTATAACAAAAAAGTAATTTAAGACTGCTTGGGGCTTTAATGTAATGTCTAGTCCCTGCAATATGGATGAAAATCACTGAGATAAATAGCATCCCCCAGGTCATTAAAAGCCGCTTTGGCCCTATAAACTTTGAACAGCAGTATACAGGCGGTGCAAACAAGACAGGGACTGTAGGTTTGTTGTTAAGTAGAATCTGTTTGTAATTTTCAACTGGTACTTCTTTAAAGTGTAGGTTTAGAGAAGGGTTATCACCCCCGTAACATTTGTTTTGCAGTCTGTGTGCATCTGTTCAGAAGATTGCACCTCACTTTCCGTCCCAATGACAAAAGATTTATTTTTTTGTGAAACAAGGATTGTGATAAAGCATCAGTGGACAGGAGACACCTTTTACAGAAGAGAATTTCCCTTCCTAGGGGTAGATTTCCTCTTACTTCCTGTTGTCTCCTTCCGTTTGCAAGTAGGAGTCGTTTGTAAGTTGGAGGTTTGAAAGTAGGGGCCTGCCGTATATACTCTGCAGAAATTTGGGCCCTAGGTGTTGGTGTTGCCACAACACTGTAAGCCCTTACAGTTAGTCTTGGTGGGCGATGGAACGCCCTGCTGTGAAATATTAGATCAAGAATTGTAATTACACGCCCCTGTTGAACAGGGGCAGACAAATTGGGCCTTAGGCACTGGTGCTGGTGCCACAACACTGTAACCCCTCACAGATACTCTAGTTGGAGCACAGCAATGAGGCGGCTGCAAAGCATTGCATCAAAAATTGTAATTA
Organism: Rana kukunoris; assembly: GCA_029574335.1. Lineage (NCBI taxonomy): Eukaryota > Metazoa > Chordata > Amphibia > Anura > Ranidae > Rana > Rana kukunoris. The sequence continues at coordinate 536,466,445 of CM056050.1, read as the reverse complement.
CACACCCCTGTTACACAGGGGCAAAAAAAATGGGCCTTAGACACTGGTGCTCGTGCCACAACACTGCAAACCCTTACAGATACTGTAGTTGGAGCACAGTAATGAGCCCGCTGCAAAACATTGCATCAAAAATTGTAATTACACGCCCCTGTTAAACAGGGGCAAGAAAATTGAGCCTTAGCCACTGGTGGCGGTTCCCAGAACCAACAATGTTCTTACAAGCTATCAGCAAGTTCATTGAAGAGGAAAAGGATATTCACTCAGCATCAGCATAGGCAGTCTTGAAGGGATCATCTGACATTTCAAAAAAAATTACTCAGTTACATCAGCATCAGGTGCTTGGTAGCTGGTGGTGATCCAAGCCTGATTCATTTTTATGAAGGTCAGACGATCGACCGAGTCGGTGGAGAGGCGCACCCTGTGATCGTTTACAAAGCCTCCAGCAGCACTGAATGTGCGTTCTGAAAGAACGCTGGATGCAGGACAAGCCAATAGCTCAATTGCGTACTGTGCAAGCTACTGTGCAAGCTCTGGCCAGTGATCCATCCTCAAGAGCCAGAGGATTTTCGGTGGGAAAGGTGTCCAAGTCTGATCTTGCCCCTAGGTATTCCCGAACCATGTAAAACAGACGCTGGCGATAGTTGCTGGAACCCGGCCTACCATGGGGCTGCGGACTAAAAAATTGTCTGAACACATCGGTCAGACGACCACCTTCTCCACCGCTCCTTCTGTGATTTACCGAAGCCTCAGCAACACGTTGTCCAGGACCTGGATTTTGTAACCCCCCAGTCTCTGGGAACGCATTGCACAGACCTTTCTGCAAGGCCTCCCGAAGATGTTTCATCTTCTGCTCCCTCTGCGCCGGCAAGATAAGGTCTGCAACCTTATTCTTGTACCATGGATCAAGGAGAGTTGCCAGCCAGTAATGACCCCTCTCCTTGATAGCACGAATACAAAAATCTTTACGCATTTTTTGCCTTATCAGGGAGGCCATGCAGCGTAGGTTTGCTGAGGCATTCGGTGTGGAGTCCTCTGGGTCACTGAGCATGACCAACGTAGAGTTCCACCTGGTGGGCATGTCACAGATTAGGCGGTTCTTGGGCAGGTTGTATTCCCTTTGGAGGTCTGCCAGCCGAGCACTGGCATTATATGACCGTCAGAAATGCACACAGACTTTCCTGGCCTGCTTCAGGACATCCTGTAAGCCTGGGTACCTGCCCAAGTATCGCTGCACCACCAAATTAAGGACATGAGCAAAACAGGGTACATGGGTCAGTTGTCCCTGTCGCAGGGCGGAGAGGAGGTTGGTGCCATTGTCGCAAATCACCATTCCTGGCTTAAGCTGGCGTGTTGTCAACCACCTCTGAGCCTGCCCCTGCAGAGCTGACAGAACCTCTGCCCCAGTGTGGCTCCTGTCCCCCAAGCACACCAGCTCAAGCACCGCATGGCATCTCTTTGCCTGTGTACCAGCGTAGCCCCTTGAACACCTATGGAGCACCGCTGGTTCCAAGGACACATCAGCACAGGAAGAGGCCACAGAGGAAGAAGAAGAGGTGGGGGTGGAGGAGAGAGGTGTGTCACAACCAGTAGTAGCATTTTGGAGGCGTTGTGGCGGAACAACCTCCAACACTACTGTACCTTGTCCTGTATCCTTCCCAGCTGCCAGCAGAGTCACCCAATGCACCATGAAAGATAGGTAACTTCCCTGTCCATGCCTGCTGGACCATGAGTCAGCGGTAATATGCACCTTACCTCTGACCGCCCTGTCCAGCGGGGCATGGACATTGCCTTCCACATGTCAGTAGAGAGCCGGAATCGCCTTCTGTGAGAAAAAGTGGCATTTGGGAACTCGCCACTGATGTACCGCACATTCCACAAATTCACGGAAGGGGGCAGAATCTACCAACTGAAAAGGTAGCAGTTGAAGTGCTAGCAATTTAGCTAAGCTAGCATTCAACTACTGGGCATGTGGGTGGCTGGGAGAGTACTTCTTTTGGTGCTGCAGCAGCTGGGGCAGGGAAATTTGCCTGGTACAATCTGCCATCGGCGTACGGATAGTAGATTGCCCACATGTATTAGGCTGTGACACACCTAATTCTACACCTTCAGTCCTATCAGTGCTGGCTTCAGAGAGGACTGAGGGTATAGTGGGGTTGGAGATCCCAGCTGATGAGGGGCAAGGGCAGGTCCGCTTTGTTCTTTGGTGTGTTCTTTACGCTTGCCAACGAACTGCATGGCAGTTCGACATATGTCTGATCAAGCATGTGGTGCCCAAGTGGGTGATGTTTTGGCCACGCGAGATACGCTTGAGACATATGTTGCAAATAGCAGCGGTGCGATCTGATGCACTCGTCTCAAAAAAGGCCCACACCAAAGAACTTTTGGAATAACGCTGCACATGCGTAGCTCTGCGTTGTGATGCAGTCGGTGTGTTTCCCTTAAGCTGGCCCCTGGAGGGCATCCTGCCTCATTGGAGATGTGCCTGTGCCGCCTCCTCCTCCTCCCCCCTCCTCCTCCTCTCTCCTATCAGGCACCCACGTAGAGTCACTGACCTCATCACTGTCCAAAACCTGGCAGGATGCTGCAGCTGGGGGAACATGACTGCCAGATTGCTGTCCTTCTTGGGCACCCCCTCTCTCTGGGCTCACGTTACTGCCTTCCTCTATCTGTGTACCGTCATCGGAGCCTTCAAAACGCTGCGCATCCTCATGCAGCATGTACCCAACACTGTGTTTAAACAGTTCGGGGGACTCCTCAGGAGGATATGGTGGGACTAGGGAAGGAGTGAGTGATGCCATTGAGCAGAAGGAAGAGGACGCCTTGGCAGCTACTTTGCCAGACAAAGTACCCTGAGCCTGGGTGAGAGAGGATGAGGAGGATGAGGACGGCTTGGTCATCGACTCTACTAAGTCTTCGGCATGTTGCGGCTCAACGCGGCCAGCTGCCGAAAACAAGGACAAGCGTGTCCAATGGCCACGTGCTGATGAGGATGCACCGTGTTCACGACCAGCACTGTTGCCTCTAGACGCAGAGCCTGCTTGCCCTCGTGACTCTCTGCCTCTCCTTGTTGTCCTTCCAGACATATTAATGGCCTGCAGAGGACAAAGGAAGTACACACACTGCAGAGCACAAGTGCAGTACACACAAAGTAGCTTTATGTGCAAACTAAAGAGCACAAGTGCAGTACTGGTACACACAAAGTAACTTTAGGTGCAAACTACAGAGCACAAGTGCAGTACACACCAAGTAGATTTAGGTGCAAACTACAGAGCACAAGTGCAGTACACACAAAGTAGTTTTATGTGCAAACTACAGAGCACAAGTGCAGTACTGGTACACACAAAGGGGGTTATTTACGAAAGGCAAATCCACTTTGCACTACAAGTGCAAACTACAAGTGCAAAGTACACTTAAAATTGCACTGTAGATCTGAGGGGTAGATCTGAAATAAGGGGAAGCTCTGCTGATTTTATTATCAAATTATGTGGAAGCTAAAATGCTGTTTTTTATTTTCCTTGCATGTCCCCCTCAGGTCTACAGCGATTGCACTTCCAAGTGCACTTTCAAGTGTAATTTCAAGTGCACTTTGCACTTGTAGTTTGCACTTGTAGTGCAGAGTGGATTTGTCTTTCGTAACTAACCCCCAAAGTAACTTAAGGTGCAAACTACACGGCACAAGTGCAGTACACACCAAGTAGCTTTATGTGCAAACTACAGAGCACACTTGCAGTACACACCAAGTAAATGTAGGTGTCAACTACAGAGCACAAGTGCAGTACACACCAAGTAGCTTTAGGTGCAAACTACAGAGCACACGTGCAATACACCACGTGAGAATACTGCAGCTAACTTATCTAGCTAAACTATACAGTGTACAACACCTGGGATGTATATATATATCCTCTACACAAACAAACACAACCGACTAGCCTGCCTGCTCTATCTATCTATCTAGAAAAAAGACACTCTTTCTCTCTCTCTCTCTCTCTCTCTCTCTCTCTCTCTCTCTCTCTCTAAGACTGATCTGTACTGTAACCACCGCCGCAACACACTACACAAGGCCGCCATGCAGGCGGCCTTTTATAGTGTGGGGCGTGTACTAAAGCCCTGAGCCATAATTGGCCAAAGCCACCCTGGCTTTGGCCAATTATGGCTCTCCGTTTTTTACGCGCTGTGATTGGCCAAGCATGCGGGTCATAGTGCATGCTTGGCCAATCATCAGCGCGCAATGCTGCAGTGAATTATGGGCCGTAACACGCCACTCTAATTTGGCGCGAAAGGCCCGTAACGTTCGATTTTCAACGAACGATCGAACATACGATATTCGAGTCAAACGTGGGTTTGACTCGAACACGAAGCTCATCCCTATTGGCAAGTTGTCTTCTTTGAATTAATTGTTTTGCCATCACTAATGCGTTATCTGCGAAATGATATTTCTAGAAAACAAAATGTAACACATCTGAAAAAATAAAATATTTCAAGAGCTTAAATACAAAGAAAAAGAGCCGCTGCTCCAGGTGTATGATGATAACCTGAGGTGGAATATCCAGCCCTGGCCCTGCTTCCGTGGGAAACTTGTAAGAATGCTGGAAGGCTTACTCCCCAATCCCCTGCCTGTTTTAGCTTGGGTTTAAGGGGGTCAGGTGTTTTTTCTTTCTCTGGGGTTTTAGATGTGCAGCAGCCCGTCCCCTCCCCCCTCCCATTTTTTGGTGGGGACGGGGTTTGGCCTCCTGCTCATCGGCATCATGCTTTGATGCCGCATCCAGGGGTGTCATTGACGTTTTTAAACGACCCTTTTTCCAATTTTGAAAAGATGGGTGGAGACACAATGCTGATGGTCTTTCCACATGCAACTGGGATTCCCCTCCCCACATCTACTGTGCAGTATGGCCAATCAGGCATGACGTTGATGGGGCCCCTCCCTGGAAATGGGAGTATATAGTAGTCTTTGGGCAGCCGGTGGTTCAAGCACAAAGAAGCACATACTGAATTCACAGTATGAATTCACACAGGTTACCTTCATCTTTGGGAGCTCAGCTATCCTCTTTTGGTATGTCTCTCTCTCCCATTTTTTGGTTTTATATTACATACACCCCCTCATGTAGTCCCCTTGTGCGAACACATAGACATTTTTTCACATTTCGCACATTTCTACACATTTACTTTCCTTTTTTGACATATGTTTTTTCTCAGGAACACTATGTACTTTTTGTGCACACATAGTTCAATGGATCACACTGTGACCACTGTGCTGTGCTCTGGATGCTGTTCTCCGTCCTTGGAGGGTTCCCCCGTCTCAACCCCAGGGGAGACATCATGCCTGTCACCCCCAATCTCCCAGGCGGACACCGGGCTTGGCCTTGGGGCTATGTAGTAAGTATATAAGTTTGTCCCCGCTTTGTTGGGAGGCAGTCTCTTTGTCCCCCCTTATTTTAAGGGTATCATTATAAATTATTGTCCATTTCCTTTCCAGTATATTACATTACAACACTCCTGATGGATGGCTGTAATGCCAGGAAATGCGTAGAGTGCCACTAGATGCCCTAGTTATCTGTCCCTATTATATTATGTTTTTTAACCCATTTATTTTATGTATAATTAATTATTATGTGAACTGCCATTTGTATTGCATGTTATGTAGCAGCATATTTAGTGTAAGTCATGTGACTACCTATTTATTTTGATACAATGTAACAATAAATTATGTACTGTAATATTTTATGTTTATGTCCATATCTGACATGGCGGTTGCCTCATTTAATTCCCACAGCTCTCCTTTTCTACAAATCAATTTAGGGATGGAGGTCGCCATGTGTGCCATAGTGTGTGTGCCAGGGTCACATCCAATTCACTGCCCTTAAATTGTATATGCCCAAAATCTCCTACACATCAGCTCTAAATGTACACATAATTGCCTCTGCCCAATAATAACTTACAATCAAGGTTACACAAATGAAGAAATCTGGAGGACTGCTTACCTGAGATCTTCCAAATACAAGTATTTAGTTATTCATAACAAATAGTATCCATAAAAACAGCCAAAAAACATAAATGGGGAGGGGGAGAGATGGTTGAGGCGTTTCACACTATATTAGTGCTTCCTCATAACTCCAATCAGAGTCCTGTGTTTTAAGCTTACCTGGAGCAGCGGGTCTGTGTTGATTATAATTAAGGTTAGTTTGCACTATTCAGACACCTTGGAGAATTCTGTAGATGAAAATGTTCTGATCTTTATTTTACCTTGCGTATTCCATCCTTTAATATGGATTGTATTACTTTGGGAATTAGAGAATTGAAAATAAAATACTGAGAATTATCCAGGACACAGCAAGAAAACAATCAATTGCACACTGTGAACTTCTTCCAGGAGCAACCTTCAACGGGAACTGTTCAGTGAACTACAAGTACCGCAGCCTAATCATGTACTGTATGTATTCCTTGTCCTTGTCTTGTCTGATTGCAGCTTCAAATCAGAAGTAATGCCCTTTATTTGTGTTCTCTTTATTTAAAGTCAAATTATTTCATTAAGTTTGCTGTTTCAAGTTACATCTTGCTGAGAATCATGGAATGTACAATATTATGGGTATAAGTTCATAGTGAAACTCATTGGACAGGCATCTAGGATGAGGGGCTAAACATGTATAATGCATGGGAATAAAATGTTTGCATGCTTGACTACTTTAAATTGAAACTATTGTATGATAGTAACTATTTCCTAACTAAGAAATATTAATATATTGGTAATCCTAATTGGGAACTTTAAGGCGGCGTACACACGACCGAGGTTCTCGCTGGAAACCAGCAAGAACCTCGCTGGAAGCTGCATTCCAGCGAGGACCTCGGCCGTGTGTACGCTCCTGGCTTGCCCCGCCCTTCGGGAATCCCGTCGAGCGAAAAGAGAGCACGCTTTCTTTTTGCTCGACGGCCCGCCTGGATGAATGGCTGGTTGCCATTCCCGACGGGCGGGTCACCGATTTCGACGGCCGGTAGAGAACCTCGACGGGCGGAACGATGTGTTCTGCCCGTCGAGGTTCTCTGCCGTGTGTACGCGGCTTCAGGCTCGGTTCACACTGCTGTGACATGGGATCCAACATGTGAGACCCCAAGTTGCTTAACATGTCAAATTCAATGTTTTCCTATGAGAGCTGTCTTAAAGGAGTTGTAAAGGAAAAAATGTTTTTGCTTAAAATTAATGTTCGCCCACAGTTTGGCGAATCTCTACATGGCCCAATGGGAGGAGGATGTCGTCTATGCCCTTCAGCGTCCAGAGATCTTGCTGTGGGCGAGGTATATAGACGACATCCTCCTCCTGTGGCATGGTGATGAGGAATCTCTTCACGAGTTTATGGTCACCCTTAACGACAATGTGATGGGTATAATTTTAACCTACGAGCTCAGTCACACTCTGATCCATTTCCTGGATCTCTAAATTTCTGTGGATGACCATCGGTTGATGACAAAAACCTTCTTTAAACCAACCGATAGAAACGGATACATTCCCAGCGACAGTTGTCACTACAGCTCCTGGCTCAAGTCAATTCCTTTTAGCCAGTTGCTCCGCATCAGGAGGAACTGTACGAAGGTATCCGATTTCTATACTCAAGCAGAAATTTTGAAGGTCAGATTTGTAGAAAAGGGCTATACATCAGCCAAAGTGGATGGCGACATCGATCGGGTGTCTAAGATCTATAGGAATTCCATCATTTCAGAGAAACCTAAACGCCCTCCAGATACCAGGTTCAAATGGGCATTCACTACCCGTTACTCTGTGCAACACAAGAAGATTAAAAACATATTGAACCGTCATTGGAGTGTTCTTAAAAGCGATTCCCTTCTGGGTCCAGTGCTCCCTGATAGGCCTGGTGTTGTTTTTAGAGGAGCCATGTCGCTCAGAAATAAACTTGCCCCTAACGTATCAGACCCTCCCATCAAACCCTCCTTCTTTCCAGAGCTGAAGGGACTTCACGCATGCAGGATTTGCAATGTGTGGCGTTTAAACACCATTACTAGTAGAAAAATAGACCACTTTTCCTCCACAGTGACATCCATCATCTATAGGATGAAAGATTTTGTCACCTGTCACACTCACTATGTGGTTTACCTTCTCACTTGTCCGTGCAAAAAGCAGTATGTCGGTAGGACTATACGCACATTTTCCATCAGAGTAAATGAGCATATTGCACGTATCAGGTTGGGTAAGACTAACCATAGTGTTCCCAAGCACTACCTGGAACACCACCACAAAAATCCGGAGGGAACGAGCTTTCAGATTATTGGGAAATTGACCCCCCATTGGAGAGGAGAGTCCAAAGTTAGAGGTGTGTCCCAGCTCGAAATGTTCTGGATATATCAACTCCGTTGTTTTTTTCCCTACGGACTCAATATCGATTGGGACATTAATGCATTCATCAATCAATCCTAGATTGTGAATGTCATTCTGTTCCGTTTGCATATAACTCTGTGATGATTCTTGTTTATTAGTAATATCATATATACTTTTCTGTTCTGGTACTTGAATATTTATAGTGTCTTGGTCTTTATATATGCAACAGATTTTTATCTGACCTACAGGAGAGTCATATGTGTTTTTAACAATGTGTCTGACAAACAATGATGTTATATAGCCATTTACACACTGGGGATCACCCAGTGTGAGTATGAATAATATGAGTCCATTTGGACACACTTCTGCGATGTGTTTCGCTTATCATTAATACTATACATATTTCCCTTTTTGACACTTGTTATCTATATTGTCATTTATAGGGCATAATGTTTTTTAACATTTGCTGTTGGTCTCTTTTTTATATATATATGTATTCGATTTTTGCCGGCCGACCGGAGAGTTATTTGTTTTTAATTATGTGTTGGATGAGCAATGATGCCATATAGCCATTTACATACTAGGGATCACCTAGTATAAGTATGCCACCCCCCCTAATTATAAGTCGGATGGTGAATGGAGGATAGACATCTGTTTTTTCCTGTTCGTTCTTTGCTGACAGCAGAAGTCCTTTGCCCATTTTTCTGTATACCATTTATGCCTAATAAAGGCCTGTTCTACTGGAAGTAACCACACTATGTGCAGCTGTGTGTGTTTTTTTCTTACATGTTTTTATGATGGGTCTACCTGCCACAATGCCATTATCCACAAGTTTTCCCTGAAGGATTTTTTCCCTCACACTTGGATCCACGCGACTTATGATGATCGATTGCCCATTGGCTCTACTGTCTCCCATTGACATCATCGCTTTCCAGGAGTTGGTGCATGCTTGATCGACACACCGTCGCTGACGCATGTGTCCACGTCATCCGGTAAGAGTATTCAACTTTTATCTGTACTGATTGGATGTTGCAGCGGATCTTATGTGATGGACTGCTGAGGAAGTTTTTACTACCTGTTTAAATCACTGAAGTATCCGATTCCTGTGTTGATGGACTCATTCTACACGTTTTTGCAATTTCGTTTGCTTTAATGTGATTTTGTTCATTTTACATTGGGACTTTTTCATCACCAGAGTTTCCTCTTCTTGCTTTTTATTCACATTGCAATATATAATAGCATTTGCTTTTTATCTTTGCACAGTAATTGATATTTACATTATTGGTTTAATGCATTTATTTTTATATTTTGTTCCATAATTGGGTCACTTGATTTGAATCTCTCGATCACTTATTTGGTCCTACCCCAGATATTATTTAGCGCTGCACTTTTTTTTCTTTTTTGTTTCTGTATACAACACGGTCCATTGTTGGTGCTGGCTGCTACATTTCTACATCTGTTTTTAAGTTTAGCGCAACTTTTCCATTATTTTCTAAAATTAATGTCTGCAAGGTAGACAGACAGAATAGTGTAATGATTATGTTAAAAAATGAGTAAATACCTATTAAATTCCTTCATCTATATCACCTCTGGCGTTCTAGTTTTTTGTTCTCTCATTAACTTCCTGGTTTGCGATGCTCGTTCATGTAAGAACTACATTTCCCAGTATGCATTGCGGCATGCCCAGTAATTCACACCTCCTTGAAGTCTCTAACACATAGAGAGCGTCCTGCCGCACAGATGTAGTTCCCAGGAGGGGGTGACTGACCACTGACCACCGCAGTAAAGCCTCCCTTCACAGTGGTAAGTAACAATCAGAAAAGCAAGAAGTGAACAGAACAGAGAAGAAATAGAGCAACTTCTGAGCGGAAACGAACAATGAGGAAGTGAAAAGAGGTATGTCTGCAGGTAAAGGATGCTTATTATGAAAAAACATTTTTTCCTTTACAACCCCTTTAACTGATACTACACAAGTCGCTGACTTTAGAAAAGGTTCTTGTACTACATTGGTCTGATTTGGGTGTGATTTCAGCCCTTGTGCAGACTCCTTAATAGCATCCAAGTCAGTTCAAGGCTGAAGAAAGTCACAGGCAAAGTCCTATTAAATTTGTCACCGCAGCAGTGTGCACAGAGCCTAAGGGAGGTTATCAGATTTTTCACCATCTGTGTCCCATTGGGGAGATTTCCCTTCACTTCCTGTCCCATAACCAAAACAGAAAGTTAGAGGAAATCCCTGCAAAGTGAGGAAACCCTGGTGTGTTACCAGGAACACCAGAACTATTGTCCCTATTAGAAGATTGGGTTGTTCTCATATTTACTCAAAATTTGGGTTTGGATTTGGGAATGGGTGTGTATTTCTATGTACAAGCATACCCCACTTTTAGGTACACAATGGGGTTTATTTACTAAAGCTGGAAAGTGCAAAATCAGGCTCACTTCTGCATAAAAACGAATGAGCTTCTAACCCAAGCTTGTTCAATTAAGCTTTGATAATAAAACATGATTGCTAATTGGCTTCTGTGCAGAAGTGAGCCTGATTTTGCGATTTCCAGCTTTAGTAAATAAACCCCATTGTGTACTTAAAAGTGGGATATGCCTGTACATAGAAATACACACCCATTTGTGATGTCGATTTTTCAAAAAAAATGGTAACTGGTAATAACATGGTTATAATAATTAATAGCATGATAAGGTTACAGAATCCACCAAAATTCATAGTTGCGTAAACATATATTACAAGATAACATCTGCATGGCCTATGGCCTTTTTGATCCATGTCACAATACTGTAATGAGTATATTTGTATTGGCATAATAGTCTGTTAAACATGTAGTTGTGTGATTCACTGGACCTGGTAGCTTGACGCATTTCGCGGCTTATATGCCACTCATCAGGAGCAAGCATGTGATGTATCTGCAATTAGAAATAGGTTCTCTATGTAATTGTTTACCTATGTGATTTGGTATTTCCCTCAGTCCTACTCTCCTGTTTAGTGCTATTTAGTTAAAAACCTAGCTAGACCCTCTCTGTTACTTCTATGTTCTTTATTCCCTCAGTCAGTGCTAGTACATTGCAGAGACAGGGATTAATCTTCTTACATTTCAAAGGACTTGGAAAACGTCTTTTGTACTAAAATTAGCTGAAGTAAAATTGCATTAGATTCAACTTATGCATTATATTAAAGCAAGGATCTCCAAACTACGGCCCTCTAGGTGTTTCGGAACTACATTTCCCATGAGGCATTGTAAAATTCTGACATTCACAGACATGACTAAGCATGATGGGAATTGTAGTTCCTGAACAACTGGAGGGCCGTAGTTTAGAGATCCCTGTATTAAAGAGTTAAGCTGCCTGTGGATGGTGCCAGGTCAGCAGGTGACCATATTGTCCAGACAGACAGAGTCTAAGGAGGTATGTCAATGCATAAGTTGGCATTTGAAAAAGAACACATATAGTAGATTGAGATAAGGAACTGTTCACAACCCTCTACTCTCCAGCCATAAATCTTTGTTTGGTGCCACAAGCTTTGGATATTTATCCAGCAGTCCTTATATTACATGAAGAATAAGCCATATAAGATGTGGGGGTTTCTTTTGAAGAGCACTCTAGCCAAGGTTGGAATGTAATGTAAGTGTAAAATGCATGTATTTTGGTTAAAACTTTATACATAAATTCAAGACGCATTGATGCTAAAATACAATTACTATGTATTTCAGAAGTGGTATTTTCCTAAAGAAGAAACTGTTAATGCTTACACTTTGAAACGCATTGGACATCCCCACCTACTGGAAACCATCTCTATTGCACAATTGATGGCGAAACAGCAAGTACCTGGAGAATACCACTTCAACATGCTCTGATACTTTTGTAAATTTAACAATACTATACAATGTGATGAAATACTGGTTTACTGTTTTTAACAATATCTTATTAAAATTATTTTTAATTAACAATAAAGGACATTTGTGTAAACTATAATTAATTCTGGTTAAATTGCCTTTAAAATCCCAATACGAGGTTTACAAAACAAATACATTCAAATGGATGATGGCAATCACGCACTCAATTAAATGAGTCTCTTTTTGGGATGTGGAATTGTTGTCCACAGCAAACACTGATGTTAATGTCATATTTCAGGCTACACAGCAAAAGCAGAATCTCACTGTGAATACTAATGAACTCATTTTCTCCACATATTTTGAAGTGCTTCTTCATTGTTTAACGTAATGTGTATTTTGGGCTATGTTCCCTGCTGTCAATATTCTTTGTAGTAAGAACACAGTCTAAGTAGCCTTAGAGAGACCAGATGTCTGTAAATACCAATTATCGAGAATTGCAATGAGATCAAGCCATTGCTCTAATGTAAAGATGGTCCCAGGGTCTTCCAGTTTGTTAGAACACTTTTAATGTACACATAGACTAGAAAACGTGATTTAAGAAAGCTTCCTTTAATCAATAAACAAGACTGATACATAATATTCCCTTCACTATTGTAATGAAGATGCCTAATGGGTCAGCACTTTTACCTTATAAGCACTGGAGTCCTTGGTCCCACCAAGATGCCACTGGAAACAACATATATGGAGGTTCCAAGTTCTCCCTGTGCTTGTGTGAGTTTCCTCTGTGTACTTTGGTTTCCCCCTAAACTCTAAACTCATGCTGGTAGGGCAACTGGCTGCTGTCTAATTGGCTCTAGCATGTATGTATGTGAGATAAGGAGCTTAGATGGTAAACTCCTTCAGGGCAAGGACTGATGTGAACACATAGGGCCAGATTCAGGTAGGGCGGTGTATGGTTAGGCGGGCGTAGCGTATCTAATATGCACTACGCCGCCGCAACTTAGAGAGGCAAGTGCTGTATTCACAAAGCACATGCTCCCTAAGTTACGGCGGCGTAGCGTAGATGGGCCGGCGTAAGCCCGCCTAATTCAAAGAAGGTGGAAGGTGGACGTGATACATGTTAATGAACCGTGACCCCATGTATTATGCACTGATAGCAATAAAATATTTACAAAAATGTGAGGGGTGTACTGACTTTGGATATACTATACCTAGCTGGAAAATATAAATTACTGAAGTAGAGTCTGATGTCACCGCCCTGCCTCTCCACCACGTCCAATCAGAGAACGTGTTGCATTTATTCAGAAGAAGCATTCTCTAAATGGTGACCATGCTGAGTGGCTGTCCTTCTGTGTTTGTAATATATCAGTGAGCCATCGGACCCAAAGGCTAGTGGAGATCATTGGAGTAGTGGTGGTGTCTACTTCAGTGGTTTTTAGCTTCCGGTGCATCGGCCAGGTATGGCACATACATAGGTACGATGGTCAAGGCTAGACTAATGTAACTTTGTACAAATTTACCATGCCTGGGCATCTTGAAAGGAGATATTTCATATAAGTAGCACCATTTATGGCATATTTTGGTGTATTTAAATTATTAAAATATACTGTAATAATTTGTATTTAGAAGGAACATATAGGTGACATTTCAGACCCCTTGTAGACAAGGATCTAAAACTGTACTGCATACAGAGAAAAATAATCTTGTGTTTCCATGCCAATTTTTGGTCAACATTAACCATAGCACAATATTCATTGATAGACAGGCAGATAAACAGGATACATAGGATGTCTCTGTTCTGATCTCCTTCTGCTGTCTGTTCTATACATTTTCATGGCAGACATAAATCATTCCTGGAGTGACTTATGAGGAAGTTCCTCGGTAATGTAAAGCAGAAGCATCACATAATACTGTAGAACACATTTTAAGCAATTTGTGTGGAAATGTAAAATGTGTAGTGGAATGAGTGAAAGCAGAACCCAGTTTAACCACTTGTCGACCGCTGCGCGCATATATACGTTGGCACAATGGCAGCCGTTAGCAAATGTGCGTACCTGCGGGCTAGTGGGCATGTGCACGCCCGCCGCGTACTGCGCGACCGCGCCCACAGGTCCCGCAGGCTCGATGTCCGCCGGTGTCCCGCGATCGTGGCATGGAGAGGCAGAACGGGGAGATGCCTATGTAAACAAGGCATTTCCCTGTTTTGTCTAGCAACATGACAGGGATCTACTGCTCCCTGTCATCAGGAGCAGTGATCTCTGTCATGTTGTTGTAAGACCATCCCTACAGTTAGAATCACTCCCTAGGACACACTTAATGCCTTGATCACTCCTAGTGTTTAACCCCGTCCCTGCCAGAGTCATTTACACAGTAATCAGTGCATTTTTACAGCACTGGTCGCTGTATAAATGACAATGGTCCCAAAATAGTGTCAAAAGTGTCTAATGTGTCCGCCACAATTTTGCAGTCACAATAAAAATCGCAGATCGCCGCCATTACTTAATAAAAATAATAATAATAATAGGAAAAATGTCACAAATCTATCACCTATTTTGTAGACGCTATAACTTTTGCGCAAACCAATCAATATACACTTATTGCAGATTTTTTTTTACCAAAAATATGTAGAAGAATACATTTCAGCCTAAACTGAGGATTTTTTTTTTTAAATATTTATTTTCGTTATTTATTATAGCAAAAAGTAAAAAAGATTGACTTTTTTTTTAAATTGTCGGTCTTTTTTTGTTTATAGCGCAAAAAATAAAAACTGCAGAGGTGATCAAATACCACCAAAAGAAAGGTCTATTTGCGGGGAAAAAAGGACATACATTTTGTTTGGATGCAATGTCACATGACCGTGCAATTGTCAATTAAAGCAAAGCAGTGCTGTTTCGCAAAAAAAAGCACTGGTCAGGAAGGGGGTAAATTCTTCCGGGGCTGAAGTGGTTAAGTAAAAATTGAACAGTGCCTGAACAGACTAATGACTGGTCTGAGCATGGTCACATGGAACGTGTGCCCATATTTATTCAAATACCCACCTTGAGAGTGTTAGTATTTGCAGTTATTTCTGCTGCTCTTGTGGCCCAATAATATTGACACTTTGGGCCCAATTTGGACATTTTCACTTGGGGGTGTCATGCTGTGAGACCACCCCCCCCCCCCCCTATGTTATTTATCAGGATGTCTTGCTGATCTTCATTCTTGAATGCTTTATGTGACTCACCTAAAACAAGTAGGGCGATAAGCAACTGAATTTACTACTATTACTACTTCCATGTCAGGAATACAGAAGCACTGTCAGTTTTGGCATGACAGCCAAGCGGCAAGGATTTTCCAAAGGCAGTCAGTAACGGCAACCCTCATATAAAGCTTGGTTTAAAGCTGGTTAAGGTTTTTTTTTTGCTTAGGATACAGCACCAAACATATCAAGTTATGTGTAAAGTTGTTTATTCCATCACCTGCATATGACGGCATCTGGTAAAAATCTTTCCTGCTGTGCCTCCTTCGTAGATGTGCAAAAAACGAAGGCCCAGATTCACAGAGTGTGGGCGCACATTACACCGCCGTAGCGCAAACGCCGTACGCCAAGCCAACATAACGGGGAGAGGCAAGCATTGCATTCAGCAAGCTATTGCTCCCAGCGCTGCGTCAGCGTGGCGTAGGTTTTGAAGGCGCACGCCGGCGTAGGTGGAAGTGGGCGTGACCCCATGCAAATCATGGTCCGAGCATGGTGCAGTGTTTTACGTCCGGCGTATCACAAACTGCGCATGCGCCGTGACGTGGACGCATGCATGCACCCTTATGCGCCTGCTCAAACCACGCCGGTGATGTAAAATTTCATCGGACCTATGAAAACCTCGGACCCACGTGACTTCCGGTGCTCGTACGTCAGAGCACAGCTGATCGCGGGTCCACGGCGCATGCGCCGCGCATGCGCCGACGCCTTTTCGGTCCATGAAAATCCTCGACTCGGGTGGGCGGGCGGAGGCGGAGCTGAATTCTCCATTACATCACCGCCAGCACCGCCTCCAGCATAGGCTTATTCAGGTCCGATAAAAATATAGACTCGGATGGGCGGGTGGAGGCGGAGCTGGATTCTCAAGTACATCCCTGCCAGCACCGCCTCCAGCCCCGTCCCTAAAGCACAGGCTTCCTGAGGTCCGATAAAACCATAGACTCGGGTGGGCGGACGGAGTCTTGTAAAGCATCAATACCTCAATACCCATCTATAATAACATGTAACATTGTACTGTCAAGAAAATATGTATTTAGGAGGAGAGCTTTAGGTTTGATTTAACTTTGATTTGAAACGTTAACCAAAAACTAAACTTCCGCTCTTCTGTATTTTTTTTTTTTTTTTTAGGCTCCATGTACACGGGACCATCCTCCTAGCTGTAGGGATTACCCCCACCACCACCATCCTCCCAGCAGCAGGGATCACCCCCCCACCACCATCCTCCCAGCACTAGGGATCAGCCCCCCCACCCAACTACCATCCTCCCAGCTGTAGGGATCAGCCCCCCCCCCACCCAACTACCATCCTACCATCCTCCCAGCTGTAGGGATCAACCCCCCCCCCACCACCATCCTCCCAGCAGCAGGGATCACCCCCTACAGCTGGGAGGATGGTAGGATGGTAGTTGGGTGGGGGGGCTGATCCCTACAGCTGGGAGGATGGTAGTTGGGTGGGGGGGCTGATCCCTAGTGCTGGGAGGATGGTGGTGGGGGGGTGATCCCTGCTGCTGGGAGGATGGTGGTGGTGGGGGTAATCCCTACAGCTAGGAGGATGGTCCCGTGTACATGGAGCCTAAAAAAAAAAAAAAAAATACAGAAGAGCGGAAGTTTAGTTTTTGGTTAACGTTTCAAATCAAAGTTAAATCAAACCTAAAGCTCTCCTCCTAAATACATATTTTCTTGACAGTACAATGTTACATGTTATTATAGATGGGTATTGAGGTATTGATGCTTTACAAGACTCTGTCCGCCCACCCGAGTCTATGGTTTTATCGGACCTCAGGAAGCCTGTGCTTTAGGGACGGGGCTGGAGGCGGTGCTGGCAGGGATGTACTTGAGAATCCAGCTCCGCCTCCGCCCGCCCATCCGAGTCTATATTTTTATCGGACCTGAATAAGCCTATGCTGGAGGCGGTGCTGGCGGTGATGTAATGGAGAATTCAGCTCCGCCTCCGCCCGCCCACCCGAGTCGAGGATTTTCATGGACCGAAAAGGCGTCGGCACATGCGCGGCGCATGCGCCGTGGACCCGCGATCAGCTGTGCTCTGACGTACGAGCACAGGAAGTCACGTGGGTCCGAGGTTTTCATAGGTCCGATGAAATTTTACATCACCGGCACAACTGCCTAAGCTACGTCGGATCACCACGTACGCCGTGAACTTAACGTACGCCCAGCCAGACACGTCCAACCCACAATACGCCGGCTTATGTTCCCTAATGCAGACCTTTGCATGTCTGTTGCACCTCATCTATGGGGAATAACTTTATGCCGGACGTACAACTTACACACACCTCGCGTAGCATGCGTCGGGCGCACTCACGTTCGTACATCGCCGTATTTCCCTCATTTGCATGCCTAATCAATGGGAGTAGCAACATGCGTCCAGCCCATATGTGTGCCCACGCTACGCCGGCAGGTGCAAGCTACGTCGGCATAGGGTGGCCAGTTTCTTAGGCGTATGTTGGTTTGTGGGTCTGGCGCACACATACACCGGCGCACATTTGCACTCACGTCGGCGTAATGTGCTATACATCGGCGTAAGTGCTTTGTGAATCTGGGCCTTTGTTTAGCGCGCTAAAGCATAGACATATTATCTGTAAAGACAAAGCTGCAAAATACTACGTGATATTAACATAGTGTGAGATTTTATTTAAAAAAAAAATGCTAATTAGACACGTGCACACTGAAATATTTTGTTTCGTCCGAAAAATGTATTAACTTAGTTACTCCCAAAATTCATTTTTAGTTATTTTGTTTAGTTAAAAAATGCATTCGTCCGAAAATCCAAATGAATTAAGGTTAAATCAGTCATTGAAGGCTTATGGTGTCTGTCAAATGTTCTAAGAAGATTCGATAGAGCAGCTAAAAGATTTGACCCCACAATCGTACATTTCCGGTCGAATGTTCCACCTACAAGCTAAAGAAGAATTCTAATGTTGTATGACACTAGTAATAATTATATTTATATATTATTATTACTAGTCAACAAACTTTCGAATTCTTCTATAGCCTATGGGCAGAGCATTTGACCAGAAATGTACGATTGCAGCGTCGTACAATTTAGCTCCTTGAATCTTCAATGACAGATTCAACGTTTGTATGTTTTTCGCTGCTTCGTCGAATCTTCCTTGTTCATTTCGAATGGTCTACTCCAATACTGTCTCTATAATGTTGAATCTTTTCTCTCTATGTCGAATCTTTCCTCTCTATGTAGAATAATCTTGGACTAATAAAGTTAAGGTTAGACACATTCGACCACAGATTGCTATTGTCACCGTCATGTCAATTCTCCTATCTATATCGAACTGTTGTAGCAACAAAAACGAAAATAAAGCATTTTTTTATGTCGGATTTCGGATTCTGCACGTTCGTTTTTGCTTGTTAAAACGATAACGAAAATACCTGAAATTCAGACGATAATGCATTCGGACGAAAACGAATGCAGATGTCTAGTGCTGATGTCTCCATATAAACACGTGACAGTATCACAAATGGCATATGTGAAATTCAAAAGTATGAAAGAAAACATGGAAAAAAAAATGAAGAAAAAAATACTATAAACACCAAAAAATAAATAAATAAAAGTGCTGTGCAAACGGTGATCAGTAAATTTGTGGCTCGGATCACTAAATATACATGTGCTGTCGATTCAATCGTCCACCTGGTGACACAATGCAAGGTTTACCAGAAAAAATTGACCATCTGTTACAGATCGGTTATTTAGGCATGGGGCATCATCTACATTAGTGGTTCTCAACTGCTATCCTCAGGGCCCACTAATGCTGGCCATACACTATACGAAAATTCGGCCGACATTCGTCGTAAAGAAAGATCTTTTGTTTTTCGAACAGTTAATGGGCACAAAATCGATAATCGTTGGGACATTTTTGAGCCGAGAAAAAAGAAGGACAAGTTTGGAAATTTTCTGCCAAACGAACGATAAATCGGAAGGGTGTTTCCCGTCCGAACTTTCTGCACTAGGTATATGAGAAAAAAAAAAAATAATTTTTTATTTTATTTATGTCTTTTTTTTTTTCGTGTTAACCCAATTTCGAGTGCGTGTAAGTGTGGTGGTTTTGTGGGAGGGGGGTGGGTGTACTAAGCGCAGGCTTACCTCGCATAGCACACCCACCGGGAGCCGGGCTGAGACCACCAAACTCAATTCACATGCAGCCGAGACCGGGATCCGAACCCTTGGCTGCAGAGGTAAACGGCCATTTTATTTATGTCCACTGAATGATTTATCAGTGATTACATGATGGCACTGTCGTTTGCACTCACGACCAAACGTTAGTTTTTCGAAAGTTAGTTCGGGCGATTTTTCGTGGAGTGTATGGCCAGCATAACAGGCCAGGTTTGCAAGATAACGGAAATGCATCACAGGTGATATAATTTGCTGCTCAGTGATTGCAGTATTCCAGTCTGCATCTCCCCAAGGTAATACATAAAATCTAGCCTGTTAGTGGGTCCTGAGGACTGGAGTTGAGAACCACTGATATCTTCATATGGTAGTCATCAATATAGGTTACAGAACGTCTCAGACAAATGATACAGCCTCACTCCAATGTTCACTCGAAGAACAATATGTTTAGAGATAAAAAAAAAGACCCCCTCATACTGTACACTGTATAAAACGTTTCTTTAGTATTTAAAAAAAGTAATGTACTCACATGTCATCTGGTACAAATGAGCTTATCGCAGTAAAACTCAGAAGGATACATTTAAATTGCTTCCTGATAAATTCCGGCAACAACATTGACGTCACAGCAGGCTCCGCCCCCACGCATTTCATCATATCTGCCGTCATCTGGGGCACCACAGTATCCTTTACAGATGCATGATTCTGTGCTGAGCGGCTATCTTCTCGTGTTTTGGAGGTTAAGAGCAGCTGTTGCTACTGAGAAAAGTTGCACCACTTGCCAACCCCCTTCTACCTTCTCCGCTATTCATAGTGCTCAAATTGCTATTCTCCCACAATGCTTAGTGTTTTGTGAATGTGTGGAGATCCTGTCATTCAAACGGTTTTTCTTTCATTCACAAAATACAATGCATTGTGGAATTTAATAGTGAGGGTTCTGTGAGTGGCAAAGAGGGCAGGTGTGTGGTGCAACTTTTCTCAGAAGCAGCATCTTTGTTAACCATCACGCTGTGAAGACCTTGCAAGGAAGCAGCTGCCTGCAGCTAATGAGACCCCACCTGATGTGTATGGTGTCGTATCCAAAATAAAGAAATATAGTTCAGGTTTAAAGACATCAATGAGGAGCATTCAGAACTGAATACTGTTTAGATTGAATGGACTTCAGTTGCACTTTCTATACATTGCATATGTTCTGCTAGTGTGGCACAGGAATACAGCGAGAATCAGATGTCACAAAGCCTTTATTGTTGTCACTGGTGAGAAAATGAAAAGCGTTTGAAAAGAAATAGCCTGCCAGCATCTGCTGGGGTTTTGCCAGCTTTGCTTTGTAAAAGTGATAAATATTATATTGCTGTCACAACAGAGAAACATTAACATCCTCACTTTACAAGTAGAAGACAAAGAGAAATAAAACAACACTTTGAAAAGTGCCAGTATCAATATTGAGGTATATATTTGGACCCAGATCATTTTGTACTTTCAAACCAGTATGCAATTTACCACAAAAACACAGCGCCCATTAAATGTAATATACTTTGTTTTTACGCCTAAGAGCGTGCCTCCCGACACTTACAATATCCATCTTCAGTTTTTTATACTTTAAAGATAGGTAAGAAATGTGTGACTTTTAACCATTCCCCGCCCCCTGTATACAGAATGATGTCCGGAAAGTGGTTCTGTTATCCTGATTGGGGGTCATATGGACACTGATTGCTAGCTGTGCCCATATGACACCTGTGCCTGTGCCAAAGGTTTGAGGTCCTGGTTCCAGAAAAAAATAAAACTTGTATACAGGAACACATGCACTGTATGTTAAATATTTAAAATGTACTGTATATTATAAGTTAAAACAAAACTACACTAGGGGGTCTATTTATAAAAAATGTTGAACAAATGTGACAAGCATGTGCCCGGCCCTGACAAATTCTAACTTAAAAAATATGTAAACCCAACATTTCATATTCCTGAAATGTGCCTGCTGTACCATGTACTTGTGTGAAAATGTATTCTGTTCTCTCTGTATTGCTTCCTTTGTGTGAAATCCCTGGTGTTTCTGTCGGTCACCCTGCTTTCCTATTAAAAACTGACCACACTAGGTATATGAGTTCAGTGTGGTCAGTTCTCTAGCTATGCTGGGAACTCAGTCTGCTCTCCTCAATGATTCATCCTGATGCATACCCCCTGCACAGCCTTTCAGTGGGAAGACAAGTGTACTGCTATTTCTCCTCCACCAGCTCTCATGCAACTGAGAACAGAGGGCATGTTACCACTTATAAAAAGGGTAAAAAATGTATTTATGTTTTTTTTTTTATGCCTACACAAATGTTTTGCCTTTCATTTCTATTTTACACTGAATGGGTTGTTTTACAAGGTGAGGGTTTACAATAACTTTATTAGGTTATTTCCTATGATCATCAACTCCATCTAGATGCCATAATGCTGTATATTTCTGAAACACCAAAGAGAAAAAAAGTCACATTACGGCCACTAGATGGAGCATATGAGCATACGAAATCAATGTATTAAGAAAAATATAGTCAGAATTCATTAAAGTGGAGTTCCACCCAAAAATAGAATTTCCGCTGTCCGGATTCCTCTCCCCCTTTCTGTGTCACAATTGGCATCTTTCAGGGGGGAGCAAATTCCTGTCTAATACAAGTATTTTCTCCTACTTCCGGCAAAGATTACCGCAGTATCCGTGGCGATCTACACCATGTCTGGCCCCTCCTCCACCCCCGCTGTATTCTGGGAGACACACAGGTTCCATAAGGCCGCCGGACCACTCAGAACACACAGCGTGACTCGCGCATGCGCAATAGGGAACCAGGCAGTGAAGCCGCAAGGCTTTACTGCCCGATTCCCTTGCTAGTAATGTTGGCGCCTCCACCCGGAGCTGAGGGATGGGCTGGCTTCAGGTAAGAACATTGTGGGCGCCCTGAACAGGTAAATGTCCTTATTTTAAAAGTCAGCAACTGCAGCATTTGTAGCTGCTGACTTTTATTTTTTTGGCAAAACTCTGCTTTAAGGCTGGGCGATGTGCTTGTCACATTCCTCCAACACATTTTTTATAAATTGATCCCTAATTGTTTCTCACTAAGGGTTCATTTACACTTGCTTCGGCTTCAATACAC